>JAWZYV010011433.1:0-16110 GCA_038373885.1 Cheiracanthium punctorium | reverse complement strand
GTTTATTTTGTAAATTTTTCCCCTGCACATCTCTGATAGATAAATAAATAATGCCTGTTACGACCTTTTTGAGACACCTGGTACAATGATTCAGCTTTTAGATTTTATACGTGTATAGCTGACCGTTCTATAGATCTTTTTTTCCATTTCTTCAAAGCACGCGCAAGGCAATAATAATTTAAAGTATTTAACGTATCATTTTTTAAAAGCTAGATTTAAAATCATACGATTTCATGCTATATAAAAAAAATTGTGTGTGTTAAAGGGCGCCAAATTAAAAACACTTTCCCTATATTAATAAAAAATTCTTGCCCCTTTTCCCATAAAAAAAAAGCTGCTTAATTTATTAAAAGTTAACATTTGTTAAGTACATGTTTGAAAAGAAGATACGACTTATATTTTCTTTCTATACAGGATACTCTGTTTTTCTTATGTACAGAAATTGAAAACTATTATTACAATTGAAGTGGGCGTAAACTTGAGAAGCAGGTTTCCGCCTATATACGCAATTATTGCTCACTTAATTAGATTTTATGCTGATTTCATTATTTTAATAAAATTCATTATTGTTTGGAAAGATCACAATGCATTATTTAACTTTTTAACTGAACCTTTTGTTTACCGTTTGCGGAGCTTCAAAGTATGTGTTCAGGACGGGATTTATGTCCTGCATCCCTGACATAGGACAAATTAAAATCATGCACTCCCTCATGTTACTTTGATGTTTACATGTCCATGCGTACTATTAATGCGTTGACAGTTTAAAAAAAAATGTATTCTAGAGAAAAACATTAAATAAGTAGCAAGTTCTTTAATGTTTATATAAAGTACATTTTTCAACATAAAATTCAAGTTTATGTGATTGGGGGAGGCATCCACAGTCACTCGCCGAGTCTAATGGCTTATAAAGTTGGGTGTGACCACTCTCGAGGAAATGAATGTAATTGTGAATAAATACTTTTTACAAAAAATTAAGGGGAGGGGCGAAAATGGTTTGCATCAGCTCAATACCGCCCGTGATTTAAAAAGAAAGAAAAGAAAATGCAACTCTAGGACAAATTAGTAACGCGGCCCTGTCTGTCTTTCCTACTTATCGAAATTCATAACCTTTTGTTACAATAGACGGGCTCGTAAACATCGGGAAGAGGTTTCCACCTACATGCCCAAATACTGGTCATGTTTCAGATTTTATTACTCCAGCAGAATTCATCGCTCTTTTAAAAAATCATGATGGGTTATTTAAATTATTATTATTATTTTTTTTTAACGTTTTGTGGCGCTTAAAACTGTGTTTCTTGACCACCGAAAGTCATAACTTTTTCTTACAATGGATGTGGGCGTAATCATAAGAAAGATGTTTTCGGCTACATGAGTTATCGCTTGGTGTCAAGTTCTTCAGGATTCGGATTTTATTATTTCAGGAGAATTCAACATTACTTTCAAAAGGTCACGATGTATTATTTAAATTTTTTGTGTACTGTTTGTGAAGCTTAAAAAAAGTGTTCCTTACCCACATTTAGAGATGCTCCTTCTTGCAATTAATGTGGGCGTAAACACCTGGAGAGAGTTCCTGCCTACAAAGTGCATCCGATTGCTCTCTTAGAACAGTTCCATTTAAAAACACTGCGCTTAAAAAAAAAAAAAAAAAAAAAAAAAAAAAAAAAAAAAAAAAAAAAAAATTCATGTCCTGACACCATTCCAGCTGATTCTTATTAATGACCTCCTGAATCCGAATATGACTTCCAGTTTGCCCCATCACATACCATTTACGAGGGATACCCCCATTTTTTTATCACTTTTCAGTAACTTTTCATGATGTATTTTAATAGTAGAGGGAGAAGATATTTTAGAGATGCTCGATCTTGCAATTAATGTGGGCGTAAACACCAGGAGAAAGTTCCCGCTACAAAGTGCATCCGCATGATCTCTTAGAACAGTTCCGTTTAAAAACATTGAGCTTAAAAAAAAAAAGTTCATGCCCTGACAGCAATCTAGCTGATTCTTATTAATGACCTCCTGAATCTGAATATGACTTCCATTTTGCCCCATCACTTACCATTTACGAGGGATACCACCCATTTTTTATCACTTTTCAGTAACTTTTCATGATGTATTTTATTAGTAGAGGGAGAAGAAATTTTAGAGATGCTCGATCTTGCAATTAATATGGGCGTAAACACCAGGAGAAAGTTCCCGCCTACAAAGTGCATCCGCTTGCTATCCCTCCTTCACCCATAAATTCAGAACTATTATCTAATAAATTGTAATAGAGAGTAAAATCTAATAAATAGCATTATAGATGTAATTTATATAATAAAATACTTCATCTGTTAGTAGCTTTCCTCTTATATCCTGAAGAAATTTCTCATACCACTGACGAAGAGCATTCTGACAACATGTTCGCATTGCACTTCGCTAAAAATCTGCTCGGTTAGCCAGGTACCGCAGCGCGTAATCACTGGCTTTGGGGGGGGGTTTAGGAGCTCGTTCATGTTTATCTCTTCAGTTATGCGGAACAGCGGTGAATCGTTTTTCGGCTGCAACTTTTGTTTCACATAGTTTGCGAAATAAAATTTCTCCATCTGTAGGAAACACATTTTCTGCGAATTCCGAAATAAACTTCCGTAAATGGCAATATTTAGATGGCTTGATTTTAGGCATTTCATTAAACACTATCGATTCTATCACTATACAAAGTAAAATTCTCATCACCTATACTTTCTACCTGCAGACTGACTCAGAAGGTTTAGGAACAAATTTCCCTTCTTTTGACCTCAAAATCACAGTTTTCCCCTGTCGAAGAAAAATCTACTGAATGACTACAGCGACGTCTAGATTTAACGTAACAAATAAACTTAATCATGGAGTGGAAATGTACGAAGGAAATCGTCCACAGCCCCTCAAGACTCAGCGATGAAGAATGGACACGCAGCACTTAAAAAGAAAATCTGCATAAACAAGCGAAAATATCGCTACTATAGCGTCCATACACAGCCTTAGGCTTCGGCAGAACGGCACCTGCTTCGATCGCAGGCTACAGGAAGATTGACTCAAACTGGGGCAACCCACCGCTTTTATAGTCTACGAAGAACACCGTGGAAGGTTTGAGAGGACCATCCGTGGAATGTGGTAGAGCAAGCTCGATTTCGATTGCGTGATGGAAGAGTCATAATAGGCTATTGTAGGAAAACAAAATTTTACGGCCCCATTGGAAAAATCGCGCCTAACGTCCGAAATGTCGCCTAGCTTGGCTAGTTTTTGGCGAAATATCACCCAACTGAGCGCCCAAAATAAGTCCCCAAAAGTGAGGTTAGCGAAGACCTACGACCGATATTTGTCGAGATTTCAAGAAAACGCTATAGAAACCAATGGAGTAACATAAAACTCCCTATCTCGCTTTCTTTTTAACCCATTTGGATGCAACACAATTGCAAAATTTAGCTATTGGACGCGTAGAGCACGCATTTTAAACTATTTTAAACCCCAGAACTGCAGGTTGCCTGGTCCCGAAAATTCGTAACATTATCTTTGAGATAACCTCACACACAAAAAAAAAATCTAACAGGGTGAGGATTGATTAATATTGGGATGATAGTGTAAAAAAGTGGAATTAAGTTATGTTTATTTTTTTTTTTCAAAACTAAATCGATCTCAGTTGAGTAGCATGGTGCGTCCTTATTTCTTTTTCACCTCTTCCATGAAGTTGTAAAAGTCCGACAGTGTATTAAATTGTTTCGCACACTTAACCCTTTATCTATGGAATTAGGAATTGCCAGAATATCGCCTGGAATCTATTTGTTCTGTCTTGTTATAGTTTAGCAATGAAGGATCCATACTGATTCATGTATAATAAAAAAGAAAATGGCGGGAAAATTAAATGAGGATAAGCTATATACGTTGGATGAGTGGTTTTTATGAACAACGAACGAGTCTTTCTCAAAAAGAGTCTAGAGGACCCACCCATCTGAAGGAAGTCCCGTCATACCTGGAAGATCCCGTCATACCCCTTTAGAAAGTCCTCCTGCCAAGGCACCTCCCCATCCTCGGTAGATCGCCCAAGAGTAGCGTTGCCATAATCTCACAAAAACAAAAACATACTTGGATGGACACACTTTTAGAATATCTTATATCCTTTAATCATAAAACAGACGTCTGAAAATTCACTCGTGCTCTTACTTGGGGGAGGAAGGGACACGACATGAATAGAAAGGGAAAGCTGTCTATTTCAAACAATCTACTCTTATAGAACACGCAATCGCGATGGGAACCGATTCGATGAAGTATTGGGTAGTGATTTTCTAAAGGCATGGTTACAATGAATAGATTTTTCTTTCTTTTCTTTTTACAATTTTAAATAAACAGTACTTCTAAGTACCGTCGTTAGATAAAGGGTTAACAATTTTACTTCAGCGTTAGAATAGTTGCGACATCCGTCCATTAGAAGAGTCATAAGCAAAACCAACGGGATACTCTTTTAGATGGAGAACCCTGTATATATAAATATATTCAGGAAAGATGGATGGGTATAGTCTAGCGTTTCTCAACCTGTGGGGCGCGCACCCGCAAAGGGGGTGCAGAGCATTTTCCAAAGAATTCTACACCTAGAAGCGAAAAGCCTACCTGGCTGGTGTGCCAAAGATGGTGCAGAAAAGGGGAGGGATTTTTACAGTGGGTGTTAACTTGAAACCGGAAGCCAACCTGTCAAACTTCCCCTGCTCTTTACCTCCCGTGCAAAAGGTCGTTTATCAACGACAAGCTTAATTGGCATGCATTTCTTTGCTGTTTTTACGAACGGCGTTACAAAGTAAAAATACTTGAAACTAATTCTGCTATTAGTGAATTTAATCGGATGGTTTATTGAAAAATCGACGATTGAAATTCCGGTGCGACTATTATGCGGGAAAATTTAATGCATAATATTCTAACTCTAAAGCTATTTTTTCTGCTACAAAGCGGGGGTGAGACTGTTATGCGAGGGCGACTATTACGCGAGTAATCCCGGTATGTTCTTCTTCCACATAAGCTACACTTCTTTTCATAGGTTTTTGAGATTTCACAGCATTTTGGTACAGTTTGGGGTGCATCACCTCTTCCGCACCATTTCCACCCCGTAAATAAATAAATAAGATGACAATGTTGAAGGGAAACATTTGGCTTTTCTGTACTGGACATCACTGTACGTTGGGGTCAGTTCAGTTCCCCCTCCCCTTTCTTTCTTGAAATCAGCTTTTTCTCCCAAAATTACATTACTTTAGCTTTTGCTGTATTTTATATTTTGTTTAGGTCAAACAAACCTTTCCTCCCCCCAAAAAATCTGTATCCGCCAATGATCACAATAACATAATCCACAATCCGTTGACGCAAGTTGTAACAAATGTTGCAAGATACCAGAGACGGCATAAAATGCATGAAGTGTAGCAAATAATAGAACGACGCCTTTGATAATGCAAGACGCATTACCAACACTTAACACGTACACAAAAAGAGCGCAAAATATTATCACCACCATTTGCGTCAACTTATGTCAGATCTGAGATCTGTCATTTATTCATGTCAAATCTTAGCCGTTCCTTACTCTGCAGGTATATTTCTAAACAAAAGACTTTAAAAGCAGCCGTCGAAGAAAACAGGATCGTTTAATATTTTTCACAGCACAGAACGGGCATCGTAAATTATTTTTCTGTCTTTCTGCGAAGGCCTTTTTCCCAACTCAAACCGTGAGTTCGAAATGAAAACTTGCGACTACTGCCGCCAGTGCATTATACCGTTGTTTATTAAAATATTATAAACAAATAAGTCTATACCAAACTCATTATATTTTAAATATAAAAATAAACTTATATGAGCGTTTATAGCGTTTTTAACAACAATATAAAACCTCAGTGCAATATTTTTATTATTTATTCACTGCTTAATTTTTTTAACAGCAAAATCATGGTTTTTTTAAAACATCATTTATGTTTGCTCAGAGCTGAAAATTTATAATTTCAGTATACATTCGCAAGCGTAGATCAGAAAAAAATAGGGGTGGGGCACATGTCCCCCTGAACTACGTATAAGAACTATACATAGTAAGCCTCTTAACTTGAACACCTTCGTACGCTAGGCACTTTCCTAAGTATACAGTTTACTATCATAACATATACATATACCTCCATAATTTGAACAATTTTTGTGGGAACTGCAAATGTCCAACTTCGGGAGGTTTATTTGTATACGTGTACATAGATTTTTTTTTTCCTTCCAAAACCTGCTGAAACTTCTCTATACTCACTCTTGAATTTGTAATGTTCTCCCCTTATGGCATCTAGTGTGTTATTCAATGGAAATTTTCGCCAAACTTATAAATAAAATGAGCAATAATTTTAAAAATCATGAGATTAAAAAAAAAAAAAAGAAAGAAAGAAAGAACAAAAATTGAGTCTTAAGGAGGAATAAAAAAGTGTATTTGTTAAACAAATAAGAGCTACAACGAAAATCCAATCTTTTTTTTTTTTTTTTCCCATACGAATTTATCCTAAGGAAACAGATCAATTAAAACCATAGACCATCTCCCCCATCTCGCTCGTTATGTCTCGTTCTGTCCGGATCATCCATCACTTTCAAAACTCCTCCTCTCTTAGAAGGGAAACGAGAGGGCCAGTGATTTCACCCAATAGCTAGACCCGGGTCCCGATTCCCCGTCCCTGATGTTCCGCACACTCTCTAGTACAGGTTCCACGTATCTATGGTGTATTATATCTATGTCTACCACGTGGGGAGGAAAGAAATTCTTTTCCTCTTACTGCCTCTCCCCCCCCCCCATCTAGCCAATATCCATCCAAATACGTCATTCGAAATTAGGCGAATCTCTACCTGAACGCATTATTCCTTTGTCAGAATCGTGGTCAGAATGGATTAACTGCACGTGATGGATTCAGTGTTGCCAAATCATACGGTGGAGGAAAAAAAAAATAAACAAAAAAAGCTGCATATGCTCTCAAATTACCACAGATACATAACAAAAACACAAATATTTTACAGCTGCGGAGCTAGTATATAAGAGAGGATGGGGAGGGGGAAAAAAAAAAACCTGGCCAGCTGGCTCTGTTTATTTAAATCTTAAAGATTCCATAGCGGCAGCACGGAAAAAAAAAAAAAAAACCCAAGAGCAGAAAGGCTGATAACGGATTATTTAATTCTAGTGAGTCATGACCTACTTTCCGGCGCTGACATTCCAATGATTCAATTATGTTATCGCATAAGCAGAAACGCAGAACTACACTCGATTTTCTTTTTTTTTTTAATCATTCTCTTGTATTATTTTTTATTTTTATTATTCTTCCAACAGATTCAAACACATAAATTAAAAACTTTGTTTAAAAAATACCTAAATAAAAATATATCTGTATGTACGTGCGTCCCCCCCCCCCCCTCCGTTTTGCCGGTCAACTTCGGATTGCTTTAAATTTTTAAGACTTCTTTTTTTCCTATTTCATTATGATGATCGGGAAAAAAAAAGGGACTGGCGGCCATTCCGGCTTTTGGGTACTTCCGGATTTCGGAATTCCGGATAATCTGTCCTATGCTGTACTTATATACCTAATATGTAATTTTTATCATTAATTCCATATTGGGAGACCGCTGACTTCATTTAATATGAAAACATGATTATTTGATATCACTGTGCTAACATACATTATACCTTTTAAAATTTTCAAAAATTTTGATCTCCAAAAAAATTTCAGCTAACTTTTTTCTTGGCCAATCACATCCCTGTTAAAAATCCCCTCGAGTCCCCTAATTTATTTTTATTGCATTTCAAATCTTCTGGCATGCTAAGTATTGTCATCCCTGGTTTAAGCCTAAGAATCCTCGTACTGTTTGGTTCTTTTTTCTTGAACTTTCTTTTAATTATCAAATTGATGGGGGAAAAATTATTTTAGCGATAAACTGAGATAAAATAAATAAAATTGGGATCTGGAGTTTTGGTAGGTTTTCTCCAGATGCAACGTGAATACGCGTTAGAACCCCTTAGAAAGTCCTCCTACCAAGGCACCCTCCATGCTAGGCAGATACCCCACGTGCAGGTTTGCCTTAACACACATAAACAAACAAACAAATAAAATTGGTTGAGAGACAAACTTTAAAAAACTAATTTTAGTTGAGACATACCGAGAAAAAAAGGAATTTTGATTGCGACAAACTGAGACAAAAAGGGATTTTGATTGAGACAAAAAGGGATTTTCACTGAGACGATGCTGAGACAAACTGAGGTTTTGACTGTAGCATCCCTGCTGGAGTCAGCCTACGAAATATGTTATCACTAGTCAGATGTGAGACCCAAAAAACAACCCTGGGTGTGGCCATCACTGTGGGGCAACCTAGAAAAAATGCTATCCCTAGTCCTGTACGAGACCCAAAAACAAATATCCCTGGGCCTGGGCATTGCTGTGGGGGCCAACCTAGAAAATATGCTGTCGCTGGTCCTGTGCGGCACTAAAAAAAAAAATCCTTGGCTCCAGCCATCACTATGAGGGACAACCAAGAAAATATGCTATTGCTGGTCCTGTATAAGACCCCCCAAAAAAAATCCATGGGTCCGGCCATCCCTGTGGGGGCAACCTAGAAAAAATGCTACCGCTAATCCTGTACAAGACCCAAAAAAAGACATCCCTGAGGTCAGCCATCGATGTGGAAGGCAAACTAGAAAATATGCAATCTCTGGTCCTATATGAGACTTGAAAAAGTGCATCCCTGGGTCCAGTCATCGCTGTGGGATCCAAATTTTAAAAAATGCTATCACTGGTCCTGAGCAAGATTTAAAAAAAAAAAAAAAAAAGCCATGCCTGGGTCTGCCCGTCGCAATAGGGGCAACCTAGAAAAAAATGCTATCGCTAGTCCTGTACGAGATCCATAAAAAAGATATCCCTGCCTGGGTCTGGCCATCGTGGGAGAGGGCCAACCTAGAAAAATGCTGCCACTGGTCTTGTACGAGACCTGAAGGAAAAAAATCCCTGGGTCCAGCCACCCCTGTGGGGGCAACCTAGAAAAAATGCTATTCCTAATTCTGTATGAGCCCCCCCCCCTCTCAAGTCCAGCCATCGCTATGGGGGGGGGGCAACCTTGAAAACATGCTATCCCTGGTTCCGTAAGAGACCTGAAAAAATACATCCCATTATCCAGCCATTCATGTAGAGAAGCAGCTTTTAAAAAATGCTATCCCTGGTCCCATACAAGACTTGAAAAAGTACATCCCTGGGCCCGCCATCGCTCTGAGGAGTGAAACCTAGGCAAAATGGCATCGGCAATCTTCTATGAGGCCTGAAATAAAACATCCCTGGGTCCAGCCATTGCTGTGTGTCAACCTAGAAAATATGCTATACCTGGTCGTATATAAGACCAGAAAAGGAGCAACCTAGAAAAATGCTATTTCTGGTCCTGTATGAGACTCAAAAAAAAAACTTCACTGTGGGGTCCAAATAAAAAGAAAGCTATTGCTAGTACCGTGTGAGACTCAAAAAAAAAAAAAAAAAAAAAAAAAATATCTCTGGGTCCCGCCGTCGCTGTGGAGGGGCAACCTATAAAAATGCTATCACTAGTCCTGTACAAGACCCAAAAAAGACATCCCTGGGTTCAGCCATCCCTGTAGAAGGCAACCTAGAAAATATGCTATTCCTGGTCCTACACGAGACCTAAAAAAGTACATTTCTTATTCCGGCCATAGCCGTGGAGGGCCAACTTAGAAAAAAATTCTATTGCTGATCCTGTACGAGACCAAAAAAAAAACATCACTGAGGGGTCCAAATTTTCAAAAATGCTACCTCTGGTCCTGTGCGATACCCAGAAAAAAAAATTACTGTGTGAGAAAACTTAGGAATTTTGCTATTGCGGGTCCAGTACAAGAACCAAAAAAAAAAAGTCCCTGGGTCCAGCCATCGCTGTGGAGGGAGGAATCTAGAAAAAAGGCTATCACTGGTCTTGTCCAAGGGCAAAAAATTTCCCTGTGGGGGCAACCTAGTAAAAATGCTGCCATTTGCTTTGTACAAGACCTGAAAAAAAAGCCATCACTGTATGGGCAAACTAGAAAAAATGTTATTGCTTGTCCTGTACATGAGACCCAAAGAAAGCATCCCCTGGTCTAGCCATTGCTGTCGGGGAGACAACCTGAAAAAAATGCTGTTGCTAGTCTTGTATGAGACTAAAAAAAAAAAAATATTCCTGGGTATGGCCATCGCTGTGGGGAAGCAACCTAGAAAAAATGCTGTTGCTGGTCTTATATGAGACCTGAAAAAAAAAAAACATTGCTGTGGGGAGCAACTTAGAAAATATGCTATCCTTGGTCCTGTGCGAGACCCAAAAGAAATGTCCTTGGTTCTGCCCATTGCTGTGGGGGCAACTTAGAAAAAGTCCTATTGCTGATCCTGTACGAGACCAGAAAAAAAGACATCACTGTGGAGTGGTAACCTAGAAAAAATGCTATCGCTAGTCCTGTACAAAACCCAAAAAAAGACATCGCTGTGAGAGGCAACCTAGAAAATATGCTTTCCCTGGTACTGTACGAGACCTGAAAAAGTACATTCCTGAGTCCGGCCATCGCTGTGAAGGGGCAATTTAGAAAAAATGCTGTTGCTGGTTCTGTATAAGATCTTAAAAAAACATCCTTGAGTCCAGCCATCGCTGTGGGGTCCAAATTTTAAAAAATGCTATCACTGCTCCTGTGCGAGGACCCCCTCCATGTCTGACCATGGCTGTGAGGGAAACCTAGATAATATGCTATTGCTGATCCTGTACAAGACCGACCCAAATAAAAGTCCGGGCATTGCTGTGGGGGCTTTCTAGAAAAAATGCTGTCGCTGGTCTTGTACGAGACCTGTAAAAAACATCCCAGGTTCCGGCCATCGCTGTGTCGGGCAACGTAGAAAATATGCTATTGCTGGTCCTGTACGAGACCTGAAGAGGTACATCGCTGTGGAGGGGCAACCTAGAAAAATGCTATTTCTGGTCCTGTACGAGACTAAAAAAAAAAAAAAAAAAAAGAATCACTGTGGGGATCCAAATTTTAAAAAATGCTATCGCTGGTCCTGTGGGAAACCCAAAAAAAATCTCTGGGTCCAGCCATCGCTGTGTAAGGCAACCTAGAAAATATGCTATTGCTAGCCTGGTGCAAGACTCAAAAAAAACATCCCTGGGTCCAACAGAGTGGCGACAGATCATGGCAAAATCAGGGTATTTTATCCATCAGGAAATAACGGGAATTTTGTAAAAATATTGCTACAGAACATTTTGCTTGTTTCCTCGGTTCGTCGTTCTAAAATCCAGTTGGTGTAGAAAGTTCTAGTAAAAAGTCACTTATTTTGAGATTTTGTCTTATCTCGCCTTCTGGGGGTTATAAATAAGTTATTTGCTTATGGTATATTTTAAATTATTAAGTTGCGTTGTGACACATGAAAATCCAGGTTCGATACACTTAGTTGCAATAAAATAAAAAGACGTTAAATACTTAAAACTATTTTATTAAAAAGATACTATTGAAATATAAACTTATTACAATGGATGGTGGTGGCCCAGTGAAAAAATACATCCTGTTTAGATGGTGAAATTAAGGTGGAATGACTTAAAAATTACGCCAGCACAGAATTACACATTGGCAAGTACAAACACCTGGCTGAGATTAATAACGTCAATTCCAGAGCAACCCTAACAGTTAATCCAATAAAATTAAAATGACGTAATCACGAACAAATAATTTTAAAGATGTCGCAGGGCAACAAAAAATAACCTACGCCAGCAGGATGCCAAGAGGGGAAGCAGAAAGTACGTTGATTTTGCAAACGGACGTAATATAATCTATTTTTAGCTCATAACGCCGCCACCGGGTCTCATTTCGAGAAACAAACAAATAAAAATAATGCATGCAGGAAAAGAGAAAAAACAGATTTAAAAGCCGAAATGGCAGAAAAATGAAAACAGGAGTGATTTAGAATTCTTGATTTTGGATAGATTACATTAAAGAAAGCCAAATAAAATGATTATTAAAATTAAATATGTGATCTGCATCACAGGGGTCTAATCTTATATTGAGAAGCAAGTCTGATCTTGCACATAAGGTCTTGTCTCACACCCTAAGTTTTTGACTTGTATCTCAAGTTTTTATTTTGCTTACTAAGTTTGACTTGTATCTCAAGTCTTATGCTACATCAAATCTCAGTCTTGTGTTGCACATCTGAGGTCTGAGATCTTGTCTTATCTCGTCTTGTTTCACAGCCTGAGATTTTATCTTGCATAGCAAAGTATGGTCTGACTTTTCTAGGTCTGGTCTTGCACGAGAGAAGGTCTCATTTCACCGTCCAACATCTTGCTTTTTGGTCTTTTTTCAAACCCTGAGATTTTGGGATCTTGTTTCTTACTTGAGATATCATCTTGTAAACCATACTCTGGTCTTGTCTCATACCTCATGGTCTTAAAGTCTGGTCTGTACAAGAGCCTGGTTTTACATACCAAGGTTGAGGTCTTCCATCATTTTGTCATATCTTGCGGTCTTGTTTCATATCCCGAGATTTTATCTTGCATACCATTGCTTGGTCTTGCTTACCAAGCTCTTGTCTCACATTCTAAGGGCCTACAATCTAGTCTAGCACAAGATCTCATCCTTCACATGAAGTCCCTTCTTGCATCCCGAAATCTCATCTCATGCTCTGAGATCTTGCCTTTTAGTTATGTTCCAAACCTTGAGATCTTGTGGTCTTATCTTGCTCATTACAAGATTTTCAGATTTTGTACACCAAGGTCTGAGGTTTTGTCAGAACCAGACTGGTCTGGTCGGTAATTGCTGAGGGTTCCCGACAAGGTCTCTTCTTGTACCTAAAGGTCTTGTCTGGCATCCTGATGTCTTGTTTTGTGTTTAGGATTTCATCTAATACTCCAATGTCTCGTGTCGCAGCCTAAGGTCTCATCTTTAATTCCAGGGTATCGTCTCATTTTGTGGTTTTGTTTCATGTCTCAAGATTTTGTTTTATACACCATGGTCTTGTCTCACATTCTTGGGTCTAATCTTAGAAGTCTGGTCTTACACACAAATCTCTCATCTTGCATGTCAGTCTTGTCTTTTATTTTATTTTCTAGGCTTGTGGGCATATAGTCTCTCACAGCTTCAGATCTTGTCTTCAACACCACAATCCATTCTTGCTTACTAAGTCTTGTGTTTTTCACGTCTCAAATCTTGTTTTGCACACCAAGGTCTGCTCTTGTTTATCAAGGTCTAATCTTAAAATCTGGTTTTGCACAAGATCTAGAAGTCAGACTCCCAAAATCTCATTTCACACCCAAAGGTTTTTGTCTTGTATGTCTGGGTCTCCTTTTGCACTGAAAGATCTTGCTTTTGGCCTTGTTTCAAACAGAGATCTTGTGGCATTATTTCATAACTTGATCTTACCTTGCACATCACAGTCTGGTCTTATACATCAAGATCTGAGGTCATGTCTCATCTTGATTTTCAAGGTGTCATCTCATCTCGTGGTCTTGTTTTACATCTCCAGATTTTGTCTCACATTTTCTTGTCTTACATCCCAAAGTCTCATCTGACATCTCAAGATCTCATCTTGCTTCCCAAAGTCTCTTCTCACATCCCATTGTCTCTTTTTGCTTTTCAAAGTTTTCTCATCATGTTTCTTTTTTTTCACATTCCAAGGTCTAGTCTTAATCTTGCACAGAAAGGTCTTATCTGTATCCCTGAAGTCTTGTCTTACATCACGGGGTCTCATGTTATACTTCAAGCTCCCATGGTGCAGTCTAAAGTCTATCTTGCTTTCCAGAGTCTTCTCTCATCTCATGGTCTTGTTTCACATCTGGAGATTTTGTCTTGCTCATCAGTCTTGTCTTACTTCTAAAGTCTAATCTTAAAGTCTGGTCTTGCACATGAAGGTTTCATCTTGTATCCCAGTCCTGCCTTATATCTTGCACTCCAAGATCTTGCCTTTTAGTCGTGTTTCAAACCTTTAGGTCTCATGGTCTTTTTTCGTAACTTGACATCTTGTCTTGTACACCACAGTATAGTCTTGCTTACCAAGTTTTGTCATGAACCCCATCTAGTCTCAGTCTCATCTTGCACACTAAGGTCTTGTATTGGACCCTGTGAAGTCTTATTTTGCATTCTAAGGTCTCGTCTAAACTCATGGTCTTGTTTCACATCCCTATACTTTGTCTTGTACACAAGACTAGTCTTTCTTATACCAAGGTCTTCTTTTACTTTAAGTCAAGAATAAGTCTAGTTTTGTAAATGGTCTCATCTTGTACTTGGAGGTCTTGTCTGATGTCCTGAAGTTTTGTTTCTTCGCACATTCTATGTTGCCTTTCTGTCTTGTCTCATACCTTAAAGTTTCATGCTGTTCCCCAAGATCTCATCTTATCTCATGGTCTTGTCTCATATACCACGATTTATGTCACACGCTAAGGTCTCATCTTGAATGTCAAAGTCTTATCTTATATCCCAAGGGTTATCTTGCATTTTATGGCCTTGTTTTGTATCATGGTCATGTTTCACACACGATTTATCTTGCACTCGGGGTTTGGTGTTCTACACATGTCTCATCTTGTGATCGAAAGTATTGTCTCTCATTGCAAGATCTTCTCTTGTATCTTGAAATCTCATCTTGCTTTCCAAGGTCTTATCTTGCACTCCAAGGCTTGTCGTGTGGTCTTGATTCTCACCACGAGATCTTGTGTTGCTCACCAGGTCTTTTCTCACACATTAGTTTTATCGCTTGCAGTTTTATCTTGTTAACCAAGGTCTCATCTCAAAACCCTGAAGTCTTGTTTTAATATTCTGAGGTCTAGTCTTACACACCAATTTCTTGTTACATACCCCAGGGTCTTATCTAGTGTCTCACACAGTCAGTGCTGAGTGAATCATCTCTTCAGGAAAAAGAGAATAGTGTAAAAAAAAAATGCTTTTTATTGATCAAAAGCTTTGTCTATAATATTTAAATATCTCAATTTTTAAATTATCAGGCTCTTGATTTAAAGAATGATTTAGCTTTCACACATAACTTTATGAATAAAATATTTATGTGATGTAGAAAACACTTTTGTTGCTTTACTAGTTCAATTGTTATGTTGTCATTATTCCAGAAACAAGTTTCTCTCTTTTCTTCTCTCTCTAGGTGTGTTGGTTTGATTTTGGAGCTCCATTTCTGAACAAAATACAGGAAGAAGTCATAACCAGCTGGTTTAGTTTAGAGACTAGTAATATTATTTTACTGCCTCTAAATACAAACTTGCTAGTTCTTTATATCATTCAACATGTGTCTCATGCATGGTAAATTCATTATGTAAGTATTTAATCTATTTTTAAATTTACCCCCCTTGTATTAAAATAAACATTTTGGTCTAATGCATTGTAGTTACAAGAAAGGACTTTTAAGCTTATTATTAAATAGCATTATGATATATGTGAGTCTTTAAGATGATGTTTTTTCCCACTCAATGTGTTTTAATTTTTAATGTCTGTTATTAAATTTATATACAGAATTGGGAAAAGTTATATAAATTGCATACAATAAAATATATTTTGATAGATAGTCACTTTCTTCACTATCAAAATCTCAGCCTTCAATCCTCACTATCAAAGTAATACTTTTTTCCCCAAAAAACACTCAAGCATGTTATAGAAATTAATTGTAATTGAACTGAATATGCTCATTGTACACCCTCCAAAAAAAGTATTCAAGCAAGAGAAATTTCCTACATTGGTTTCGTATATTAAAAATTATTTATCATAGAATATGATGAGGCTATGTATAAATATGACTTCCATATTTCTATCAAGTTGTGCGTTTTTTAAAAACTCAATTATTATTCGCAAATCTAAAATAGGAAATTTCTCTCTTGCTCGAATACTTTTTGGGAGGGTGTACCTTTAAGTAATTCAAACTCAGAAAAGAATTTACAGCCAGTTTAATTAAGCAAGACATGATAGAAACTAAATAGTCATTATATTGTTTCTAAGAAATTAATTTTCATGTAAGCAAAATTATTGGGTACATATGTATTATAATAAGCCTGTATGAGATAAGATCTGATAGTAGATTTTTGTTACAACAGTAACAAAAGCAATTTTTATCAATCCTACTG
>JAWZYV010011431.1:0-37246 GCA_038373885.1 Cheiracanthium punctorium | reverse complement strand
CTTGTGGAGAAGGGTTTCCCAAACAGTTTTAAGCGGAACAGTAATGCTATACTGATGAAGTGAATGCGTTCATAATTTTTATTTTTCAGTACACAATCCATGGCATTTTTATTGCCACCACAAAATGTCCCTCGCTCTTATTTTGGAGAAATGTGTTTTACTGAATCTTTGCAACAAACGTGTGAGAATCGTTTTAAGCCTGCCTTGAGCGATGGAAGAGAGAGGATTAAAAGGGACATTTTTCACAATTGCTAGTTCAGAAGCTTTATAGCATTACTTGTATACAAGGGAATACGAGTCATAATCTTCAAGAGAATTGTTTCATCTAGGCTCAAATATTATACATGGTGATAGATAATGTATAATTGGTTAAATGCAGAGCTCTTACAAATTTCAGAAAAAAAACTTGCAAGAAGAATTGACGTTATATGTTCTTGTCCTGCAACAGGAATCAGAACGGAAGATTCTTTGTCTTAACTTATATGAAAAAATGTAGCAGTTGGAATTTGACAACAGTGCGAGATTATATATTTCGCGGTACTAAATTGCTAATTAGGCATGGATTATGTATAAAAGTAGATACGGCGATTTGTTTCCATTTAATTCAGAGTGAGAAATGATTTTCGATTACGCGCATGCGTAAAGGAATCACCAGAGAATGAAAGTTTCAATTGGTGGCAAATAGCATTTCCTGGAAAATATTGTTATGAAAATTGCCATGTGGGTGTATTTCAAAGCAGTTCAAACAGCACAGTAAACAAAAATAACACTTTATTTTACGGCTCGCAGCTCAATAGCTCAAAATAATACAAGAAACTTTAGTATACGCTAACTAAAATCACAAATAAGCACAACAATTTGCTATTCATTTCACAGAATCAACCGTGCGCTTCAAAGTCTATCACCAAACTGAACTCCCCGGAGAGAGATCCTAGCGCTTTTATAGATATGATGACGTCACCAGAATTGCCGAGAAATTTCTGGAACAATCTTATCAAATATAAATATGGTCTCGAGACATGAATTTTCTAGAATCCACCATTTCTCGCAAAGGTCGCCAAATCCGTCGCCAAGACGATCGCCAAGTTTGTCGCCAATGCTACAGGGTTACCATCATCGGAGGGCCGCTATTATGCCTGCAAAACTAGTTTCACGCCGGCGCACGCAATACGGGAGCAAATTTAGTTATTATTTCGCAACAATATGCCCCTCAGGGGGAAGACCTACTCTAGGTCTTTACGGGTGTCGCAATCCGGGGCCCCAGCGATCTTTCGCTCTTCCTTGTTCTACCCTCTTCTCCTCTTAGCTGTCTCCTTCCATTTCCCCCTCAGTGTAGTTTCCTCTTTGGAGGTGAGGGCCCCCCCCTTAGAAGCTGCGGTCGCCCTGTGCCGTCAGCTTCTATCGGCGGAAAACTACCCACGTGTTTGCCGTGCGTGGAGACCCGTGTCCCCGGAAATGGGGATCCTGGTAATTGAGGGGTTTTTTCTCCAACACATTGCTTTGGCCTCGGCTTCGGGTAAACGGGAGGTGCACAGCGTTCCCCTGTGTATCAACCGGCTGGTGGTACTGACTTCGGTCAACTGTTAGGGATCAAGCAAACGGACATCTACTGGGCACGTCGGTAAGGGTGGACGCTGCCTAAGGGATGTACTGTGCGCGTATAGACCCGACTAGCACTGGTGCACGAATGTGCATCCCCTTGTTGGGCTCCGTGGTGGGTGGTGCGGTCGGGTTCGAATTTCCAATCCCCAATATGGATTCGACACTTTCTTTATCTAACGTCAACGTTCCGAACTCTCTTACTGAGGGAGCTATTACCGCAAAATTCTTTCTCATAAAATGTCAGGACGGAAACTTTAACCAAACATCCCCTTTTCTAATCCATAAAACCATAATTTCTAATGTTGGAGAAGTTGCAAAAATTAAAAAAATACGCTCTGGCGACATCTTAATAGAAGTAACAAATGACAAACAGGCAAACAATATTATGCAATTAAAAACTATCGGCCTAAAACCAGTCACTGTATTACCCCATAGGACACTTAATTCATCAAGAGGCGTCATATCCGAACCTGACCTATTACACTGCTCCGAGGCTGAAATCCTTGAAAATCTGAAATCCCAAAATGTTTGTGCAGTTCGCAGAATCTCTATCAGACGCAATAACCAAACACTGGACACCAAACATATAATTCTGACTTTCCAATCACCTAAACTTCCTTCCCATATCAAAGCAGGATACCTCTCATGTGCCGTTAGACCCTACATACCCAATCCTACTCGATGCTTTCAATGTCAAAAGTTCGGCCATACCAAACCTTCCTGTCGTGGTTCCCCAACCTGTGCTGGTTGTGGGACCTCCGGCCACGACAGTGAAACCTGCTCTAATCCACCCAAATGTGTGAACTGCAAACAAGATCCTCCTTCATATTCCCGCTCATGCCCAAAATGGTCCTTTGAAAAAGAAATCCAGTCCTTGCGTGCCACCCAAGGACTGTCATATCCTGAAGCCCGTAAAGTAATGAACTCCCGTACACCCAAACCCGGTCAGTCTTATGCTGCAGTAGTCAAATCTGTTAAATCAATTGCCATACAAACTGAGGCACCAAAATCTGTGCCCGTCTCTATACCTACTTCCACTACTAAAACTAAACACTCAACCTCTACCCAAAATAACTCTTCCATAGCTCTACAAAAAAGCACATCAAAGAAAGTCTGAAAGCAACAACTCCACTCAAAATAGACCTCTAATCAAAAAAACTGCAGCCTATAAGGCAAAATACAGTAAGTCCAGACTTAAAAAGATCCTTCCACAAAAGCCCATTGATGACTCAATACTGCATTTAGATCCTACCGATTCTGACATTTCCGACAATATCATGGATGATGATGACATCCCTAGTACCCCACTTACACCTACGGGGACTAAAAGCAAGCTCTCAATCATCCCTAACATCACTTGATCATGGCTCTGCTGCTTTCTTGGAACTGCCACGGTTTTCACAATAAAATTGATGACCTCAAAACCCTAATTTATGACTATAACCCTGCCTGTCTTGCCCTTCAGGAAACTTACCTGAAAACCAATAAACAATCACAAATTCTTAATTATACCATCCTTAGAAAAGATTATGAGCTCGGGGAAAGGGCCTCCGGTGGAGTTGCCCTTTTAATAAATAATCAATATCCGTATTATATTCTCAATCTCAATACTAACTTTACAGGCTGTTGCCGCTCGGATCCATCTCAAACATCTTACTACTATCTGCAGTATTTATCTTCCCCCGAATGAAACCATCTGCCAAACCTCTCTCAATAGTCTTATCCAACAACTTCATCCCCCTTTTATCCTCCTGGGGGACATGAACGGTCATAGCCCCGTATGGGGCAGCACAGACATAAACAATAGAGGTCAACTTATTGAACAGCTGCTAACAGACTTTTCTCTTTGCGTCATGAATAACGGGGATAATACCTACTTCCACTACCCTACTAAATCCTTCCATGCCATAGACCTAGCTATTTGTTCTCCATCTATCCTCCCACTTTATAACTTTTTCAGTCTCCAGTGACTTACATAACAGTGATCACTTTCCGATTTTTCTTTCACCACTTTACTACAATCCGAAAGGCACCTTTACCACCCCTAGGTACATTTATGATAAGGCAGATTGGCCTACCTTTACAGAACTATCCAAAATCACCTCAAACATCCTTGAAGGCACTATTGAAGAAGTCGTGGATAAAGTCACTTCAGTCATTATTAAAGCAGCTGATGCCAATATTCCAAAATCGGGCATGACACTTCGGCGCAATAAAAAAAACCGTGGTGGAATGAAACCTGTACACTAGCAAAAAAACAGCAGCAGAAAGCATGGAGTGTTTTTTCGGCGGTACCCTACCACCGAAAACCTCGTCCTTTTTAAAAAAAGCAAAAGCTTATGCCAGGAGAATAAGGCGGCAATCTCAAAAGCAATCTTGGGTGAAATACGTCTCTAGCATAAACACCCACCACTACTAGTAAGGAGCTATGGTTTGAAAACAAAAAGAGCCATGGGAATCTATAATAACCCTTCAATAACCTGTCTGTCCATTAATAATAATAATATAATATCTGATACAAAAAGAAATAGCAAATAACATCGGTCAAACTCTTGCTTCTATATCCTGCAGTACTTCCTTCTCAAACCCTTTTTTTCTCCTACAAAACAACAATGTGAACGAAAAAAAAATAAAATTTAAAACCTCCTCCCACTTTTCCATACAATAGTGATTTTACTATCAACGAACTCACCAAATACCTACGGCAATCCTCCACTACTTCTCCTGGTCCTGATGGCATTACTTATGAAATGCTGAAACACCTATCCTATGACTCTTTACTAAACCTCTTAAAACTTTACAATAGAATCTGGAACGAACAAACTTTTCCCTCTGCCTGGAGCAATGCAATAGTCATTCCCTTCCCAAAACCTCGAAAAGATACTTCTAATCCTAGTAACTACCGTCCCATAGCCCTTACTAGTTGTCTTTGTAAGTTAATGGAAAAAAATAGTTAATGCCCGCCTTGTTTACATTTTAGAAAACTGGGGACCATATACATCCCTTTCAGAGCGGTTTTCCGCAAAGGCAGATCTACTATAGACAACATTTTAAATTTAGAGACACAAATCCGCAATGCTTTCCTCAGGAAGAATCACTTAGTGTCAGTGTTCTTCGATATAGAAAAAAGCATACGACCGAACGTGGAGATACGGAATCCTTCAAGATCTCTATAATATAGGCTTTCGAGGCAATCTTCCAATTTTTTATAAAAAAAGTTTCCTATCGCTCAGAAACTTCCGTGTAAGGGTCAACGGCACTTTGTCTGACAATTTCGCTCAAGAAGAGGGTGTTTCCCCAGGGCTCTGTCCTTAGTGTCACCCTCTTCTCTATTAAAAATCAATAATATTCTTAATCAACTGCCTCCGCCTGTCAACGGTAGCCTATATGTAGACGATCTCCAAATATCTTGCCAGGGCAAAGACATGCGCCTCATCGAACGGCAGCTTCAAAGTACCATCAATCGTATTCTGAAATAGTGTGACATCAACGGTTTTACCATATCTGCCGAAAAAAAACAGTGTGCACGCACTTCTGCCGAAAGCGTGGGGATCCACCCTGATCCAGAAACTTTTACCTCGGCCATACTAATATTGTTCAGAAGGATTTTGTAAAAATTTTTAGGAGTAACATTTGACAAAAAACTTACGTTTGCCAAACATATTTCTGACATTCGCAGCGCATGTGAGAAAAAAACTTAACATTTTAAAGGTCTTAACTAACACCTCTTGGGGGGCAGACCGTGATGCTCTCCTGCGGATCTACCGTGCTGTTATCCGTTCAAAATTGGACTATGCATGCTGTGCGTACGGCTCAACATGCAAATCAGCATTAAAAAAACTTGGACACTGTGCATCATACTGCACTACGCATTTGTTCCGGTGCTTTTAGAACTTCACCTGTACATAGTCTTTATGTCACCTGTCATGAGCCATCTCTCACCCTCATACGTCATCAGCTATCATTAAATACTTATTTCCGCATTCTTTTCTCATCCCTCACATCCATTAAAGAACTCTTTTATAGATACTCATCTCGACCGTCCTTTATGCGAATCGTCCCATCTGCACTCCGCCCTTTGGGCTAAGGGTTCGTAGGGGTCTTGTCGGTACCCAATTGGAGGATGTAAATGTCTCTACATGCTCTTTTCATGATATCCCACCCTGGCATACATTGCAGATATCCTACCTACAACCTTTCGAAGGCTTTGCGAAACAGGACACTGATCCTAAAATCTACCAACAGTTGTTCTCTGACCACAACAACAAATATGAAAAAATATGAACAACTATACACTGATGGCTCCAAAAGTGGAAATCACGTTGGCTTTGCCTTCGTGGCTAATAATCATACCTGTAGCTATACTCTACCTCAATTTTGCTCCATCTTCACCGCCGAATTACTTGCCATATATGAAAGCCTTCTGTACATCCCGCGAACAAACACAAAGAATTTTATCATCTACTCTGACTCACTTAGTGTTCTGGAAAATCTGAAATCTGGCTCCCTAACACATAACTATATGCACAAAGTTTTCACACAAGTATGCCCAACTTATAAACCGAGGGTACAGTATTCTCCTCTGTTGGGTCCCCAGTCACATCGGAATCCCGGGTAATGAGAAAGCGGACACGCTGGCGAAGCATGCGACCCTCCCGTACACGGGCAATCCATCCTACAGCGACATAAAAACCAGTATCTCCAGCATTGTAAAAGGCATATGGGTCGATAAATGGGGCAATGAAACGGGGAACAAACTTCGTTCTATTCGCCCAACTCTCTCACACTGGTCATCTCATCCCTATCGCAGGCTAGATGTCATCTTAACACGTCTCCGCATGGGTCATACGCGGCTTACACATAAGCACTTACTCCTGGGTGAACCTGCCCCGGAGTGCCACCATTGCCGTACCAACCTTACCATTAGTCATGTTTTAACTTCATGCACTGCTTTTATTAATCTTTACACAATATTTTTTAACTGTTCTCATCCTAAACTTGACGATATATTGGGTGAAACCCCGCACCGTAATTTGTTTGCATTTCTCCGACGTATCAATATTCTTTACTCAGTGTAAAGTGTACACATTTCTCTGACTGGTATCTGGATGGGAGCCCCCATCCAGATGTCCTTTTTACCTTTTTTACATTGTCCATTTTACCTCCTTTTTTACCTCTCTACAGTTCGCTTTTACTGATTTTTAGACCTCAAAGTTCTTAGCTTTACATGTTTTTATGCAACATGTTTTTTTACTTGAAAAACTTTGTTTTTTACTATATATACACATAGTCTGGCGCAGCATGTCCTTTCTGGACCTTGTGCCATTAAAACCCCAACCAACCAACCAACTTCGCAACAATATGCAGCAGCAAGAAGAAGTGCCGCTTCCTGTTTTCCAATAGGAGACATTTAAACGAAGAGGAAATTACAATTTTCAAAAATTAGAGAGCGGAAATTTCCTTCTGTACTTACACCCCAGCCTGAAACTTTTTTTCATCCTCGGCAGTACGATATAAAACTTCCACAGATTTTCACTACAAACACGAAATAAAATTTAAAATCATGTGTGGCCGCCACACTCTTTGATAGAAAGTGTTGCATTTTTGTATTGTTGACAAGCATTGTCTGCAACAATTGAAACCTTATATGGGTGAAATCATGTATACATTTACGGGCCAAGGGTGCTGCCTTGTTTTTAGTGCACACCCTTGCGTCCCGCAAGCTGAATGGACGTTCCGGGTTCAAGCCCGGAGATGTATATCAGTCTTCCCGCGGTTATCCGGTCGAAGGCATGACAACCTAGTCTAGCTCTGTTTCTGGTCAGTGGGGAGGACTCGTCACTGCAGTTATGCGGTGTCCGACATTTCCCCCGGAAGATCAGGGTGAACGAAATGAAACGCAATGATGGTTCAATTTTGGGGCGAGAAGCCGGACTGCATTCGTCATCCTGGATTCAATGACCTAGACTGAGCCGGAGTGGGGGTTTAGTGCTAGGCCGTGCTGACGGCTAGGCATGCTCGCAGTTGGGATTGATATGATAGTCCATTCAGGGGGGGGATTTTCAGTTCGAATCCCCCTTTAAAAATTTTTCAAACAAGATCTATTTTTCGGTAAGGAAAAACGCAGCCTAATTTTTACACCCCCCCCCAACGAAAGTGCCTTTTATTCTAGTGTCTTGTGGAGAAAGGGTTTCCCAAACAGTTTTTTAAGCGGAAACAGTAATGCTATACTGATGAAGTGAATGCGTTTCATAATTTTTTATTTTTTCAGTACACAATCCATGGCATTTTTTTATTGCCACCACAAAATGTCCCTCGCTCTTATTTTGGAGAAATGTGTTTTTACTGAATCTTCGTGCAACAAAACGTGTGAGAATCGTTTTAAGCCTGCCTTGAGCGATGGAAGAGAGAGGATTAAAAAGGGACATTTTTCACAATTGCTAGTTCAGAAGCTTTATAGCATTACTTGTATACAAGGGAATACGAGTCATAATCTTCAAGAGAATTGTTTCATCTAGGCTCAAATATTATACATGGTGATAGATAATGTATGATTGGTTAAATGCAGAGCTCTTACAAATTTCAGAAAAAAAACTTGCAAGAAGAATTGACGTTATATGTTCTTGTCCTGCAACAGGAATCAGAACGGAAGATTCTTTGTCTTAACTTATATGAAAAAAATGTAGCAGTTTGGAATTTGACAACAGTGCGAGATTATATATTTCGCGGTACTAAATCGCTAATTAGGCATGGATTATGTATAAAAGTAGATACGGCGATTTGTTTCCATTTAATTCAGAGTGAGAAATGATTTTCGATTACGCGCATGCGTAAAGGAATCACCAGAGAATGAAAGTTTCAATTGGTGGCAAATAGCATTTCCTGGAAAATATTGTTACGAAAATTGCCAAGTGGGTGTATTTCAAAGCAGTTCAAACAGCACAGTAAACAAAAATAACACTTTATTTTACGGCTCGCAGCTCAATAGCTCAAAATAATACAAGAAACTTTAGCATACGCTAACTAAAATCACAAATAAGCACAACAATGACGCTATTCATTTCACAGAATCAACCGTGCGCTTCAAAGTCTATCACCCAACTGAACTCCCCGGAGAGAGATCCTAGCGCTTTTATAGATATGATGACGTCACCAGAATTGCCGAGAAATTTCTGGAACAATCTTATCAAATTGAAATATGGTCTCGAGACATGAATTTTCTAGAATCCACCATTTGTCGCCAAGGTCGCCAAATCCGTCGCCAAGGACGATCGCCAAGTTTGTCGCCAAGGCTACAGGGTTACCATCATCGGAGGGCCCGCTATTATGCCTGCAAAACTAGTTTCACGCCGGCGCACGCAATACGGGAGCAAAATTTAGTTATTATTTCGCAACAATATGCAGCAGCAAGAAGAAGTGCCGCTTCCTGTTTTCCAATAGGAGACATTTAAACGAAGAGGAATTACAATTTCAAAATTGAGAGCGGAATTTCCTTCTGTACTTACACCCACCTGAAACTTTTCATCCTCGGCAGTACGATATAAACTTCCACAGATTTCACTACAAACACGAAATAAAATTTAAATCATGTATGCCGCACACTCTTTGATAGAAAGTGTTGCATTTTGTATTGTTGACAAGCATTGTCTGCCAACAATTGAAACCTTATATGGGTGAATCAGGTATACATTTACGGGCCAAGGGTGCTGCCTTGTTTAGTGCACACCCTTGCGTCCCGCAAGCTGAATGGACGTTCCGGGTTCAAGCCCGGAGAAGTATATCAGTCTTCCGCGGTATCCGGTCGAAGGCATGACAACCTAGTCTAGCTCTGTTTCTGGTCAGTGGGGAGGACTCGTCACTGCAGTTATGCGGTGTCGACATTCCCCCGGAAGATCAGGGTGAACGAAATGAACGCAATGATGGTTCAGTTTGGGGCGAGAAGCCGGACTGCATTCGTCATCCTGGATTCAATGACCTAGACTGAGCCGGAGTGGGGGTTAGTGCTAGGCCGTGCTGACGGCTAGGCATGCTCGCAGTTGGGATTGATATGATAGTCCATTCAGGGGGGGGATTTCAGTTCGAATCCCCCTTTAAAAATTTTCAAACAAGATCTATTTTCGGTAAGGAAAACGCAGCCTAATTTTACACCCCCCCCCAACGAAGTGCCTTTTATTCTAGTATCTTGTGGAGAAGGGTTTCCCAAACAGTTTTAAGCGGAACATTAATGCTATACTAATGAAGTGAATGCGTTTATAATTTTTATTTTTCAGTACACAATCCATGGCATTTTTATTGCCACCACAAAATGTCCCTCGCTCTTATTTTGGAGAAATGTGTTTTACTGAATCTTCGTGCAACAAACGTGTGAGAATCGTTTTAAGCCTGCCTTGAGCGATGGAAGAGAGAGGATTAAAAGGGACATTTTTCACAATTGCTAGTTCAGAAGCTTTATAGCATTACTTGTATACAAGGGAATACGAGTCATAATCTTCAAGAGAATTGTTTCATCTAGGTTCAAATATTATACATGGTGATAGATAATGTATGATTGGTTAAATGCAGAGCTCTTACAAATTTCAGAAAAAAAACTTGCAATCAGAACGGAAGATTCTTTGTCTTAACTTATATGAAAAAATGTAGCAGTTGGAATTTGACAACAGTGCGAGATTATATATTTCGCAGGTACTAAATCGCTAATTAGGCATGGATTATGTATAAAAGTAGATACGGCGATTTGTTTCCATTTAATTCAGAGTGAGAAATGATTTTCGATTACGCGCATGCGTAAAGGAATCACCAGAGAATGAAAGTTTCAATTGGTGGCAAATAGCATTTCCTGGAAAATATTGTTACGAAAATTGCCAAGTGGGTGTATTTCAAAGCAGTTCAAACAGCACAGTAAACAAAAATAACACTTTATTTTACGGCTCGCAGCTCAATAGCTCAAAATAATACAAGAAACTTTAGCATACGCTAACTAAAATCACAAATAAGCACAACAATGACGCTATTCATTTCACAGAATCAACCGTGCGCTTCAAAGTCTATCACCCAACTGAACTCCCCGGAGAGAGATCCTAGTGCTCTTATAGATATGATGACGTCACCAGAATTGCCGAGAAATTTCTGGAACAATCTTATCAAATTGAAATATGGTCTCGAGACATGAATTTTCTAGAATCCACCATTTGTCGCCAAGGTCGCCAAATCCGTCGCCAAGACGATCGCCAAGTTTGTCGCCAAGGCTACAGGGTTACCATCATCGGAGGGCCGCTATTATGCCTGCAAAACTAGTTTCACGCCGGCGCACGCAATACGGGAGCAAATTTAGTTATTATTTCGCAACAATATGCAGCAGCAAGAAGAAGTGCCGCTTCCTGTTTTCCAATAGGAGACATTTAAACGAAGAGGAATTACAATTTTCAAAATTAGAGAGCGGAAATTTCCTTCTGTACTTACACCCCAGCCTGAAACTTCTTCATCCTCGGCAGTACGATATAAACTTCCACAGATTTCACTACAAACACGAAATAAAATTTAAATCATGTATGCCGCACACTCTTTGATAGAAAAGTGTTGCATTTTGTATTGTTGACAAGCATTGTCTGCAACAATTGAAACCTTATATGGGTGAATCAGGTATACATTTACGGGCCAAGGGTGCTGCCTTGTTTAGTGCACACCCTTGCGTCCCGCAAGCTGAATGGACGTTCCGGGTTCAAGCCCGGAGAAGTATATCAGTCTTCCGCGGTATCCGGTCGAAGGCATGACAACCTAGTCTAGCTCTGTTTCTGGTCAGTGGGGAGGACTCGTCACTGGCAGTTATGCGGTGTCGACATTCCCCCGGAAGATCAGGGTGAACGAAATGAACGCAATGATGGTTCAGTTTGGGGCGAGAAGCCGGACTGCATTCGTCATCCTGGATTCAATGACCTAGACTGAGCCGGAGTGGGGGTTAGTGCTAGGCCGTGCTGACGGCTAGGCATGCTCGCAGTTGGGATGGATATGATAGTCCATTCAGGGGGGGATTTCAGTTCGAATCCCCCTTTAAAAATTTTCAAACAAGATCTATTTTCGGTAAGGAAAACGCAGCCTAATTTTACACCCCCCCCCCCCAACGAAGTGCCTTTTATTCTAGTATCTTGTGGAGAAGGGTTTCCCAAACAGTTTTAAGCGGAACAGTAATGCTATACTGATGAAGTGAATGCGTTCATAATTTTTATTTTTCAGTAAACAATCCATGGCATTTTTATTGCCACCACAAAATGTCCCTCGCTCTTATTTTGGAGAAATGTGTTATACTGAATCTTCGTGCAACAAACGTGTGAGAATCGTTTTAAGCCTGCTTGAGCGATGGAAGAGAGAGGATTAAAAGGGACATTTTTCACAATTGCTAGTTCAGAAGCTTTATAGCATTACTTGTATACAAGGGAATACGAGTCATAATCTTCAAGAGAATTGTTTTCATCTAGGCTCAAATATTATACATGGTGATAGATAGATGTATGATTGGTTAAATGCATATCTCTTACAAATTTCAGCGAAAAAAAACTTGCAAGAAGATATGACGTTATATGTTCTTGTCCTGCAACAGGAATCAGAACGGAAGATTCTTTGTCTTAACTTATATGAAAAAATGTAGCAGTTGGAATTTGACAACAGTGCGAGATTATATATTTCGCGGTACTAAATTGCTAATTAGGCATGGATTATGTATAAAAGTAGATACGGCGATTTGTTTGCATTTAATTCAGAGTGAGAAATGATTTTCGATTACGCGCATGCGTAAAGGAATCACCAGAGAATGAAAGTTTCCATTGGTGGCAAATAGCATTTCCTGGAAAATATTGTTACGAAAATTGCCAGTGGGTGTATTTCAAAGCAGTTCAAACAGCACATGGTAAACAAAAATAACACTTTATTTTAACGGCTCGCAGCTCAATAGCTCAAAATAATACAAGAAACGTTAGCATACGCTGAACTAAAATCCGACACAAATAAGCAACAACAATGACCGCTATTCATTTCAACAGAAATCTCAACCGTGCGCTTCAAATCTATCACCAAACTGAACTCCCCCGGAGAGAGATCACTAGCGCTTTTATAGATATGATGACGTCACCAGAATTGCCGAAAATTTCTGGAACAATCTTATCAAATTGAAATATGGTCTCGAGACATGAATTTTCTAGAATCCACCATTTGTCGCAAAGGTCGCCAAATCCGTCGCCAAGACGATCGCCAGTGCGAGGCTACAGGGTTTACCATCATCGATGGGCCGCTATTATGCCTGCAAAACTAGTTCACATACGCCGGCGCAACGACAATACGGGAGCAAATTTTAGTTATTATTTCGCAACAATATGCAGCAGCAAGAAGAAGTCCGCTTCCTGTGTTTCAATAGGAGACATTTAAACGAAGAGGAATTACAATTTTCAACAAATCCGAGGACAGAGCGGAAATTTTCGGCTGTCTGTAGGTCCTCTACTTATCCTGCGATACAACACGGAATCGCGAATTCTTCTCGTTATACTGGGAAAAAGCCACGCGAGCAGGAGGCTAGGAATGGAGATTTGATCGTGATCACCCGCACAGTCTCTTTAAAACAGTACCGTGATCAAAAATTTGCACCAGCGTCAACACATTTCGGCAGACAACAAAATGATAGACTTTATCAAAAAAATGACTACTCTTTGGGGAAACTTATTTGAACGATACGAGTAAACGACGTTCTCATTCGAATACACTGTCACAGATGTGGGGCAGCTAATTTCACAAAACAAGCGCACATTTCCGCTCACGTACAAGCGTAAGGGAGCGGAGACAAGAAAATGGACCGAGCGCATCAAATGCCAGGAGAATTCCTTCAACTAATAGTATATTGTTGGGAAGTCTGGGCCAGTTTCTTGGCAGTGTCATGAGGTAATTTTTTATTTCCGCGGCGCGCATTTGATAGTTTCTACGGCAGAGTACAGTCATACGAGATCTATCATTCGCATGTAGAGAAAATCACTGGCATGATTACATAATAGTTAAACGTTCTTACAAAGTCTATTTTCTCTAAAAGGGCGTTTGCGGGACTTGCCAGAATACGATTATATCAGGGATAACGGATCGGACCTACAATTTAGATCAAAGGAATTAAAGAAGTTTTTTAAAAATCTCGATCAATATAGAGAGAGTCGTTTTCGGCGTTCGATCTACCCACGTCAGTCACAATCGAATGGGCGGTACGGAAACAAGTCGTCACAAGGGCACGCTTCAGGGCAGTGTATTCCGATGCATAGCAAGGAGAACACCTCTTCTGAATGGGAACAGCTAATGCAAAGATGTATGTGGCGCAGACTCTATTAGCAACGGCCTCTAACACACGGGCGAACGAAATTTGTCGCGCGTGCGAGTTACTATTTCCTGTTCGTGACATTAAAATACGCATTCGGGACGCTCTGGACAGTACAATCTTGGACGTTACAAGTGACAAAATATTTTCAGAATGCAGAATGGTCCCCAGGAGGAACTACAAATTATTTGTGGACCAAATTGAAATTAAGCAGAATTTAAGATAACAGAGCAAACAGGCCTGGATATTTCAAGAAAAGGCGGCTGAAAACGCCAGAATCCTAGAAAAACCAACTAATACAGACCCCGGATTCTCTTGATCTAGGAGATTTGGTATACCAGTGAGCGAAAATTCAATGCTACATAAGAAGTGTATAAGTTGTGAGCCCATTTTCATCCGGGCCCTTTATAAGGGATAATGAAACTATTTTCGCTATTAATAATGCTGTGTTACTTAAAGAGGTGAATAATCGCTCATATAGAGAGTATAGTATACGAACAAAGTGGCATAAAAAGTCCCCTAAAAAACGCTATGTTACATTTTTCGGGGTAAAACCACTCCCCAGACATCATAGAACTAGAGCAGACTCTTGACGAGTCATAAAGACCCCGCCACCCATGGTTATTGGTTAGCTGCAGACGTTCGCGCCCGGTAATGCGGGCGAGAAACAGACACAAACTATAAATAAGAAAATATCTCAAAGAAAAAAAAAAAAAAAAAAAACGGGTTTCTTACCGAGGCAGCCCGAGTTGTGGTCATTAGTCCAAATCAGTAGGTGTTTTTGATTTTCATGATTGGTGATTTTCAATGTGCGCGAGTAAGTAAGATGCTGATTCACTGGGCTTGGAGGATTTTCTGTGAAAGGAAACGCGAAACACAAGGAAGTTAGCAAAACTGATGAAGTGAATAAACGAAAAACCGCGGACCTAGGAAGAGCACTTGCGAAGTTAGCTCTAATAGCATAACAGGTAATAATAATATATGAATCATGATAATAATGACGATTGCTACAATAATCAAAAGTGGATAATCTCCGGTGTAAGCCTAGTGTGCACTGGACTGCAAGACGCAAGAGCTGGAGAGACATGAATGAAGGATATATTGACGAAAAAAAATAAAAGAAAAAAGAAAAAAGGAGACGGAGATCAAAATATGAATATATTGTTAATAATATAATAGGGCAAGCAATAAGGACAACAGGCACACAGGCATTGATCATATAATTAGAATTCAAAAGGAAAACCAAAAGTTTAGCCATTTTGATGGACATCAGCTGAGTGTTGGTCGTTTGGTTCTTTTTGTGCTGTTGGTAAAGCAAAGACAAACCGGCAGGGGAGCTCATTCCCCTTAATGGGGGGTGAGATGCCGTTCTTCTCGGATTGGCGGCATGTGTACGTCACTCGGCAATTAGGATGCACAGAGAAGGGCAAACATTGAAGAAGACAAATAATATGCATGTATAAATGACAATACCGGACAGGTTACAGCTTATAGGTCGAGTACAAATACATAGGACATTAATTTTACTTAATCAAATATATTATAATTAAATACCAGTTCATAGATACGAAATTATTAACTTGTATGTAATTTAACTTGAGTATGCGTCCCGCAGAGTTACTGAGGACAGAGAAGCTTGCAGATTTCCCCTTGCAAGACTTTTTGGTAGCTTGTACGGGCAATTGGCCGGCAAGTTAGCCAGCGAATGAGTATAGTACGCTGCGCTAGAATAGATTGTAGTGACATCTATTCATTTAGTGTAAAGGTAAACATAGAGGTTTTCAGCAATAATAAGTATGAAACAGCTACATCCAGACCGCGTGGTACTTTGACATGCTTAGAAGCGTCCTCACTTTCCTAATTATAAATTGCGTAAGTAATAGTTAATACGTGTAATTTTTCTTTCTCATTTTAAACAAAATTTATGCATTTATCAAGGGCGGCAATAAGCTTCTTCATTAACAAAATAATTAATAGAACATTCACTTAGCCTCTCTTCGCCTGACGTTGATTAGCCTAAAATGAACACAGGGCGGAATAAATGTGCCGAGTCAGCGTCCCTGTAGCCTGCGGGCAGATAAACGGTTGCAGCACGAGTTGAGTCCGTACAAGGCTACAGAGTTCCGCCTTTCTCCAAACGTTCATCTGGGGAGGGCGAGAGCATGTTTTATTGGCGTGCGTGAACAAAACGATGCATTGTACATGCATTGAAAAACCGGAAATTTCAACGTCCATGAAGTCGCGATTGTCAAGCTGACAAAGCAGTTTCGCATGACCGGAAGAGATCTGTCTTAAAAGGAATTAAAAGAGGAAAGAAGAGTAATTACAAGACGCACAGGTTTTAGGCAGTCGAAACTCTTTCTACAGGAATGAGACTGCGGGTAGATTTACGGAATTAGAATTGAAATGAATATAATATAGAACGGGCATATGATGGATATATGTGCTAGATATTTTTTGAACAGTGTGACGTGGAAGGTTTTACCTGTATAAAATATTAAAGGGTGTGCAATATAGGAATGAATCCCCTGTCTGAGCAAAATAATAAATAATAAGTAATAATAAATTAAAAAAAAAAGGGAAGGAAAACGAGTAACTTTATTTATGATACTGCAGATAAATACATATATGGTGTAACAAGTGAATAGGACACACATGATATTGTAGGTTAATGTGCTTAATATTATATATATACGCCACTATTCTCTAATGATATAAAATATGGGTAACATGTTGGATATTCGGGTGGTTGGGGGGGGTGTTGTGAATTTATCGCAAGGCTAAGGCATGCGAATGGTGTGATTAAACATATTATAATGTAAATGTAAACAATCCGTCATTGTGGTGTACATATATATTAGTTTAGTAGGAAAGTTGAGAGAAGACATAGATGAACATGGTTCCTCATTAATGTGTATTACAATGCAAAGTGGTTACGGAGAACATATATCGATAATGTCTCAGATCTTTAACAAAATCTGACGAAAGCGAAAGCCGCATAGGGGAAACGAAAATGTTCACAGTGAAACCACAAAAATGCTTTTAGACAAGCAACCGTGGGAGAAGCAAATGTATCGACAAGACTGAGAGACTTGTTTCGCCGGTGTGGTAGCTTACACAATACGCAGTAGATGGACTATTGTGTATACGACTAACCTCGCAACTACTACAATCATGGTAGATACGTAGCAGACAATGAATTAGGCTACAGGATAGTATGGAGCCTATGATCGGCATCGGACTAAATACATAGGTCAAGTGGGCCGAATTTATTAAAAGTGTAAGGCAGGGCATGTGTAGCTACACCGTGTAATGAGAATGCTAGTGACTGTGTGACAATTGTAGATATATTTTTTTTCTTGTTTTATTTATGTAGCACTTGGTGGAGAGAATGTGAGGTGAGAGTGAAACAACAGGGCAGTATAAATAATAATTATTGATAGCATGTTTCCATAAAAATATTACGCAATAGAGTTGACCAACTTCAATGTGGACCTAATAAAATTTACAAGAGGCGAGCCCAGGTTCTAGACATGGTCAAGTTCTGGACACTATAAGGCAGGCAAATGAAGCTAGTCATACGTTATAAATATTTATGGCCGAAACATGATATGGCGCATATTTTCTAACTGTGTTCATTTTGTGATGTTACTCACCCACTTTAGATGGCAGGTCTGCAAAATGCATTAGGTGATTTTAACTATCCGCCACTAGGATGACGGCTGCTTAATGCAGGCCAAAATTCTTGGAGCGCATATAAAGCGTGTCGCATATGAAAATCGAGTATACAATAGCTGTTTGAACAAGTGAGAAGTACTTTGGAGCGTTTATGCCATTGTGCTAATAAACTCGCCACTTGACGGCTACATGTATGCAAATGATTAGGCTTAATTTTAACTCACATCTAGATCGAGCGCTGTCAGTGTATCACTTCTTGCACTTGTGGAACTGATATGGCTAATGAAAAATAATGGTATACATGATATTGATATTTCAACACGGGGAAGGTAGTTTCTCGCTGTTATGTATTGTCGCCGTCATACGGTTTTGATATGTATTATGTAGAACGACATGAAACTGGTCAGGGCTGTCCCATGCCGATCGTCCTGAAATTTCGTATTCCATACGATTATCTTGAATGGCGTAAGAATAATGTTCATTCGCCGCGTAGCTCCGATTTTGGCTAAAAACTCCGCCACTAGATTGCGCTACCGGCCAGCTTGGCCTTGCCTGCACGCTAGTACGAAATAAACGATTGCCTTTGAAATTCGTGTATGTCATGGTTATTGAACACATAATATAATGAGAATATCCATTTTGGCTATAATCCGTCCTTTATTACACAATAAAGCAGAATAATCACGCTCACAAATCGTTATGATAGTCAAAAAGTCTCAATAGTCTGATTTTTATATCCTCGTGCAGAAGAACGGGTAGGGCTGTCAGCTTAGTATGAATATATTATATATATTGTATGTACAGAAAACATAGAAGGAAGCGTTCGTAGGGTGTGGCGGCGGCGGCGTAAGAATCGACGCATTCGGTGGTTAGAGCAGAGGCGAGACGTAAGGGGGTCATTCACATTGGGGGGGGGGGGGGGGGGGGGGGGGGGGGGGGGGGGGGGGGGTTGCAGTTCATGTTCAGTAGAGTAGCGGATGGCGGCTCGGGGAACTCTGGCGGTAGAGAGCTTCCCCGCTTTGACTGTCGCGACGAAGCTCCCATTCCACCGTACTCATACTTTTTCAGCTTACATAGGGCTCTGTAAAATTTAACTTTACGACAGGCAACAGGGCGGTTCCGTACGTCATGTTTCTCCATGCAACACTCCCATACAAAGAAGTCTAATCGACTTCATTCGTCCAACATTACCGGAAAAATATTGCGAAGTGGTTACGTCTGGCGAAAGAAAAAAATTTGCAGCAGCAAATGGGATTAGCTCGCAGTGAGACCTAATTTTGTAGCGCCCACGCATGCAGTCACCATAAATTTGATTGAAGGATTTACCTTCCAAATTCCAACTTCGTTGTATTGGGGGTTATGAGAGTTCGGGTTTTTAAAAGCGGCGTTCCGTCCACGCTTGTGTTTCCGATTTTGTAGTGGGTTGAAGTCGTTCGTTTCCTTATTATAGCAACATTGAAAATTCTATCAATACGTTAGGCTGCTCGGTCGTGTTCTTGAGAGGTGGTCAAAACCTCTCTGGCACCTGGACTGGCCCCCCACGCAACGTAGGCGGCGGCGCGAATACTGTTGAGAAAGGGCTGGTGCAATATGTCGCAACCGCATAACTGAAGTCCTAACTACAATTGCATCACTTTTTTAATTTTTTCTTCAGTATTTTCATGTAATTAGTATTATGTTTTTTTTAATGTATAGTGCTCCGCAAAAAACAACCTCAGCACAACAATCCTTGGGGCCAATGATGGAAAATAAGTCGGTATTTTTGTATTAAAATTTGCATAATGCTTGATAACACGGGCCGGGAAAGGGTGTGGTTCGGAATTGAACGAAATTTTCTTGATTCAAAAAAAAAAGAACAAAATCAAAAAAATGACTGACGCCATTTACGCATAAATTTTTGTGTAACTTAACAAAATAATTTTCGTCAAAATTGAATAAAAAAAAAAATAGCTGTTGATGATCCGGCAAAATTTGTTTTCGTCTAAGAAACAATCCAACTGAGACATTTTTGTTTAATACTGTTTATTCTAGGTGGTTGTTGATTATATTAGCTTTCTTATAGAAATCATGAAGAAACTAAATCGGTTTAGGCACTAATATATAATTAAATTAATATTAACAAATAGTACTATAAAAGATCACGGACATCTACTAAAAATATCCATCATCTCTTAAATAAAGGAAGTATTATATAAGTGTTAATTAAAATTAATTTCGAGAAGGAAAAAAAAAAACCCTTCGTGTGTCAGAGGTCCTTAAGTGCTCACACCACTCGCTGTTTGGTTAGTCGACGATGGAATACTAACTAGAAGCGGGTCTCTCATTAGGCCTAACCGGTATCGAGAGGCCGAGCCCGTGGGGGGGGTTGGAGGGGGGGGTGGGGGTGGGGGGGGGTGTGGTTGGGGGGGGGGGGGGGGGGTGTGGGGGGGGGGGGGGGGGGTGGGGGTGGGGTGGGGGGGGGGGGGTTTGTGTGGGGTGGGGGGGGGTGAAAATAAGATGGAGGGGGTTCACATTAGTAAGCCACCTAGATAGTCCCGCTAGATATTCCTTTGCATCGCGATTTACAGTGACAATGTGTCATGGGTGAGGGCACGACACCTGACCACGACCCCACCAGCTTCCGCCGCAGTTGCGGCATTTACTTTAGCTTTGACGCACCTATATAAGCATTTCTTTGTTGTAGCTTTCTTGCAACCTCGATGTTTTAAGTATTATTGTTACGTACTGAGTATTGTTGCATCTACCATGTGCCGAGAGTGAATAAAACAATGGACATTGCAAATGGCTCAAGATAATGGATCTGGCCTATCGCACGGTTGTTGTTCTAGTGGTCTGGAGTTTTGGGTGGTTTTCTTCAGATGTAACTAACCTATTGTTTTTGTAACGGCGAATCCCTTAACTGTTTCTGAAAAAATTATTTTTAAAACATTATTTATATAGCGTTAACATTTTGGAAAACAATTGAAAAAATAACTGAAATAATCCTTATAAATAAAATGAAATTCTGTTTGTTTGTTTGTTTGTTGTGTTTGTTTGTGGATTTGATTCGTATACAAATCCACAAACATGGACCAATCAGCCTGAAAATTTTGCACAGATATATTTAAAATAATATAAGAATAAATCATAGTCCAATTTAAAAATTTGAAAGTCCAACCGTTCCCAGAATTTAAGAGATTTTTTTTATGTTCTCCACGCAAAAAGCTTCGCTAGTATTAGTTGTAACCCCTGTAGTGAAAAAAGTGTGAAATAAGGATCGTGGTTGCCGTCTGTGGCGATTTGCCGGAATATTATGTTTTAAATTCTCAAAGTAAAATAAAAGAATAAGAATGATTTTTTTTGTTGTGTTATATTTGTAAGATTATTATTTTTTTATATATATGGTGTGCATGGGAAATCGGAACAGGAATGAAATGTTTTATACGCAAAGACAATATAGAACGGAAGATTTCCGAGGCTAATAGGTAAATTATTTTTAGTTTGGCGAAAAAAAAAAAAAATGGTTCAAATGCCGATTTTGTGAAAGTGAGTTCTAGCGGTTTGCAAGCAGATTTCGACTTGGCGAAATTTATTGAGGAGCTTAAGGAAATAGATTTTTTGAAAACAAGTGCAAAGGTTTTATTAGAATACATGATCCGTGAAGAAATAATGCAGTTATTAAGGGATTTCATTGATCTATCTCCAGAATTACTGCGCCAAATGAGTACATTGATTTAAGTTGGGGGAATTCCGCGCCAATTTCAGACAATTGAAATCTCTCTCATTTTAGGTACATCGGGAGTAATGATGAATAAAACAAGTTATAGTTGATAATTTTAAAAAAATTCGGTTGTATTAAGGGATTCAACTTTTCAAATAAAATCTTGCTTTACTTTTTCGCGGTCGTAACCATTTCCCATATATTATTGCTGCTAAGTCAGTGCTTCGAATGATTTCCTAAAAACGCTGGCAAAATGGATTATGTTGGCACTGTTGTTGAGGCTTAGATTTGAAACTGTAATTTATTTGAACATTGGGAGTATATAATGACACAGGTTATAGATAAAAATGAATGTTGGTATGAGTGTATGAGGTTGAAACAAACTCCAGGCACCGTTGAGCACCGTCTGCCCCATGAAATTTGGTTCACCTAAGTCTTTTATCATGAGAAGCTTTTTATGCTATCCGGTTTTCCTCTAACTTTCCACAAGGTGGCGCAGCATCAGAACGTCGAATTCTATTCGTTTAAGCCGTTACTATGCGAATATCGTCCAACCGATTTCAATGAAATTTTGGTACACGCGGATATTAGAACACGGAGAATATTTTTCAGTATCCATTTTTGCTGTAACTTGCCGCTAAATGGGCGCCTGCAACGCATCAACCTTCAATACCGTAAACCGATCGCCATAAAGTTTCTTATACTTACACATTTCCAGCACGAAGAATATATTCTAAGTGTGTTCCTTTTTATGTTACTCACCACTAGATGGCACTGCAATGCATTATTTTTTAAACAGCGCCACTAGATGACGCTGCAGCAGGCCAAATTCTTGACCATTAAACGGTCGCTATGAAATCAGTATACATAGGCAGTTTGAACAATGAGAATATTTTGGCGTTATCCATTTTGCTATAACTCGCCACTTGACGCCCACTGTAGCAAATCATTAGTTTAATTAACCACTAGATCGCGCTGCAGTGTATCACTTCTTGACTGTGGAACTGATCGCTATGAAAAGGGTATACATAGATATTTCAACACGGGGAGAGTTTCGCGTTAGATGTCGCGTCAACACATGAACTTCAGGGCTGTCCAGCCGATCGTCCTGAAATTTCGTATCTATCGGATATCTGAATGCGAAATATATTTTCGCCGTATCCGTTTTGCTAAAACTCGCCACTAGATTCGCGCTAGCGGCCGCATGGCCTTCTGCACCGTACAAACGATTTGCCTTGAAATTCGGTATGCATGTTTATTGAACACAATATAATGAGATATCCATTTTGCTATATCTCTTTATTACAATAAATAGGTAATCACCACAAATCGTAATATTCAAAAAGTCCATTCATTCCCATGCGAAGAACGGTACTTGTCAGCTAGTATGATATATATATATATATATAAATATTAAAGAAATACGAGAAGGGAACGTGGTAGAGTGTTGGCGCGGCGCAAGATCACCATCGTGTGTTTAGAGCAGGAGGCGAGGGGTTAGGGTCATCACATCGTCAGGTTCAGGAGATGCGAGGTGGCTCGGGGAACTCTCGCGTAGAGCCTTCCCCTTAGCCCATATTATGATCTCACAACTCCCATTCACGTACTGTACTAGCTCTGTTAAATTTTAACTTTTCACCAGCAATAGCGGTTCCGTACGTCATGTTTCTTATCAACCCCATACAAAGAAGTCTAATCGACTTCTTCAACATTCCGGAAAATATGCGAGTGGTTTACCTGGCAAGAAAATTTGCAGCACAATGGATTAGTCGCAGTGGACCGATTTGTAGGCCACCACAGTCACAGGATTTACCTCCAATCGACTTCTTTGTATTGGGGCTTTAGAGTTCGGTTTTTAAACGCGCGTTCCCCACGCAGTGTTTCCAGTGGTGGAAGTTCGTTTTCCATTAGAACAATGAAAATCAATCAACGTTGGGCTCGGTCTGTGCTTGAGAGGGGTCAAACCTCTCTCAACTGGACTGACGTAGGGGCGGCGAATGCTTGAGAAAGCTGGTGCACGCAACCCATACGAAGTCCAACACAATTACACTTTTTTAATTTTTTTTCAGTATTTTCATGTAATTAGTATATTTTTTTTTAATGTATAGTGCTCCGCAAAAAAAAACCCCACAAAATCTTGGCCAATGATTCAAAAAATTCCGGATTTTTGTAATTTAAAAATTGCATAACTATTACAAGGGGGAAAAGGGTTTGGTTGAATTGAACGAAATTTCCTTGATTCAAAAAAAAAAAAAAAAAAAATAAAAATAAAAAAAAAAATGACTGACGCCATTACCAAAATTTTGTTTAATTTAACAAAATATTTCGTCAAATTGAAAAAAAAAATACTGTTGATTCCGCAAAATTGTTTCTTTCAAAAACATCCAACTAGAATTTTGTTAATACTGTTATTTTAGGTGGTTGTTATTTATTACTTCTTATAGAAATTCAGAGAAACTAAATCGATGCACAAAATAAATAAATAAAATAAAAATACTATATAAAAATAACGGAGTCACTAAAAATATCCATCATTCTTAAAAAAAGGAAGTATTAAATGTTAATAAAATAATTTCAGAAGGAAAAAAAAACCCTTCGTGGTCAGTGTCATATGTGCTCCACCACTCTGTTTGTAGCACGATGGAATACTAACAGAACGGGTCTCTCATTGGCCTACCGGTATCGAGAGGGCCGAGCCCCAATGCCCCTAGATAGGCCCCTAGATATTCCTTTGCATCGCGCTTTACAGTGACAATGTGTCATGGGTGAGGGCACGACACCTGACCACGACCCCACCAGCTTCCGCCGCAGTTGCGGCATTTACTTTAGCTTTGACGCACTATATAAAAGCATTTCTTTGTTGTAGCTTTGTTGCAACCTCGATGTTTTTAAGTATTATTGTTACGTACTGAGCATTGTTGCATCTACCATGGCCGAGTGAATAAAACAATGGACATTGCAAATCTCTCAAGATACATGGATCTGGCCTATCGCACGGTTGTTGTTCTAGTGGTCTGGAGTTTTGGGTGGTTTTCTTCAGATGTAACTAACTTTCTTTTTGTAACGCGAATCCCTAACTGTTTCTCAAAAAATTATTTTTAAAACATTATTTTTTATAGCGTGAAACATTTTGGAAACAATTGAAAAAATAATCCTTATAAATAAAAATGAAATTCTGTTTGTTTGTTTGTTTGTGGATTTGATTCGTATACAAATCCACAAAAATGGACCAATCATCCTGAAATTTTGCACAGATATGTAAAATAATATAGAATAAATCATAGTCCACTTTAAAAATTTGAAAGTCCACCCGTTCCCAGAATTTAAGAGATTTTTTTATGTTCTCCACGCAAAAAGCTTTCCGTAATTGTAACCCCTGTAGTGAAAAAAGGGTGAAATAAGGATCGTGGTTGCCATGTGTGGCGATTTTGCCGAATAAAAATGTTTTAAATTCTCAAAGTAAAAATAAAAAAATAAGAATGATTTTTTTTTGTTAGTTTATATTTGTAAGATTATTATTTTTTTTATTATAATATCGTGTGCATGGGAAATCGGAGCAGGAATGAAATGTTTTATACGCAAAAACAATAAGAATTGAAGATTTCCGAGGCTAATAGGTAAATTATTTTTAGTTTGGCGAAAAAATAAAATGGCTCAAATGCCGATTTTGAGAAAGTGAGTTCTAGCGGTTTGCACAGAATTTCGGCTTGGCGCAATTTATTGAGAGCTTAAGGAAATAAATTTTTGAAAACAAGTGCAAAGGTTTTATTAGAATACAGCGTTAAATTTTAATGATCCGTGAAGAAATAATGCAGTTATTAAGGGATTTCAATTGATCTATCTCCAGAATTCTCGCCAAATGAGTACATTGATTTAAGTTGGGGGAATTCCGCCAAATTTCAGAAAATTGAAATCTTCTCATTTAGTACATCGGAGTAATGATGAATAAAACACGTTATAGTTGATAATTTTAAAAAATTCGGCTGTATTAAGGGATTCAACTTTTCAAATAAAGGCTTGCTTTACTTTTTCGCGGTCGAACCATTTCCCATATATTATTGCTGCTAAGTCAATGCTTCGAATGATTTCCTGAAAAAAACGCTTGCAAAATGGCGTATGTTGGCACTTTGGCGAGGCTTAGATTTGAAACTGGATTTTATTTGAGACTGGGATATATAATGACACTGGTTATAGATAAAAAATGAATGTTGGTATGAGTGTATGAGGTTGAAAAACTCCAGCACCGTTGAGCACCGTTGCACCATGAAATTTGGTTCACCTAAGTCTTTAATCATGGAGAAGCTTTTTATGCTATCCGTTTTCCTCTAACTTGCCACCAGGTGGCGCAGCAGAACGTCGAATTCTATTCCGTTTAGCCGTTTACTATGCGAATATCGTCCAACCGATTTCAATGAAATTTGGTACACGCGGATATTAGAACACGGAGAATATTTTTCAGTATCCATTTTGCTGTAACTTGCCGCTAACTGGCGCTGCAACGCATCAACTTCTATACCGTCCGACCGATCGGCATAAAATTTTCTTATACTTACACATTTCAGCACGAAGAATATATTCTAACTGTGTTCCTTTTGATGTTACTCACCACTAGATGGCACTGCAATGCATTATTATTTTAACTCGCCACTAGATGACGCTGCAGCAGGCCAAATTCTTGACCATTCAAACGGTCGCTATGAAAATCAGTATACATAGCTATTTGAACAATGAGAATATTTTGGCGTTATCCATTTTGCTATATAACTCGCCACTTTGAGCGGGCACTGGTCAGAGCAAATGCATTACTGTTATGAACCACTAGATGGCGCTTGCAAGTGTAATCATCTTCTTGACTGTTGCAACTGATCAGCATATGAAAATTAGGTATACATAGATATTTGAACACGGGGAAGAGTTTGGCGGTATCAGTATTTCCATAAGATTTCGCTTAGATGTCGCGTCAACACATGAACTTCAGGGCTGTCCAGCCGATCGTCCTGAAATTTCGTATTCATCGATATCTGAATGCGAAGAATATTTTCGCCGTATCCGTTTTGCTAAAACTCGCCTCTAGATTGCGCTACGCCGCATGGCCTTCTGCACCGTACAAACGATTGCCTTGAAATTCGGTATGCATGGTTATTGAACACAATATAATGAGATATCCATTTTGCTATATCTCTTTATTACAATAAATAAATCACCACAAATCGTTATATCAAAAAGTCCATTCATTCCCGTGCGAATAACGGGTACTTCAGCTAGTATGATATATATATATATATATATATGAAAGAAAACGAGAAGGAATGTCGTAGGGTTTGGCGCTGCGTAAGATCACCATCGGAGGTAGAGCAGGAGGCGAGGCGTAGGGTCATCACATCGTCAGGTTCAGGAGATGCGAGGTGGCTCGGGGAACTCTGGCGTAGAGACTTCCCGCTTTAGTCCACAACTCCCATCTCTACGTACTCTACTGACTCTGTTAAAATTAACTTCACTACAGAACAGTGGTTCCTGTACGTTCATGTTTCCTCAACCCCCATACAAAGAAGTCACTAATCGACTTCTTCAACATTCCGGAAAATATGCGAGTGTGTTACCTGGCAAAAAAATTTGCAGCACAATGGATTAGTCGCAGTGGACCTATTTGTAGGCCACCACAGTCACAGGATTTACCTCCAATCAACTTCGTGTATTGGGCTTTAGAGTTCGGTTTTTAAAAGCGCGTTCCCACGCAGTGTTCCAGTGGGTGGAAGTTCGTTTTCATTAGAACAATGAAAATCAATCAACGTTGGCTCGGTCTGTTCTTGAGAGGGGTCAACCTCTCTCACTGGACTGACGTAGGGCGGCGAATGCTTGAGAAAGCTGGTGCATCGCAGACCCATACGAAGTCCAACACAATTACACTTTTTTAATTTTTTTTTCAGTATTTTCATGTAATTAGTATTATTTTTTAATGTATAGTGCTCCGCAAAAAAACCCCACAAAATCTTGCCAATGAATTGAAAAAATCCCGGATTTTTGTAATTAAAAATTGCATATCTATTACAACGGGGGAAAGGGTTTGGTTGAATTGAACGATTTCCGTGTGAATTCAAAAAAAAAAAAAAATATTGACTGACGCCATTACCAAAATTTTGTTAATTTAAACAAAATATTTCGTCAAATTGAAAAAAAAAATACTGTGGATTCCGGAAATAATGTTTCTTTCAAAACATCCAACTAGATTTTTGTTTAATACTGTTATTTTAGGTGCTGTTATTTATTACTTCTTATAGAAATCAGAGGAAACTCAATATCGATGCACAAAAATAAATAAATAATATAAAAATACTATAAAAAATACGGAGTCACTAAAAATATTCCCACCATTCTTAAAAAAAAAGGAAGTATAAATGTTAATAAATTAATTCAGAAGGAAAAAAAAAACCCTTCGTGGTCAGGTCATATGTGCTCTCACCACTCTGTTTGTAGCACGATGGAATACTAACAGAACGGGTCTCTCATTGGCCTACCGGTATCGAGAGGGCCGAGCCCCAATGCCGCTAGATAGACCCTAGATATTCCTTTGCCATCGCGCTTTAACAGTGACAATATGTCATGGGTGAGGGGCACGACACCTGACCACGATGCCACCAGCTTCCGCCGCAGTTGCGGCATTTACTTTAGCTTTCACGCACTAAATACGCATATTCTTTGTTGGTAGCTTTGTTGCAACCTCGATGTTTTTAAGATTATTATTGTTACGTACTGAGTATTGTTGCATCTACCATGGCCAGAGTGGAATAAAACAATGGACATTGCAAACTTCTCAAGATACATGGATCTGGCCTACCCGCACGCTTGTTGTTCTAGGTGGTCTGGAGTTTTGGGTGGTTTTCTTCAGATGTAAACTAACTTTCTTTTTGTAACGCGAATCCCTAAACTGTTTCTCAAAAAATAATTTTTAAAACATTTTTTATAGCGTTAACATTTTGGAAACAATTGAAAAAATGAGACTGGAAATAATCCTTATAAATAAAGAATGAAATTCTGGTTTGTTTGTTTGTTTGTTTGTTTGTTTTGTGGATTTGATTCGTATACAAATCCACAAAAATGGACCAATCAGCCTGAAATTTTGCACAGATATATTTTAAAATAATATAGAATAAATCATAGTCCAATTTAAAAATTTGAAAGTCCAACCCGTTTCCCAGAATTTAAGAGATTTTTTTATGTTCTCCACGCAAAAAGCTTTCCGTAATTGTAACCCCTGTAGTGAAAAAAGTGTGAAATAAGGATCGTGGTTGCCGTCTGTGGCGATTTTGCCGAATAAAATGTTTTAAATTCTCAAAGTAAAAATAAAAGAATAAGAATGATTTTTTGTTTGTTAGTTCATATTTGTAAGATTATTATTTTTTATTATAATATGGTGTGCATGGGAAATCGGAACAGGAATGAAATATTTTATACGCAAAACAATAAGAACTGAAGATTTCCGAGGCTAATAGGTAAATTATTTTAGTTTGGCGAAAAAAAAAAAAATGGTTCAAATGCCGATTTTGTGAAAGTGAGTTCTAGCGGTTTGCACAGATTTCGACTTGGCGAATTTATTGAGAGCTTAAGGAAATAGATTTTGAAAACAAGTGCAAAGGTTTTATTAGAATGCATGATCCGTGAAGAAATATTGCAGTTATTAAGGGATTTCAATTGATCTATCTCCAGAATTCTCGCCAAATGAGTACATTGATTTAAGTTGGGGGAATTCCGCCAAATTTCAGAAAATTGAAATCTTCTCATTTAGTACATCGGAGTAATGATGAATAAAACACGTTATAGTTGATAATTTTAAAAAATTCGGCTGTATTAAGGGTTTCAACTTTTCAAATAAAGGCTTGCTTTACTTTTTCGCGGTCGAACCATTTCCCATATATTATTGCTGCTAAGTAAGTGCTTCGAATGATTTCCTAAAAAACGCTTGCAAAATGGCGTATGTTGGCACTTTGGTGAGGCTTAGATTTGAAACTGGATTTTATTTGAGACTGGGATATATAATGACACAGGTTATAGATAAAAATGAATGTTGGTATGAGTGTATGAGGTTGAAAAACTCCAGCACATGTTGAGCACCGTTGCACCATGAAATTTGGTTCACCTAAGTCATTTATCATGGAGAAGCTTTTTATGCTATCCGTTTTCCTTTAACTTTCCACCAGGTGGCGCAGCAGAACGTCGAATTCTAATCCGTTTAGCCGTTTACTATGCGAATATCGTCCAACCGATTTCAATGAAATTTGGTACACGCGGATATTAGAACACGGAGAATATTTTTCAGTATCCATTTTGCTGTAACTTGCCGCTAAATGGCGCTGCAGCGCATCAACTTCTATACCGTCCGACCGATCGGCATAAAATTTCTTATACTTACACATTTCAGCACGAAGAATATATTCTAACTGTGTTCCTTTTTATGTTGCTCACCACTAGATGGCACTGCAATGCATTATTATTTTAACTCGCCACTAGATGACGCTGCAGCAGGCCAAATTCTTGACCATTAAACGGTCGCTATGAAAATAAGTATACATAGCTGTTTGAACAATGAGAATATTTTGCCGTTATCCATTTTGCTATAACTCGCCACTTGACGGCACTGTAGCAAATCATTAGTTTAATTAACCACTAGATCGCGCTGCAGTGTATCACTTCTTGACTGTGGAACTGATCGCTATGAAAATAGGTATACCTAGACATTTCAACACGGGGAAGAGTTTCGCGTTAGATGTCGCGTCAACACATGAACTCCAGGGCTGTCCAGCCGATCGTCCTGAAATTTCGTATTCATCGATATCTGAATGCGAAGATTATTTTCGCCGTATCCGTTTTGCTTAAACTCGCCACTAGATTGCGCTACGCCGCATGGCCTTCTGCACCGTACAAACGATTGCCTTGAAATTCGGTATGCATGGTTATTGAACACAATATAATGAGATATCCATTTTGCTATATCTCTTTATTACAATAAATAGTAATCACCACAAATCGTAATATCAAAAAGTCCATTCATTCCCATGCGAAGAACGGGTACTTCAGCTAGTATGATATATATATATATATATTAAAGAAAACGAGAAGGAATTTCGAAGGGTTTGGCGCGGCGTAAGATCACCATCGGTCTTAGAGCAGGAGGCGATGCGTAGGGTCATCACATCGTCAGGTTCAGGAGATGCGAGGCGGCTCGGGGAACTCTGGCGTAGAGCCTTCCCCGCTTTATGTCCACATCTCCCATTCACGTACTCTACTAGCTCTGTTAAAATTAACTTCACCAGCAACAGCGGTTCCGTACGTCATGTTTCTCATCAACCCCATACAAAGAAGTCTAATCGACTTCTTCAACATTCCGGAAAATATGCGAGTGGTTACCTGGCAAGAAAATTTGCAGCACAATGGATTAGTCGCAGTGGACCTATTTGTAGGCCACCACAGTCACAGGATTTACCTCCAATCAACTTCTTTGTATTGGGGTTTAGAGTTCGGTTTTTAAAAGCGCGTTCCCCACGCAGTGTTCCAGTGGGTGGAAGTTCGTTTTCCATTAGAACAATGAAAATCAATCAACGTTGGGCTCGGTCTGTTCTTGAGAGGGGTCAACCTCTCTCAACTGGACTGACGTAGGGCGGCGAATGCTTGAGAAAGCTGGTGCACGCAACCCATACGAAGTCCAACACAATTACACTTTTTCAATATTTTTTCAGTATTTTCATGTAATTAGTATATTTTTTTAATGTATAGTGCTCCGCAAAAAAACCCCACAAAATCTTGCCAATGATTGAAAAAATTCCGGATTTTTGTAATTAAAAATTGCATATCTATTACACGGGGGAAAGGGTTTGGTTGAATTGAACGAAATTTCCTTGATTCAAAAAAAAAAAAAAAAAAATATTGACTGACGCCATTACCAAAATTTTGTTAATTTAACAAAATATTTCGTCAAATTGAAAAAAAAAATACTGTTGATTCCGAAAAATTGTTTCTTTCAAAAACATCCAACTAGAATTTTGTTTAATACTGTTATTTTAGGTGGCTGTTATTTATTACTTCTTATAGAAATCAGAGAAACTAAATCGATGCACAAAATAAATAAATAAATAAAAATACTATAAAAATACGGAGTCACTAAAAATATCCACCATTCTTAAAAAAAGGAAGTATTAAATGTTAATAAAATTATTTCAGAAGGAAAAAAAAACCCTTCGTGGTCAGGTCATATGTGCTCCACCACTCTGTTTGTAGCACGATGGAATACTAACAGAACGGGTCTCTCATTGGCCTACCGGTATCGAGAGGGCCGAGCCCCAATGCCGCTAGATAGACCCTAGATATTCCTTTGCATCGCGCTTTACAGTGACAATATGTCATGGGTGAGGGCACGACACCTGACCACGATGCCACCAGCTTCCGCCGCAGTTGCGGCATTTACTTTAGCTTTCACGCACTATATACGCATTTCTTTGTTGTAGCTTTGTTGCAACCTCGATGTTTTTAAGTATTATTGTTACGTACTGAGTATTGTTGCATCTACCATGGCCGAGTGAATAAAACAATGGACATTGCAAACTTATCAAGATACATGGATCTGGCCTACCGCACGCTTGTTGTTCTAGTGGTCTGGAGTTTCGGGTGGTTTTCTTCAGATGTAACTAACTTTCTTTTTGTAACGCGAATCCCAACTGTTTCTCAAAAAATAATTTTTAAAACATTTTTTATAGCGTTAACATTTTGGAAACAATTGAAAAAAAAACTGAAATAATCCTTATAAATAAAAATGAAATTCTGTTTGTTTGTTTGTTTGTGGATTTGATTCGTATAACAAATCCACAAAAATGGACCTATCAACCTGAAATTTTGCACAGATATGTAAAATAATATAGAATAAATCATAGTCCACTTTAAAAATTTGAAAGTCCACCCGTTCCCAGAATTTAAAAGATTTTTTTATGTTCTCCACGCAAAAAGCTTTCCGTAATTGTAACCCCTGTAGTGAAAAAAGTGTGAAATAAGAATCGTGGTTGCCATCTGTGGCGATTTTGCCCAATAAAATGTTTTAAATTCTCAAAGTAAAAATAAAAGAATAAGAATGTTTTTTTTTTGTTAGTTTATATTTGTAAGATTATTTTTATTATAATATGGTGTGCATGGGAAATGGGAGCAGGAATGAAATGTTTTATACGCAAAACAATAAGAACTGAAGATTTCCGAGGCTAATAGGTAACTTATTTTAGTTTGGCGAAAAAAAAAAAAAATGGTTCAAATGCCGATTTTGTGAAAGTGAGTTCTAGCGGTTTGCACAGATTTCGGCTTGGCTCAATTTATTGAGAGCTTAAGGAAATAGATTTTTGAAAAGAAGTGCAAAGGTTTTATTAGAATACATGATCCGTGAAGAAATAATGCAGTTATTAAGGGATTTCAATTGATCTATCTCCAGAATTCTCGACAAATGAGTACATTGATTTTAGTTGGGGGAATTCCGCCAAATTTCAGAAAATTGAAATCTTCTCATTTAGTGCATCGGAGTAATGATGAATAAAACACGTTATAGTTGATAATTTTAAAAATTTCGGCTGTATTAAGGGATTCAACTTTTCAAATAAAGGCTTGCTTTACTTTTTCACGGGCCAACCATTTCTCATATATTATTGCTGCTAAGTCAATGCTTCGAATGATTTCCTGAAAAAACGCTTGCAAAATGGCGTACGTTGGCACTTTGGCGAGGCTTAGATTTGAAACTGGATTTTATTTGAGACTGGGATATATAATTACAGTGGTTATAGATAAAAATGAATGTTGGTATGAGTGTATGAAGTTGAAAAACTCCAGCACCGTTGAGCACCGTTGCACCATGAAATTTGGTTCACCTAAGTCTTTTATCATGGAGAAGCTTTTTATGCTATCTGTTTTCCTCTAACTTGCCACCAGATGGCGCAGCAGAACGTCGAATTCTATTTCGTTTAGCCGTTTACTATGCGAATATCGTCCAACCGATTTCAATGAAATTTGGTACACGCGGATATTAGGACACGGAGGATATTTTTCAGTATCCATTTTGCTGTAACTTGCCGCTAAATGGCGCTGCAACGCATCAACTTCTATACCGTCCGATCGATCAGCATAAAACTTCTTATACTTACACATTTCAGCACGAATAATATTTTCTAACAGTGTTCCTTTTGATGTTACTCACCACTAGATGGCACTGCAATGCATTATTATTTCAACTCGCCACTAGATGACGCTGCAGCAGGCCAAATTCTTGACCATTCAAACGGTCGCTATGAAAATCAGTTTACATAGCTGTTTGAACAATGAGAATATTTTGGCGTTATCCATTTTGCTATAACTCGCCACTTGACGGCACTGTCGCAAATCATTAGTTTATTTAACCACTAGATCGCGCTGCAGTGTATCACTTCTTGACTGTGGAACTGATCGCTATGAAAATAGGTATACATAGATATTTCAACATGGGGAAGAGTTTCGCGTTAGATGTCGCGTCAACACATGAACTTCAGGGCTGTCCAGCCGATCGTCCTGAAATTTCGTATTCATCGATATCTGAATGCGAAGAATATTTTCGCCGTATCCGTTTTGCTAAAACTCGCCACTAGATTACGCTACGCCGCATGGCCTTCTGCACCGTACAAACGATTGCCTTGAAATTCGGTATGCATGGTTATTGAACACAATATAATGAGATATCCATTTTGCTATATCTCTTTATTACAATAAATAGTAATCACCACAAATCGTAATATCAAAAAGTCCATTCATTCCCGTCCGAAGAACGGGTACTTCAGCTAGTACATTCATAAAAATGCATGTGCACTTTGACCGACCGCATGTCCATTTTGAACAGTTTTTCCCTGCTCCCCCATGTAGTCCAGTCAAATTAGGAAAAATGGGGGAAAAAATGTATATATTTTTGAAACGTGGGGAAAACACTAATTGGGTATGTAGTTGTAATAAACAGAAAAGTTGCCCCCTCTCGTGGTATCGCGTCTCCCCCTTTGGCCCCCCAAAATATCACTTTTTCAGATTTTCACTTCTATCTCAAAAACCGTTCGTCTTAGCAAAAAAAATGTCAATTACAAAATAAAAGCTGATAAAATTTCCTACAAGATTGTAACTGGCTATTTTTTATCTATATGCAATAGCTTTTGAGATATGTTTTAGACAAAATCGCAAATTTTTGGAAAACGCTTCTTTTTAACCCGATTTTTAACCAATTTTGTCTTTTAACGCTTCAACTCTCTGTTTTACAGCAATTGCTTTCCTAACAAAGTTGTAGAGTATTTAATTACCTTTAAAATGAGTTATTATTTGTAACTTTATCTTTAAATGATCAAAAGTTATTGCAATTCGAAACTTTCAATAAATTTAGCAAATTTGAATGAAAACTACATTGCGCGTCAAAGTATGACAAAATCTAGGAAAAAAATTATAAAGTTTTGAAACTTTGGGAAAACATTGGTTGTGGATGTAGTTGTATGAAACAGAAAAGTCCCCCCCCCCTCGGGGGGAAACGTCCCCTTTTAGCCCCCCCTAAAGAAGGACCTTTTTGTGATTTTCACTTTTATCTCAAAAACCGCACATCTTAGCAAAAAATTGTCAGTTACAAAATGAAAGCTGAGGAAGTTTCCTACAAGATTGTTGCGGGGTTATTTTTTTCTAGACACAAAAGCTTTCGAGATATAAGTTTTAGAAAAAATCGCAAGGTTTTGGAAAACGCTTTTTTTAATAACAAATTTCCACTATGCGTTATACTAGTTCTTCAACCCTCACTTTTACAGGAGTATTCAATTCCTTTAAAATAAGATATTATTTGTAATTTTATCTTTAAAGGATCAAAAATTATAGCAATTAGAAATTTTCAATAAATTTTAGAGAATTCGAATGCAAACTACATTACTCGACCAAGTACGACAAAATCTAAAAAATAATTTATAAAGTTTTTAAACCTGGGGAAAACACTTGTAGGCGGTACGGTGCAATATTTAGAAACAGGAAAGTTCCTCTACCTTAGGGGGGGGGGGGTTCCCCCTTTCCTCCAAAAACTTTTTTTATGTGAAACGGTTCTCTTTTTTCAATAATAATTTATATTACCTAAGCGTACGATTTGGTTTTATATCGTTTTTTTTTTTTTTAAATTTATTTCTTCCTCCTATTGTTTCTGCTGAACTAGTTACATTTTATTCGTATATAAACGCATATTTAACACATAAATGTTAGAACTAAAGTCTAAATTAAATCCCCCTCTCACCCAACAAAAAATGTTTTGAAAGTGATATTTTTTACATCAATAGAATTCTGTAATGCAATACATCTGTTCAATATTATGTACTTTGACATTTGCATTTCAGTGATCATTCATCATCAGAATTAATTATGTCAGCAAAATTAATAAAAAAAGTACTGCATAATTATAGCACACTTACTTTCTCTTGTGTGCAACATCTGTACAATAATAGTGCAACAAACCTATGGAACAATTTTATTTTTATAAAAATGTATCCTCATAGTCTTCCTGCACATTGCTGTACAGCGCAAATTGGCCTTCACACACGTGCATTTATTTCCGAAAGTTTGAATGCATCCTCATGATATTAGTAATAATATTGTTTCTAGAGCTGGTTTTCGTTTCATATAAACTAGACAGAGCGATGAGTTCAGTTTTCTTCACCCCAAGTTTCTGGGTTCCAAATTGTTCTCTGTTATCCCCTCTCATTTCACTTGGCCGTCTTTTGAAGAATTTTCCCAGACTTTCAGACAATGATTTAAAGATAAGGAAAATTTAACAGAAGAGAGGGGAATTTCTTGAAAAAAGGAGATTGCAAATTTTGATAATTCGACAGTTCGATTCTTTGAATTAAAAATCAGCAGCTAGAAGGAAGGTTAGTCGAAATATGGGATGAAAAAAAGCGTTTTCCATAAATTTGCGAGGTTTTCTAAAACGTATCTCGAAGCTATTAGATATAGAAAAATATATTCGATATAGAGAAAAAAATACTGATTATAAAGATATCGAATAATAAATAATTCGATACATAAAAAAATAAAAATTATAATCTTCTAGGAAATTTTATCAGCTTTCATTTTGTAATTGGCATGCTTTTGCTAAGGAGCACCAATTTTGAGATAAAAATGAAAATCTAAAAAGGGAACTTTGAGGGAGAGGGGGCTAAGAGGGGGAGACGAGGCACCCCTACAGACTGTTTCATGACAACTACATCCCCAACCAGTGTTTTTCTCTAGTTGCAAACGTTTATAAGCTTTTTCCTAGGTTTTTTCTTGCACTCTGACGCACAATGTATTTTTCATTCGAATTCCCTAAAATGTATAGAATATTTCACATTGCTGTAACTTTTGATCTTTTAAAAATGCAATTACATATAAAAATTAAATTTAAAGCTAATTGAATACTTTAAAACTTTGCTTTAACCCATTCCTGTCAAACTGATGGTTGAAGAGCTGTCAGGCAAAGTTAGTGGGAAATAGTGATAAAAGAAGCGTTTTCTAAAATTTTGCGATTTTTTCTAAAAGAATCTCGAAAGCTTTTGTATCTAGAAAAAAAAATAACTCACAACAATCTTGTAGGAAACTTCCTCCGCTTTCATTTTGTAACTGTTCCAATTTTTTGCTAAGACGTACGGTTTTTGAGATAAAAGTGAAAATCCCAAAAAGGTCCTTTTTAACAGGGGGGGCTAAAGGGGGGACGTGGCCCCCGAGAGGGGGAACTTTTCTGTTTCATACAACTACATCCCCAACCAATGTTTTCCCAAAGTTTCAAAACATTATAATTTTTTTTCCTACATTTTGTCATACTTTGACGCGCAATGTAGTTTTCATTCAAATTTGCTAAATTTTATTGAAAATTTCAAATTGCAATAACTTTG
>JAWZYV010011430.1:0-34746 GCA_038373885.1 Cheiracanthium punctorium | reverse complement strand
TTTACACTGATTTATTACCCCTCCCCTCACAAAGCAATAATAATAATAATACAAACAATGCTGATTTAAATCATTTTTTAAATTTTTTAACCTTTCTTTCATTTTTTTCATCCTTATAATTTTTTTCCTTTTTTGTACGTTGAATAATTTCGTTACATTGTTTTGAATAATTACTCAAACATATATTTGCAAAAATCTGAATAATTTTGCGCACAGAAGGAAATAATAGAGTTTTGCATTCATAACACTCATCTGTTTGTAAAATTGGTTCAGCATCCTTTAAGCTAATATGAAACCCTTTTCTGGGATGTTTAATATTCATAATTTGCCACCATTTATTTATAACATCTATGAAAATCGCAGTTGATAAATAATCGGAATTGTTTTCACGAGAGGAGAATAATTTTAATGAGGAAGAATTAGTATTATCAAAAATTTTCAAGGCCAATTTTACATTCTGTTTTTCGATGCTGGTCGGGCAAAGAGCTTTATTATTCAATTTAGGGGCGGTTTTTAAAATGGTATTTTTTTCTTTATCATAAATACTTTCAAGGTCAGAAAACGATGCTTTTAGGATTTCATTGTCATTTTCGGGATTGGGAAAATAAAATGTTTTATTAATCTGGTAAATCCAGTTATTTCTTACACTTTTGATTAAATGAACGCTATCAAACAGTAAAAATAGTTTCTCAGATTCATTAAAAAGGTGAGGTATACAACACTGTAATGAATTATTATCACACAACTTAACAAACATATTTCGATTGATACGATTATTATCTGAAATAATTGTCAATACTCTAAATCCCACTTTTTTCCATTAACAATAATACATCTTTTGTCATCTGAAACAAATTTTCTGCTGTCATTTTACTCACGGGTACCAGCGCGATAATTTCTTTACTTTTAGAAAATAATGATGTATACATAAATGCTTGTATAGTTGTTGCCGGACACATAGAATCATTATTATTTGAAAACCCTAATAGCTTATCAGATTTATAAGAAATACTTGGTTTAATATATATTTCATCAATTAAAAAATTAGGTAACTATTTTTTCGTGTTCTTTTAAATTATTACATTTTGCTGTTAAAAATGATTTATTGTCTAAGGTTGTAATACCTGGTGAAACTTTTAAGTTAGCAGAAATTCGTTTTAAGTGTCTTAGAGATGGTAAAATAATTATTTTTGAGTTATACAAATATAAATAACACGCGGTTGATCTAATATAAATACAATATGCAAATATCATTAAATCACTACTATAAGTTCTACCATGTACAGATTTATTTGTTAATGACATTTGTTCAGAAATGAAATTAATTAAGTCACTATTGTCAGAATTGACTTTTCTTCTGAAAAACATCGCCAACTATTCAATTGCTTTAGCATAGTTATCTTTTTCTGCATTAATAGACTGACAAATTTCATAATTTTTGGCTATTGATAAAATATTTTCCAATTCCCCCCAGCAAGTTAGCAAATCCTTATTTAATATTGAATGAAAATTATTAATATTTTTCTTACCTTTAAAAAGATTTACTTTCAGATTCTTGTCAATTTTTACAGATTTAATTATTTCCACATGATCACAGCACTTGAGAAACAAAAAATGTATACATTCTTCACAATAATGCACACATATATTATTTTGCTTTAAAAAATCACCAACGCGATTTTTTTCTTTTTTCAGCTCTTCTTGAATATCCGCAAGAGATTTAATTTCGTTTGTCGTTGGTACAAAAGCCATGTCTTTTAAGCTGGAGCCCGATACATATATTTTTATTTGTAGTTGTAGCCAAAGAAGGATTTTTTTTTTAAACCGAGCCAGATCCATAACCTTTTGGAGCTAGACCTGGAACAATATATATTTTTTAAGAGGCAGAGCGAAACGGTGAAAAAGGCTGAATTTTTCAGCAAAACGACTTCATCATTATTATTTTGTTAACAACATTTTAAATTGGGGGGGGGGCAGACTTTCTGATTCACCTCCTTGGGTACGGTCTTGTATGAGTGCTTAGATAGGGGACAAGGTGTCAGGGTCGTATCCAGAAAAAAATTTATCCAGACAAAAATTTCGGAGGGGGACCAAACGAAAGAAAAAGGCTGAATTTTTCACAAAGACTTATACTTTATTATTTTGTTAACAAAATTTTAAATTTCGGGGTGAGGGGGGAACAGACCACCTGGGTACGTCCTTGAAGGGGGTGCTCTCTCTCCAGCTTTCGTTATAGTGAACACTCTTATAGTATTTTGAGTTTTTTTATCATTATTATTTTTGTATTAAAATGTTTGAAAGTCCAAAAAAAACTTCTACAACTCCCCCCTCCCATTCCTCCAAGAGTTACGACTATAGGGTCAAAGCTTGCGTTACTTAGGTGCATTGTGATAATGTGGATATTATGAACGAAATGAACGAAATGTTTTCGCAATAGTTAAAAAAAATTTTAAATCTTGCTACATAAGTTGAAAATTGGGTGTGGGGGATATATCCTGAAATTTTTGTCTGGGTATGGCCCAAGTCTGAAGCCATTTAAGCTGAATTTTCGGAGCTATGTAATTTTATATGCCAAAGTCGTATTCATTTTCTTAAATCGGAGTCGGAGAAATACTGAGCCTGATACTTACAGCTTTTTAAACGGAATGTCTTTAATTTTTAAGCTGGAGCATGTACTTTTAAGCTGAAACTGTACATTTTCTCTTTTCTTTTTTAAGCTCTAAGAGCTTATCGACTATTTTGTGGGCTCCCCCATTGGAAATGGGTAGGTCCTCGCCGTGTATTTTTAACCTGAAGGTAACACAAGGATTTTTTTTTTTTTTTTACTTGAGATGGACTTATTTAATATTTTGAATTAGAGCTAAAAATGTTTGTCGTTGGTACAAAAGCCATGTCTTTTAAGCTGGAGCCCGATACATATATTTTTATTTGTAGTTGTAGCCAAAGAAGGATTTTTTTTTTTAAACCGAGCCAGATCCATAACCTTTTGGAGCTAGACCTGGAACAATATATATTTTTTAAGAGGCAGAGCGAACGGTGAAAAAGGCTGAATTTTTCAGCAAACGACTTCATCATTATTATTTTGTTAACAACATTTTAAATTGGGGGGGGGGGGCAGACTTTCTGATTCACCCCCTTGGGTACGGTCTTGTATGAGTGCTTAGATAGGGGACAAGGTGTCAGGGTCGTATCCAGAAAAAAAATTTATCCAGACAAAAATTTCGGAGGGGGACCAAACGAAAGAAAAAGGCTGAATTTTTCACAAAGACTTATACTTTATTATTTTGTTAACAAAATTTTAAATTTCGGGGTGAGGGGGGAACAGACCACCTGGGTACGTCCTTGAAGGGGGTGCTCTCTCTCCAGCTTTCGTTATAGTGAACACTCTTATAGTATTTTGAGTTTTTTTATCATTATTATTTTTGTATTAAAATGTTTGAAAGTCCAAAAAAAACTTCTACAACCCCCCCCCCTCCCATTCCTCCAAGAGTTACGACTATAGGGTCAAAGCTTGCGTTACTTAGGTGCATTATGATAATGTGGATATTATGTGCCCGAGGTAACGTACTTCCCGACGACCCCCCTGGCACATTATCCAGGGTCATAGTTTTGCGTTACTTTCGCTTTATCATGAAATTTATGGTGTGGACTGGGAATAAGGCTAGGAAAGGAGGGGGGGGGGGATTTCATTGCAGATTTTCAGCTTCAACGGTCGCTCCTCTTGTGCGTCGGCTCTTTTACTGCAGTAGTGCTGAAGAAGAAAAAACTAAAACAAAAGGGTATGCAGTCACGTGGCATATTGTATCAGACCGTTCAAGGATTAGTTGAAACAGATCATTCCTTTGCGCTGTTACTGGTACAACTCTTAGTTATGTTTATGTTTGGATAGTTTTTCCTCATGGATAGAAAAAAAATCTTTTGTTTGGACGGATTTTAAAGTTATTGATTCTGCTGCTTCCAAAGCTTTGTGCAATCAAAATAAACAGTTATGAATATTATGTCATTTTAGGAGCTGTCAGACTCATATTGTTTACTCATGTAAGCAATATTGTATCACTCAGGTAAGTAATCGAAAATTAGGCCTGGCCTAAATAATTCTCTCTAGAATTGAAGTTTTTCCTATTTTTTTTACATACATGCTATGAGTAAGGATAACAAAAGTTAATAAAAAGCACAAAAAAAAATTGATTTTAGAAATATGTGCATATTTAACACTATATTACAGAACGTTAATATAATTAAAATATTTTTACCAAAAATTACTGTTAATATCAGTGACGCGCATTCCGCCGAAGCAACCCAAGCAGTGCTTGGGCAACTGAAAATAAGGCTATTATTATTTTTAAATTTTGCTTTCTATCACAAATTGAAAGAAAATACCATCTACCTTATTTATTCATAATTTCTTAACACAAAGATAAATGTCAAGTGGATAAACAAGTATATTTTCTTTCTGACTCTTCATTTCTCTGCCGTGAGATCAACCCATCTGCAATGTCTGCTGAAGGGGTATTTCTATAGAAACATGACTTCATCATAGAATTAGCCAATCAGAGACGACACTCCGAAACCCATATTCTGCCTTCTTGCTTGGGTTGCTTGGGCGGAATGCACGTCACTGGTTAATATACTTGATTAAAGAAAGCCAGTATATTGGTTGCAAAGTTCTTCTTAAACATTTTGTAATTGTATTAAAGCATAATACATGTTAAAAAGGACGTATATTTTCATTTTTAAATTGAATAAAATAGTCATAATAAAGCTACGATAAAACAAAGAACCTGTTCTCAAAAGAACAGGAAAAAGAACTGTTCTTTAAAAAATAACGGGGAGAGTGAACAACTGTTCTTTGAAAATAACGTTTTTCCCCATCTCTACTGCAAACTGCATTAGGTACCAAAAAACATAAGAATGTCCTTATTTTTGCTTTTGCCCTGCATTCTGTGTCAGTCATCGCTTGCAGAGAAAGGGAACACAATTCATGCACGGGTATCGATATACCGATATTCCATCGATAATTTGTTAAATTCTGTACTCTTTTTATAAAGTTTTGCCAGGTTATCTTTTTAGAAAAGTATTTCTAGTTACTCTCAGATATATAGGAAAAAACTAGATTGAGCATAACTGGGGAGGGGGGGGGACTGAGGGGAAGCGATGCCTCCAAATGATAGCCATTGTCGTGGTACACCAAATGATAGTAATTATTTCAATGATTATTTGGTACTTACGTATTATCCCGGCGGTCGGCCAAACGAGCGATTTTTTGGCCAAGATAAATGCCGGACACATGAAATTATTGATAGTTTGAAATACGATTGGCAACAGTTTGTCATTACATTTGACGAAAAAATAGTTTGGTGGGAATGACCGCAGAGATAATAATTAAGTACCGATTATTTCTTTTTATCAGTCAATGTAAAGTTGGCTATCCCCCCGTTGGCTGCAATGATGTCCTGCATTTTTTATCTCTGAATCTGGTCACCCTAGGAAAGCCAATATCCAAGCTCAGTCCTGTTTTATAATTTTGTGTCGGGTCTATAGCGACAATAACGGTCGACATTTGGCAATTATTTATTTATTTATTTGACGCCATATTTTGTGCACATCAAATGACGTCATCGATGTGGTTAAAATCACTATTTTTGTTACTTAATAATATTATTAAGTAGATGTTATGACTATTATTATTAAAATTGGTATTATTATCATTGCCTAAAAGGATAAATTTCATTTCCCTTTTGTATAATTTTGATACTTTATAGCCCTTCTATTTGGCGGTCGTACCGAGTTTTGCCATTGATGGCATTATATTCAAGCTGCTCCACAAGAGAACACTAAGAGAAAGTTGGACTTATATGTCTAAACCAAAAGTAAGCAGCGGCTAGTCCTTGCCATATCACGTCATTTATCGTGCAAAAAGAAAAAAAAAAGTCGGGAAAAAAATTCGTCCCAACAAGAGATGATATCGAAGATGTACCTTTTTTTTTTTTTTCTTTCTTTACATTTTCATAAAAATAAGTAAAATAAAAAACTTACTGAGTTGTTTCCTCAACTCACTGTCTACTTTTCTTCTAAAAAAATTCAAGCAAATCATTTCCTGCGGCATTAGAACTTCTAAAACCATAATCTGTCGCTCTTAAATTAACCCAATTTGTGCAGACTGTTTGCATGATTTTCTCCAATCTTTGCTGATGCCAGCAATAATAGATAAATTACTGGCATCAACTGCACGCGCATAAAAAGTGAAAATTTTACACCCCATTTTTTCTTGCTAAAATATTTTGTGGAACCGAAATTTAATACTCTTTAATTTTAAGGCTAGGAAAATTACGTTTACAGCTATTTGCAACTGACAGTGGAAATGCTAAAATTTGATACTCCCGAAAAAGAGGCACTAGGCCTTGGAGGAACGAATAGTAAATAGAATCAGAAAATCAGAAAGTAATCTAAATCAGAAGTAAATAAACAAACGACATTGCGGCAGTTAGATGACTTCTGACATATTGCTGTACTTTCATTCAAAATATTCGTACCCGCGGTAGGCTTAAGCCAAGCCAAGTTCAATATTTTTTAGCGATTTGCAAATAGTACAAAAAATTTTTCCTGATTCTAGCTGACGCATCAGAAAATACGTACAGACTTGTTACTGAAAATGAGGGTACTTACTGCTCGCCCCAAGATAAAAGGTCGGCTTTGACGCGCTGGCAAAAAAAATGGATGCTGCGATTTGTTTCAATGAGGAAATGGGTTCAGATGAGCAAGAAATTCTCAAGTATATGCGGACAGGGTTGCCAATTTAGCCACTTTTTGGCTAGAATTTGGCCAACTGGCATTACGGAAGTGTTTTGTAAATCGGAAATGAAAGTCCAAATGACTCAAAAAGCACTACTACCCAAGCAGCAAGAAATCCCCGGCCGCATCTCGGCCAACTGTCTTCACGCGACCCCTATTTCACCCGCCCGACCTCAGCGCGGGACCTCCGTTGTAGGTTGGGGATGTCAGGTTGGGAAACGGTCCCTGGACTGTTCCCTCCGGAGCGATTCTGCGCGTCTCCGGACGATTTCCCGAACATTCCCCGAGCGATTCTACGCGTCTCGGACGATATCCCGAGGATTCCCCGAGCGATTCTACGCATCTCCGGACGATTTCCCGACAATTTTTTTGCATACTACGATTCTACCTATTTCTGAAGGAAAGTAATAACTAAGAAACACCGTAATCCAAAATAAGAAACACAGAAATGTAGGCAAGTGCAACAGCACAAGAACATAACGTAACTTTCGATAACTTTTATCGAGCCAATTAAAGTTAAATACTTAATACACTATTTAACGATTGAGTTTAATCCGTGACCTATAATATGAAAACTAATACAACAAGGAACATAAATTTAAAAATATTTACTCCAGGATTAACTTTGACTAGCTTGACGCGCCAACAAAAGAAGAAAGACGAGAGGGAACGGGGACTCGACTACGTCACAGAATGACGAAGCAGTCCAGGTAGGGATTGTGGAGGAGCGTGCTATCAGCTCCTTACAATAGATAAAAATTAAGAATTTGTCGAGTGTAACATCCGTTGAATACAAATACCATCTAGTAAAAACTTAACAACATTTTATTCAGACTTCGAGCATGCAAGCTCTGCACGATACGGTCAATTTACATCCATACAGTTCTGGTAACAACAACACGATAACAATAATAATAATACTAGTACTGCTGCTAACCATGCGTGAGCACACTTCCTTTTATACTGCCGGACCGCACATCAGCGTTGCCAGATTCCCTGGCTCTGCTATCATGGGAGTAGCCGCTAGCACTCCTCACAGGATGCGCGAAGAGATGCGCGGAAGCTTGTTCGATGTGGTGGCCGCTGAAGGATCAGATTGGTGGTCGGGAACGCACCGATCGCAGGCGCGGCGGCCGCCACAGTACTCCCCCTCCAGTGACCACGAAACTTTCACAAATATTTTGAATTGAAACGCACTCTCCGACCAGAACGTGTAGTAACAGCCGGAGGTGACGTGATGCAGGATGCTGGTTTGGTCACAGTCGGAGGTGGAGTTACGGAGGATGTGGGCGTTGACACTGTTCCTGATGGACATTCTTTACGGTCGGCCGGTGAAGCATTGTCCGTACGTTCAGCAGCCCAGATAAATGCGGGTTTGAGACGGTCAATGTTTATAACAGACTCCTTGTTGTTTACCAAAATTTTAAAAGTGTTTACATTTCGTTCGAGGACTTTGTGGGGTCCGGTATACGTGGGTGCGAAAGCAGTCCTTGACGCATCATATCGCAGGAACACATGCGAAGAGTTCTGCAAGTCTTTATTCACAAACACAGTTTTTGAGCAATGGGCGCTGGTGGGTACGGGGGCGAACAGCAGACATGTAGTCTTTTAACTTTTGCACGAATGTTTGCTGGTCGGCACAGCATGTGGGTGAACTGTCCGCTTGCATGAATTCTCCGGGCAGACGGAGACTGGTGCCGTACACCAACTCGGCAGCAGAAGCACCGATATCCTCTTTAATGGCGGAACGCAGACCAAGTAAGACTGTGGGAAGAACGTCGGTCCATTGCATCGAAGTATGACATCGTATTGACTGCTTCAATGAGCGATGAAAATTTTCGACAATGCCGTTAGAGCGCGGATGATACGGGCTAGTGCGCACTCTGTGAGTGCCCAGGAGCTTGGTTAACGCCGTAAAAAGCAAGGACTCGAACTGGCGACCTTGGTCGGTGGTGATTCGCTCCGGAACTCCAAAACGCGCAATCCACAAGCTATAAAATTGTTTGGCAACAGTGTCGGCAGAAATGTCTACTATGGGAATTGCCTCAGGCCGGCGTGAGAAACGATCGATGCAAGTGAGCAAATAAGAAAATCCATTAGATGGAGGTAGACTAAGATGGTAGACTTAGATGGAGGTCCAACTAAGTCGATATGCACTTGTTGAAAGCGGTAATTTGGCAACTCAAATCTTTGTAGTGGGCTGTGAGTGTGCCTATGGATTTTTGATTTCTGGCACTCAATGCATGCACGTGTCCACTCGCCAATGTGTTTTAACATTTCTGGCCACACAGAACGCTGTTGCACTAACTTCCTTGAAGATTTTATCCCAGGGTGAGACAGACGATGCAAGTTATTGAAGATGGCACGTCGGAACCTCGCGGGAACGTAAGGTCTGATCTTACTGCCCTGAATATCACAATAAAGTGATGTATAAGGAGCGAGCTGCATGGGCTGGAGATTCAGACTACTGCCGGTTGTATTTTGTAGGAGGGCTTGAAGCTCCGAATCCTGTTTTTGTTCGTTTGCCAGAGCTATGAAATCGGTTGACGAGGGCATCGAAATTTCCTCTATGCGGGACAGAGCATCGGCGACGACATTTTCGGCACCATCAATATGGCGAATATCTGTCGTAAATTGGCTGATAAAATCGAGGTGTCTCAGCTGGCGAGGGGATGCTTTGTCGGACCGCTGTTTAAACGCAAAGATTAGGGGTTTGTGATCTGTAAAAATAGTAAAGTTACGTCCTTCCAGGAAGTGACGAAAGTATTTGATGGCGGCGTAGATCGCCAAAAGTTCGCGGTCGTACGTACTGTAAAGCGTCTGGGTTGAGGAAAGTTTTTTGGAAAAGTAAGCGAGAGGCTTCCAGGTGCCCTCATCATTTTGCTGCAAAACTGCTCCTAAAGCAGAGCTGGACGCATCTACCATAAGGGAAAGGGGCTTAGACGCCGACGGATATTGCAGGACGGTGGCAGAAATTAAGTCACTTTTGCATTTTTGAAATGCTTCGCGCACTTCGGGAGTCCAAGCAATAGGACGCTTGTTTTTCTTTTTACTGCCTACCAAACGGGCATTTAGAGGAGCTTGAGTGGTAGCAGCGTGCGGAAGAAAACGACGGTAAAAATTCAGCATAGCGAGGAATCGACGCAACTCCTGAATTGTAGTCGGTTCGGGGATATCTCGTACAGCGGCAACTCTGTCCATGAGAGGTCGAACGCCGTCGGCTGAAATTTCGTGGCCAAGGAAAGGTACCTTGGGTTGACCGAAAACGCATTTAGATGGGTTAAGACTAACGCCGTATTCCTGGAACCGTTCAAACACCGCGCGAAGGTGAGTCAAATGCTCTTGCTCCGAAGCCGATGCGACTAAGACGTCATCAAAATACGGAACGCAGAAATCTAACCCGAATAAAACCTGATGGATGAAGCGTTGAAAGGTCTGCGCCGCGTTGCAGAGGCCAAAGGTCATTACGGGGAATTCGAAGAGACCAAAGAGTGTTGTTACGGCAGTCTTCGGAATATCGGTAGGGTTGATTGGGATTTGATGGTATGCCCGCTCGAGATCAAGAGTAGAAAATATAGTCCAACACCTGCATACAGTCCTGGATGTGAGGGACAGGGTATCGATCTGACACGGTGACAGCGTTTAAACTCCGGTAATCACCACACAGGCGCCAGTCGCCATTGCGCTTTTTAACTAAGTGGAGCGGGCTGGCCCATGGACTTTTCGAGGGGCGACAAAGGCCCTGCTCGAGCAAATAAGAAAACTCATCTTTCGCGGCTTTCAGCTTGTCAGGAGGGAGACGCCTCGGCTTAGAGCAAATTGGCTGTCCCGTCGTCTCAATGTGATGAGTAACATTGTGTTTAGGTTGGCTGTGTCCCATAACAGGACGTGTTATCAAAGGAAATTTCCTAAGCAGCTCATGATACAGAGTAGCTCCAGAAATAAGTTTGACGCGAAATTCGCGCTGTTACGAAAAAAACCTGGGTATGTGAGGTTTGTCACAGTGTCCACTAGGCGACGATTTTTAATATCGACCAACAGTGCAAATTTATGCAGAAAATCTGCGCCGATAATAGGGTCTGACACCGACGCAATAATGAAAGGTCATTGGAATTTTCTCCGTAAGCCCAAATCGACCTGTAACAGACGTTCACCAAAGGTTTTGATGGGGGAACCGTTTGCGGCGAACAGCTCGAGTTTGCTGGCGGACCCTTTTCGCTCATGGGATAGCGGAGGAACAACAGATACGTCAGCCCCGGTGTCAACTAAAAATTTCAGGCCAGAGGTTTTATCAACGACAAAGAGGCGCGCAATGGATCGGCCGCACTAGCTCACGGCTTCGAGCGATGGCCGATTAAGTTTTCCGAATCATTAAAATTACAGGGAGGGGTACATTTCCGGGCCTTTGCACCGAAGTTATGATGGTAAAAACAAACATCTGCCGGGGGATCTTTGTATCGCTTTTTTGAGTTACTTCGAGACCTGGACCGCTGACGGAAAGAAGGTCGACCCCACTGCGGCTGCTGCTGTTGCACAGAGCATAAATGAGCAACTTGCTTTGTAAGCTGGTCTATTTGCGCTTGTAATGTTGCAATACTGGGACCTGGAGCCTGCAACTCGTGTACGTGCACCGGACTAGCTAACTCGTGAATTTTATCGGCTATGCCGGCAAGGTTGTTGAGCGGTTCGCTACTGGCAGCAAGTATGGCCTGGGTGTTGGATGGGAGGCGGTTCATCCACAAAGTTTTAAGAATGTTATCACTTAAACTACCGGCGGATAAGTCAGACATCTTAGACAGCAGCTGGGAAGGCCTCATATCACCAAGTTGCAGATCTTGAAGCAAGTGTTTAATTTTTACAGTCTCCGACTCCGCGTATACGGCAATTAATTTGGCTTTAAGAGACTTGTATTTGTCGGTAGGTGGGGGATTAAGGACAAGCTCCCGTACCGATTGTAACACTTCCGATTCCAAAGCGGAGATCGCCGTGTAAAATTGGGTGTCATCGACGGTGATTCCGCCTAATTTAAATTGTGCATCTAGTTGGATAAACCATAGCGAGGGGTCGGTACGACAAAATGGGGGAGGTTTAACAGCAACACGTGCTAACTGGGTAGGGCCGGACGTGCCATCGCCGGTACTGGCATTTTCACAAGGCAGAGACATGTCAAAACAACACGAGGGGTATCAAATACAAGTACCGCAATAAAAGAGAAAGAAAAATAAATAAGTTGGAAACGACTCACCCAGGGTTGGCTATAACACCTTGAAGCGACGAAATGTTTATATCCGACTTGAGTTGCGTTGACACAGCCCACTACAAAACGACACGACTTGCGGCAGGAAAAAACATTACGCACGGTATCACTTGTGCTTGCGCATGTGTAAAAAACTGCATTTTGGGGTAAACACGTGCACTTAGACGAAGCAGCACTTGCAACACACACAAACTGTAAGCACACTTTAGAATGCACACTACCGGAAGAAAACACAGCGCAGATCACATACGTCTTGACAAGCACACTCTTGATGATTTGAAAAAATAAACACTTGAGATTCCGTACTGCATTAAAACACTTGCGATTACACGCGGCGATGAGGAATTTTGTCGACCACCTGGCGAGCAATGTTTCACCAAAAACTGCAGGAAGAAAAAAAATAATCTTCACTTAATGGAAATTGATACTGGAATGCACAGCACTAATGCTGGATGTTACGAATTGATGATAAGAAATGTCTTGAGACTCCATAATTCTTGGATGAACTCGGATTGCAGGATTGCGTATACAAAATGTCTAGAAGTCACCAATGTGGAGGAGCGTGCTATCAGCTCCTTACAATAGATAAAAATTAAGAATTTGTCGAGTGTAACATCCGTTGAATACAAATACCATCTAGTAAAAACTTAACAACATTTTATTCAGACTTCGAGCATGCAAGCTCTGCACGATACGGTCAATTTACATCCATAGAGTTCTGGTAACAACAACACGATAACAATAATAATAATACTAGTACTGCTGCTAACCATGCGTGAGCACACTTCCTTTTATACTGCCGGACCGCACATCAGCGTTGCCAGATTCCCTGGCTCTGCTATCATGGGAGTAGCCGCTAGCGCTCCTCACAGGATGCGCGAAGAGATGCGCGGAAGCTTGTTCGATGTGGTGGCCGCTGAAGGATCAGATTGGTGGTCGGGAACGCACCGATCGCAGGCGCGGCGGCCGCCACAGGATCCTTAAAAGGGGAGCTCGCGCACTCGCCATTTTGGTTCCACAGGGTTACCACGAGGTTCCAATCTGGTATATGCTACGTGTAGTACGGACATTTTTTTTTACTTCTCTGCGGATGTTTATATGCTATAAATTTGAATAAAATTGATGATGGGGGGCGGGGGGGGGTTCAGCTATGAATTGTTCCAATCTTTCAGGAAGTGGTAAACAAATGTTTAGATTTCCTAGAGATATGGAACGGAAAAAAAGTGGATGGTGAGCTGTAGACGTGAAGAATGGAACTCGGGTCCAGAAGCTCGACTTTGCAGTGTAAGTACACTGCTGGCCACCCAAATTGCAACACCAAGAAAAACAAGAGATATCACAACAAAATTTATTGTGTAGATAACATGTTGACCAAGTAACAAATGATTAAATTTACAGCATTCTATGAAGCGTGGTTCCTGCCAAAATCAGTACCCAGAGTAGCCGCCGTTGTTGGAGATCACAGCTGCCACACGCCTCGGCATTGATTCAAAGAGACTTTGAATGTGTTCTTGGGGTACAGCAGACCAAGCAGCTTCCACACGTTGCCAAAGTTGATCTGGTGTGACAGCTGGGGATGAACTCTGGGTCAGTCGTTGAGCAACCATGGACCACATGTTTTCTATCGGCGAAAGATCCGGAGAGCGCGCCGGCCAGGGAAGCAATTCAATCTGGTGATTGACGAAGAACCCTTGGACAATGCGTGCCACGTGTGGCCGTGCATTATCCTGCTGAAATATGGCTGTTGGCAAGCCCTGAAGGTAAGAAAGGACAACTGGCTCCAACACCTCGGAGATGTAGCGCTGGCTGGTTAAAGTACCGGCAATGCGTACTAGAGGAGTGCGAGAGAGATATCCGATACCGCCCCATACCATAATACCCAGTGCAGGACCAGTGTGACGGTGCATAATGCAGCTGTTCAGCATCCTCTCTCCACGGTGTCTCCAGACTCGAATCCGACCGTCGTGGTGTTGCATACAGAAGCGTGACTCGTCAGTAAAGAGAATTTCATTCCATTCTGTCGTCCACATCCTTCTTTCATCGCACCATTGGCGGCGGAGACGTCTGTGGTTCCGCGTCAGAGGTAGACAAAGCAACGGACGTCTTGCGGACAGACCATTCTGCTGTAAACGACGTCGAATGGTACGCGCAGACACTGGATGATGCGTTACAGACTGAATCTGCTGTGATATGGTTCGTGATGTGACTGAGCGGTCCGTCACTGCCATGCGTACAATCTGCCTGTCATCACGTGACGTGGTGCACTGAGGTCGATGCGGTCGATCACGTCTGTCCGTCGTACCCTCCTGCACCCAACGATCACATATCCGCATCACAGTTGTTTGGTTTCGTCCAATACGACGACCGATTTCCCTGAAAGATAACCCACAATCTCGGTATGCCACTATCCTTCCTCTGTCAAACTCGGATACTTGATCAAAAGATGATCGTTGTTTCCTACGAGGCATAATTTATCGTTTTTTTGAAAAAAAAGCAAGAAAAACACAATTGCTGTACTTGAAACCGTCGAAATCTCCAAGCCTTAAATAGCGCTTTGAGGTGGCGCCACAGGCGCGCTTGATGTGCGTCTGCGCTGAAATTCTAATCATTTGCATATCTCACCTCAGCTAATGCATGTTGTAAATTTCATATTATTTGCATGCTTCCTTCAGGGTGTTGCATTTACGATGGCCAGCAGTGTAATTCTATTAAAATATTTATTTGCTTGAATTTGTGATATGTAGTATAAAGTTCAGGTTCTAAATAATCGTATAATGTTTTAATTTTGTCTTTGGAAGCTTGTAATAACGTTTAAAGTATATGTTTATAGTACGATGTTTGGACAGTGGCGATATTCTAAATGTCGCCAAACTGAGTTCCGGTGTGTGGTTGTTTGTAAACAAAACTACGGAACTTTTAAAAAGGTTATGTTCATAGATCATGAATGATAGTAAAACATCAAATTGTATTAATTAGATAACGATATAACTTTTATACTGCCTTTATTTTTGTTTTAAAAAGTGCTGTTTTTCATTTTATAAAAGTCAAGATCTTACATATTAATTATTGCAAAATATGTCATTATCAAAAAAGTAATATATTTCCTACAGATTTAAAAATAACTTATTTTTATTTGCACAGGTAAGTAACTAAATTTTGATTTGTAGTAGTTCTACAGTAGAGGTTTTTCTTATTGCTATATTTATTACTCTTTTCTTATATATTATAATATTATATAATCGATTTTATTATTTGATGAATTTCTGTAATTGTATGTTTTGAATGAATAAAAGTTTTAAAAAATCATTATGTTTATTCATTTGTGTATGTCATTCTGTTTCAGTAGTCATCATTTTTCCGCTATTCAGACTCCTTTTTCAAATATCAAATATTCTGGGGAGTTTTTTCATATGGATTGGTGAAAATTTGGGAGTAAAAGCATTTTCTGCAAATCCCCCCCCCCTCCTTATTTTCTTTTACATTTTGATAGATTATAAATTTCATATTGTACAGAATGCAGATCAAGTATTTAGTTCATAACATTTTTAGTTATTTACTTAAAAAGAATAATAACAAATATGTACATATGTAGAAAATATTTCAGAATGGTGAATTTCCAAAAGAAAAATTCGTATAACACCTCATGTATACGAAGTAGATTTCAGGAGCCTGTGTATATCTATCAGCCATATAGATTAAATAAGAAGTTAGATTTTAAAGTATTTAATATTTGTGAATTTGATAAATATACTAAAGGCCTAAATAAACATTTGTAAAGTATTAAACCAGATCTTTTCAAATTTAACAATTAAGTAGCAAAATGCCTTTTTATAACATAACATAGTAATAATTAAAAAAAGTCTGTCCATATACAAGCCCTTTGAAATATAGTAATAGTTGTATCAGTTATTCTAATGATTTGATTGTTTTTGCTTCAAAAGACAATTTTTTTTCTATTGTGTACAATTTACATACAATAGTTAAGGTCTAAAATGTAGAATTTAAGTTTTTTCTATTGTAAAGTACTGTTTTTTTTCATTTATTTAAAATGTTACTGTGATTCATAAATAATTTCTTTAAAAAAATTATTTTTAACTAATGTTATTTTATGACAGTTTCTTTTATTTCAATAAATGCTAACATCATTTTTTCAAATATTACTTTTATCCTGTAGGTTATTTTTTATCGGTGTCCACTAAACTAAAAATGCTTGCTCAACTGGCATGTTTTTCCGTTTCGAAATCTAGCTTGAACAACTTAAATTATGAGTGAAATGACAGGATATTGTAAACGCGCCAACGCAGCGAGCAGCGCGCCAAATACGTCGGCCAGGCGTATCTGTGGTTCCAAGATGGCCGCTGGCATGGGCGTAACTTGGGCTTCGAAACTGGGGGGGCAAAAGTCATTTTAAATCATAAGTACCCAACCTTTTTTGAACTGGTGCCCCCTTTTCTAGTGAATATTTCAATACCGCCCCCCTCCCACTCCAGAGAAACAAGAGCGTAATAATGCAAAAAAATTGTGATGGATATGGAGCGTAATGCGTACATAATGCATGGTGAAAACAAGAATTAAATTTTAAAAAATTACTAATAGATATAATATTGTTGGAATTGAAATGCTACTGAATTTCTTCTTCATTTAAAAAAGAGGAATAAAAGTTTTAGCTTAACTGTTATAAGGACAGGCAGGGGTTTTATTAAAATATTATCAGCGTTATTTTTACGTCTTTTTTAGACTATATTTGGTTAGTCTTCACACGCCCCCTCCCTGCCAAATCAACGCCCCCTAATTTTCTCTGGGTCTTTACCGTCCCCCTGAAAGCCTCAAACGCCCACAAGGGGGCGTTATCGCCCACGTTGGGAACCTATGTTTTAAATGAAAGTCCATGTATGCATGCCACACACATATGCATATATATATATATATATATATATATATATATATATATATATATATATAATCTATAAAAAGGTAATTTGGGTTTTACTAGTTTGGGTATTGTTCATGCGGGTACTTTCACTGTAAGTTTTGCTTTCCTGTCTTACTTGCCACGCGCGCTCTGGAGCTATGTTTTACTTTTTTAGTTAATTGCCAGATACCAGATCCTTGATTCTGTGTTCTTTTTAGTGTACACGTGTCCCCACGCCTTTGTAGCCCCGGATGCAGGTCATGTTCATAAATGTATGTAATTCGATTAGAGATAAGAGAGAGGCGGAGTTATGTCTTCGGAAACCACGTGGTGTGGTGAGCGTAAATATACCCGCACCTCGAAAATCCGGAGACTTCTACCACTACAACTGCTTAATTAGTCCACGCTGATTTTTGTACCCGTCTCCCCTCCTCTCTTCTCACTCTACATTGTAACTTAAAGATAATGTTTAATAAACCGTTTTACCTGCCTTAACTCTGGAACATTACTGGAATATCTGACGTCTCATATATATATATATATATACTATAGTTCGGTCTTTGAGCCTCGTCAGGGGAGACCCTCCTGAACCCCCCTAATTTTTTAGTTTCATTATTGCCGTATTAAAACGATATTATTATGTTGTAACGAAAGTTTTCCGCCACTGCAAGTATTGTCTGCACAAACAGTTCACGTTGGTGTCTTTGCCAATATTTTGTTAAACGATTTTTGTTATTTGAAAAAAAAAAGACTTGTTTTAGAGCACTGTGTTGTGAAATCTGTAAAACAATATCGTTATGATTAAGTATAAGGTGTCTGAAATGGAACTATCACACTACCAGATTGAACCATCATTTACACTCAGTTCTGTTGCAAAAAGTCAGCTACAGAATGACACCGAATCATGTGTACAGCTTAAGGTACTACTGTTGTAACATACGACACTGTGAAGATTTGGTTCAAAAACGAGGACTAGGACATTTAAGAAGCAGAGCGCTCTGGCCAGCTTACTGATGCTGATGAGGCCCGCCAACGAGAATTTGTGGAAGGAGATAAAATGTTCATCCACTCGAGAGCAAGCTAAAAGAGTTAGACTTTAGTGCCATGTCCATTAGTCGCGCTAAGCATCGCATATACTTGATATATAAGGTCAATCGCTCGGTACCGCATGAGCTGACCCATGCAAATCTGGCGGAAAACTTTCGTTACAACGTGATAATTCACTATGTCATTTTATCTCTCACTCCTTTTTCGTTTTATTTTATTCTTCCTTTACATTTATTTCATCGACTGGAAGTAGGAGGGTTTCCTGATCTTTCCTTGCAATTGGAAACATGGGTCGATGACAACTGAAGTAACTTATATAATTTTTAGTATCTATCTTAACACTCCAAAAATTTTGCTTTTCGTTATTGATAACGTTGAGAAAGCTTTAGGCGAGTAGGGTTGCTGTATTTCGCCTGGTAACCCTATTGGCGAGTCATCCAGAGTGGATAAGAATCCCAAGCTGTTAGGCTTATGTTAAAAATTATTCTTTTTCCACTTTCACATTCGCTAGCCCAGTGCCCAATGCGTTTACACCTTTTACAAGTTATTCTTGATGCATCCTTAATTTTATGAGTCGGCTGGCCCGAGTATTTTCCATAATTTTTATTTTTAGAAGCAGGTTTTCTAGGAGCAGCCACGAAAGCACCCGAGTCTTCCGCTTGTCTATCATCGTTACGCCTGGCATATGATTCTGAGTATTTCTGGCTTCAGAAGTTCATCTCTTGATTCCATAGCACATCGGAAATTGTCGAAAGTAGAATTGAGGCTATATAACAGCATTACAGTCAGCAAGTCGTTGTCTGTTTTAATATCCATTTCTGCAAGTCTGACCATTATATCGAAGAATTTTCTCAAATGGTCGTGAATTCCTTTAGACAAGTCGGGTATCTTATATTAAATTAAAGATTTCATTAATGTAACTTTACGAGCAGGTCCTTTTACTGATAGATTTCTCCCAGTTTTTTCCTGACATCTGATGAAGTGTCACAATTTTTAATTTGTTTGAGTTCAGATGGCGATATACATAGAATTATATCTGCTTTTGCTTTTTCGTCCATTATGAATTTGGACCCACGTATCGAACTCTTCTTGCGATTTTTCGTCATTTTCCAAAACTTCAGGTTTAGGCTTTGAACCTGATGCATAAATCCAGGCATCATTCTTTATTAAAAGCGCTTTCATTTGCATTTTCCATGTTTCGTAATTATCTTTATTCAGCGTTTCAATCCACCAAGTTCCACTCGCCATTTTGAGGATGAATGATGAAGCCTTGAAACGAACGTTAAAAATCCGCAAATAAATAAATTAATCCATCTGGTGTACATAACCTTTTAGAAATGTTAGCAGAGTTATGGCACAATAGTACACGTGGGAACATAACATTTTATTAGAACAGAAGAAACAGGCACATCACATAAAAAGGTAACATAACAAGGGTGCCCTCCGAGGGGGGTCTTTCTAAGGGGTCTGAACACGTATTTACGCTAACTGAAAAAAGTATAGAAGAAGTAAAAAGAATGCGTGCGCGAACACAGTTACAGTTAAGTAGATAAATGTTTATTGAGGGATACAGAATTCAGGAGGATAAGACCTTGCACAAAAAAATAAATAGACAAATCAATACTTAACGATTTATTCTTACTTTTATGTCGCATTTTTCGGACACATTTTTCAGACAATTTTCAATAAAGGGTGTGAGAGGTAAAATGTCATAGTCATTAATAAATCATAAAATATTTCTTCTATAACAATAGAAAAAATACTGTACTAAAACGCATGAAATTTGAGAACTGTTATTTTTAACTCTTGAAAACAAAAAGTAAATAGTGCAATAAGTATAATTAATAAAATAGATAAAAGGGCTTACTTTTTCAGCCACTGGTATCACTGGGGACCGAATCAGCTTTTAGCGATAGAATCTGTGTGTACGTCCAAAACAAAGTTCATTGGAAGGATTGGAACTTGCAAATCTATGTGTTCACTACACAAAGAAAACTCCACAGCCACTGGACATTAGCAGGGCTTGACTGTCAAGAAACATTTGACGGTCATAAACTGAAGCGGCCGAATTTGATTTTCAAAGGGTCTTTCCAATAAGTAAGGAGAGGCATCATTTTTTATTTAAACAAAACTATATTCTCCCCCTCAAAGCGCAACTGTAATGGATGTCTTCTCCTTAACGAATTCCTGACAAAGAACCCAAATGGTCAGTACATTGTAGTATTTTCTCCAGACTAAGAATTTATTTAAAATTTACCGATTTGACACGAAAATTACGAAAACTACTTACCTGTACTCATACACAATATCAGAGGCGGATCTACGGGGGGGGGGCTATAGGGGCTATAGCCCCCCCATCGAAACTGAATTTTGACTAGATAGAATAGAGATTTGATGCTTCGTTAAAAACTGCGTGTCTAAAATGTTATTTTGAAATTTTAATTTACTTTTTTGATTTATTACTTTGATTTTTAGACTTGACCTAAATCTAATGGTTTTTAACCCTTTCGTCCCCAGGCTACAGGTATTTTCAAAACTTGAGTCCTAAGGACTCGCCCGAAATTTCGTCTCCTCCTTGAAACATTTCGATTTCTTTTAAGGATGATCAGTAACCTAGTTTTACTATATATACGTGAGTAGTGCAGAACAGCTAATTGTTTGAACGGGTTATGGCAAATGCAGAGAACAGTGTTTGAGCGATGATGTCCATTCACCCCCTGCAAAGTCATAAAAAGGGGGAAGCTAAAAATACATATAATTCACTGTTAAACATAAACAGTCTTTGCGCGCGCCTTGTGTGGTGCGCGTCTCAGATCCTGTACTGATGTGTACCTGATGTGGGATACCTTATGATAGATGTACACACAGACCTCAAAATACACATAGACCGGACACCCCTATGATTTCTCTGTGAATAAAGTGATCGGAGGTAGTGGGAGGGGCTGAGAGCGACCAGATGGTCTCGAAGATGGTTTACAAGTTCATGAACAAAAGATCGGTGCTCTTTCGCTTTGGAGAAAGGGGAAAGCGCAGCGACTCCTCGAAGGAAGAGGGGTGAATTCGCCAATCGTCATCTTTGGGACTCCCTTGGCAGCTGACCGCTCCTCCTACAGTTCCCGATGATTTTAGTCACAGCGAAAGCATAAGGGTTGTCTGGTCTATGTGTATTTTGAGGTCTGTGGATGTACATAGTGAGGGGATGGGGGAGTGTAACATAGACATCAAGTGACTAGGAATCCAAAGTGGTTATCTCCTGTATCATTGTGAAAGGTTCTTTTGTTCCGCCATTTGGATTTTCAGGGGTATTTTGAAAGAATACTATTATTATAACTAATTTTCCTTACCTGGTTTTCGGACATTTACTGTTTATACAAAAGTACACCCGTTTTGAATGTTTAGGAATGGTGGAAGAATTTCTTGGAAGTACTGTAGTTCTTTCTAAGCAGGCTTCAAAATCTTAGCCCATTGAAATTGCTTTCGCCGCTTGGTCGTTCTTTTCGATGAAGCGCTAGTGTGATTCATTTGTTCTCTATTTAGCCCCGTTCGTGTGTAGAATTCAGTGGCGACCCGTGGTCAAAACTGTTAGTGCAGCCGGAAGCATATGAGCCCCCCCCCCTCTTCCTCCGGACAGGAATGGAAAATCTTTGTTACTGAATTCGAAAGCTGGCGGATTAAGCCCTCACCGAGGAAAAAAAAAAAAAAAAAAAAAAAGAAATTACATAAAAAATGCAAGAGATCCTATTTTACTTCCATAAAATGGACATAAATTTCAACCAGCTCTTATCCTCAAAATTGCATTAATCCGTGTCTGATTCGAAGTTTCCTTAGAATTTTCTTTTGTAATGACAACTTGAGAAGAAAAGAAAAAAAAAAGAAAACTTACTTATTTTTTATAAGTCAAATCAATCCTCCTTTCTTTTAAACTTGCGAATCGGTCAGTGATGTCCTCATAAAAAGGCGTTGTTTTAATTCAGATATCAATAATTTTAAGAGCTCTTTAAAATTTCCCATGTTTAAAGAATTTTCTCGTTCGCCATGTCCTCTAAATGCCAGTTCTTGCTTACTTAAAAACAATACTGCTTTGATGGGTAATTGTCCATTCATAAGCGTCTATTCAGGCTTACCTTCTTGATAAATTCAGCAATATAAAGTCGAGAGTTTTCCGAACATGTATTCTCCTTAACCCCCCCCCTCACTTCTCCAGCCAATCAGTTAGTCGAATTGACAAGTGCAGCCTATGAGGGAGTTGTCGGAGGATGATTAAGAGAAACGTTCCCTCGGCCGCTCACATGACGTATAGTGTACAAAAGGTATTTGAGAAAAACTGACGGACAACTGGAATACACAAAAAAAACTGCACTTTATTGTAGGTATCTTCACAAAACAGTTATTAAAGAAACAAGTTCAATTACGCACCGCACATTGCTTCATAAAAAATAACAACAGGAACATATCTAATTGTTCCGGCCACACGGCATGCCGGAGTTCCATAAAAAAAACGAACACAACCTCCTCTTACGGAGAGCAATCGAGAAGTCTTGTCAAATCTTCCTACAAAACTGCCAGCTCTCTACAGGTTGGCGAGTAAAATATGAGCACTCATAAGCCACTGCCTAACGTGACAACCACCGTCCGGTAGGCGTAAACAATATAAAAATTTGAAACAAACGGATTAAATGATTGATGCCAAGACAGAAGTGCCAGAATTTTGGCGGATGCCAATACGTAAGGCTACAACCCCGTGCGAAAACACCGACGGAAGACCGGGAGGCGCTAAGAACTAACACAGCATATGCTAAAGCGAAATTAATTTAGAAGGGAAACCCCGAAAAATCCCAGACATAGCGTCGCGCAAAAGGAAAGAATATTTTATCGAGCCGAAAAAACAAAGTGGAGAGAGATTAATACGGAAAACGAAATTTTGATTTAGAAAGACGAAACATAGGAACATTATTTTAAGACGCGAAAAATATGTGAACTTCGTCACATATATCTCTCCACAGCCCAACAAAAAAAATTTTGACGCCAGAAATTTTTTTTTTAACAAAGAACTTTAACCCTTGAATTAAACAGAAAGCCTAACATGCAGCGCTTATGAGGGCTCATCACAAAAATACAATACCAAATAACATAACAAATTATAAAATACATCACAAAATACCATTTGCAAAAATATCAACAATATTCTGCTACAAATAAAACAATATAAAACGATTCAATTATCCATTACATATCAAAATTACACATGTGCAGAAACTAAAGAAAAATAACCTTGAATATTCCAAATAATATATGTACATATGACGTCATAAATGTGAGATCTCTTTGTAAAAACAACTTTGCAGATAACATTGCAGATAACTTTGCAGATAACTTTGCAGATAACATTGCAGATAACTTTGCAGATAACTTTGCAGATAACATTGCAGATAACTTTGCAGATAACATTGCAGGTGCAAAATCATTTACTTCAAAGTCCTTTGCATTATCAACGTCCATGCAAAATAAGAAATGAAAGTTTCTCAATATTATTAACAAATCTCAAATATACTTAGTGCACTTAATCAGGTTTAAATTTTAAAATAAAGTTCAAAGATGAAGCTTCTAATTAAATGAATGTCAAAGAAGATTCTAATAAAAGTCATGACATAATTTAAATAAATCAAGTCAAAATGATTACAATCAAATACCTGAAATGTGTCCAATGCAATTTAGTTGCAGTACAGGTATTGCTATCAACTTTCAAAACAAACTCTCTTTTTTTCTTAAAGTTTGTTTATTTATTTATTAATATATATTTTTTAAATATCAAACACAATTTACTTCGTGAAAAACATAATAAAAACTTTCAATGAATAAAAATATCAAAACATATATAAATATTTTTTTTTTTTTTTTTTTAAACATGAGCTTCAAAACAAATTAAGATTTTTGTGACCAAAAACAGGAAACTTTCAAACAGACGAAACATGAACATAAACAATATTTGCAAAAAAAATGGTAAACACAAAAGAAAAATGTATGTTTGTGTGTGTAAATAAGGTGCAGGTTAGAAAAACCCATTAAATTGTGTAGAAAAGAAAAAGAAAAGTCAATTGTGCTGACACAGCGACAAAAGACGGATGCATGACAAGGTTGACAATGCATCAAAAGTTAATCTTGTTACCAAAAAAAAAACGCGAGCGTAACAAGTATCCTATGGGGACACGGGCGAGGCATGCACAAGGCATTCATGTTCCGACAGGGGGGGGAAAAGAATGTCAAGTAGCACCTATATGTGTAGCAAAACATGGAGACCAAAGTGACAGTGTGAGAAAGTGCAAGTTAAAACTTACAAAAGTGCAAAAAGCACATGTGAACAGAAGCTAAATCTCTTCTCAACAACGGGGCGCATGGGACTTGTAAATTTGGAACGACTTAGCTTCAGGGAAAATTACAAAAAGGGACCGCCAATAAGAAAAAAAACAATGCATGACACCAACAAAAGAAATGATTCCCAACAACCATTAGCTCACCTACAGAAAACTATTGTTCCTCTTTTTTTTTTTTTTTTTTAATATTAACAACAACTTGATTAACTAAGTTTCATGAAAAAGAGATACATATCATACAGTATACTGAAGTGTACATCTTTAAAAATACTGGACCAGCCAGATACAAACAAGATATTATACAACAGTGTACAAAGCAAGGAAGTGTCTGTGGGCACCTTCACAAACACGCCATTACTAAAACGAAAACATGCATCTACTTTCTAGGTCTTAAATTATACTGATTATGTGAAGTTGTAGGTAGATTAAAATTATCTGTAACACCATTATGGTAGTGATTATTACTATGTAAAGAAAGATATTCAGAACGTGGAGGAGCTAAAATTAATCTATCAATATGTACTCTCTGAGGTTCGAGATGGGGAGCTTGCAAACGTCTAATAGAGAAAGAAACAGGTGAGTGTTTTTCAGTGATCACATAAGGAACTGTGAATTTAGGTTTAAATTTATCCAAAGACTTTTTATAAACAATGTCATTTACATTTAAATCTCTGAGCCTAGCATGTTGTGAGTGTCTCTGAAAGCGAATCGTTTGTGAAGAAATAATGTTTTGATAAGCTTTCTTATAAATAGAGTCTAATTCTTGCATTAATTTATAAGTGTGTATGTCATTAAGATTTGGCGGAGTTGTCTCAAAGTTAAATGTGTCAAAAATAAGTGATAATTCTCTGCCAAAATGTAATAAATTAGGTGTAAAACCAGTAGTTGAATGTGTTGAACCATTATACAAAGATTTGTGAATTAAAATTGCATGTTCGAAGTTGTGGCCATCAAGTAATAAAGAATTTACAGAGTATTTAATGGAAGTATTTATGCGTTCAGCAATCGAATTACATTGTGGATGACCAGCCGAAGAATGATTAATTTTTATACCAAGTTTGTCATGAAAATGATTATAAATTGAGGCAACAAACTGTGGCCCTAAATCTGACAAAATCACTGCAGGACGGCCAAAAGTTGTAAAATATTTAAAAAGAGCCTCGACTATTACATTAGCAGACGTAGAAGTAAGAGGCACAAGCTCCATATGGCGAGAGAAATGATCAGTGATTGTTAGAACAGTACGACCATTACTGAAGGGACCAACAAGGTCAATAGCAATAGTATGTCCTGGATAAGTTGGTGTGTATGTTTGTTGTAAAGGAGCAGGTCGAGTAGGATGATGTTTCACCTGTAAACATACAGTACAAGAGGCAACAAAATTGACAGTATCAGTATAAATACCTTTCCAAAAATACTTCCTTGTTAGAAATTCTTAAGTCTTTTTTAAACCATAATGTGACAGATGAGAAATTGTTAAAGCTTTTGCTTTTAACGAATGTGGAACAACAATTACATGATGATAAGTTTGATTATGAACATCATACTTTTCACACATCAATAACATAGTTTCTGGATGAATAAAAAAGGCAGGATGAGTTGCAGAGGAACCCTTACTTAAAATTTCATTATAAATGACAGACAACTCAGGATCAGCATTTTGCTCTCTGAAAAAAGTTTCATTTGAAATTTCCAACAGTGGATCAGTACTATTTGAATTTTTTGTAACTAAAAAGTTCACATATTCATTATTTTTAGGAACATTATCAACAATTGGTATAACACCTTTATCATAAATTAACTGAGGATTACTGTCAAGAGTTTCAGTATTATTTTCAAAGTTGTCCCTAGATAAATAGTCAGCAAGTACATTCTTAGATCCAGCAATGTGCTGAAAACTAAATGAATATTCTGACAACTCAAGTAACCACCTTGTGATTATGTCAGCTGGGTTGGTAGTCTTTTTATATCTTTTCAAAGGAGCACTATCAGAAAGAATTATAAAATGTCTATTATACAAATAATATTTAAAGGCATTAACAGATTTATATATAGCCATTAGTTCCAACTTAAGAGCAGGATACTTTTGCTCAGCTTTATTTAACGATTTGGAAAAATAAGCAACTGGAAGTAATTTATTATCATACATTTGTAAAAGACAAGCACTTATAGAAATGTTGGAAGCATCAGTATTTAAATAAAAAGTCTTATTCCAGTCAGGAAGTCTTACCATAGGTTCAGAGAAAAATATTTGTTGCATCTTTTGAAAATTGTGTTCATGTGTAGAAGTCCAAACAAATTTAGCTTTAGGAGTAGTTAATTGAATCAAAGGTTGAGATAACTCAGAAAATGCAGGAATTAAGTGTTTGTAAAAAGTTGCCAAACCAATAAAGCGTTTTAATTGTTTTTTTGTTGTAGGAGTTGGAAAAGAAACAACTTTTGCAATGTTACATTGAATAGGCTTGATAAAATGATTTTCAATATGAAAACCCAAATAGTTTGTTGATGTTTTATGAAAAGAACATTTAGTACGAGCAAGTGTCAAATTATATTTACATAAAACTTTTAAAACTTTTTCAAGTTTATGTACAGTGTCTTCAAAAGAATGTGATCCTATAATAAGATCATCCTGATATGCGAAAATTCCATCTGATTCAACCTCGTCTAGTAAAAGATCCATAAGAGCCTGAAAAGTTGAGGCAGCGGATTTCAAACCGAAAACCATTCTTTTATATTTAAATGAGCCAAACTGAGAGGTGAAAGTTAATTTATCTTGTAAATCTTTTGGTAAATCTATTTGATGATAAGCCTGTTGTAAATCTAAACTGGTGAAAAATTTATATGTTGATAGATTAGCAATAATTGTCTGAATTTTAGGTAAAGGATATGATGAACCTTGTATGACAGAATTCAACATACGCAAATCAAGGGCTAACCTATACTTCTGTTTGCCAGAAGAGTCAGGCTTTTTCTTTACTAAAATTACAGGACATGCCCATTCAGAACAGTTACGTTCAATTATACCTGCATTCAGTAATTGGTCTATTTGCTCTTTAGCTTCACTTTGAAGAGCCTGAGGAATTGGAAATGGCAATGTTTTTATTGGAAAATCATTAGTAAAGTTCAACACAGGAATAACTCTGTCAGTGTGTCCTAAAGTAGACATATCTTTTGAAAAAGCAGCAAAATTGCTTAGTAATAAACTACTTAATTCACTTTGTTTATTATATTCCAAATGTGCTAAGTCAAAATCAGATGAAGTTAATTGCTGTTTTCTTTTATTAAGCACTTCTGATGAAGGCTGTATTAAATTACACATTTGAAAATTCTCAGAATCATCGGTTAGGTCTCTTTCTTTAACTTCATCAATATCATAAATATTACCAATCTTGGTATTCTTATTTAAATGAATTTTCTGTTCAGATACATTATGAATAAATATAGAAAATTTTTGAGAGCACTTGTTACCATTTTTGTTTTGATTAAAGTGTTCATTTAAATAACAAGCCTCATAAGAAATGTAATTTTCAGCATCATTTGGTGAAAAAAGAAAATATTCAGTGCTAGACTTATTATCACAACAAACCTGAGCATAAATATGCTCATCCGATTCTAAAATGACCTTTTGACATAGATAAACAGAATTGTCATTTACTTTAATTGAATTAGGACCTTTTTCATTATTATCAGTTGCACACACATGCATATTGCTAGAGTCTTTATTATTTAGAAAATATACCTTTAAATCATTAACCATAAGACAAGAATTTTTCATATCAATTGAAATATTGTTTTCTCTTAAAAAAGGAAAACCCAAAATACCATCAAAATGTTCATTAACTGGAATGTCAACAATATAGAAGCAGTGGTGAAAAAACATTGATTTAATTTTAAAGGTTAATTTAATACAAGCAGAGAATTTTATTTTTGAATTAATTGTAGATATAGTGACTGAAGAAGCCAGGTGTTTGTAATTGATTTTAGATTTAATTTCATTAAAAACATCCCTTGTAAGCAAAGAAATAGGACTACCAGTATCAATCAAGAATTTAAGTTTTTGTTTATTCACCATCACTTCAATTATTGGTAATAAATTACAATCATTGTTCACATTTGCAATAAAATATTCATTTCGTTTTTCATCTTCAAAAAAATTATCAGTCTGTACATATTTAGATTCAGCAATGGTAACAGGTACAATAGTCTGAGTCGAACAAGAACGAACTCTACGCTCATTAGACACTTTTGGTAAATTTTTAGACAAAATTGGGAAATTGTCTGGTGTATGTATGAAAGAACGAGATGTGTTCCCACCAGTCAAATCACACCTCGAAATTAGTTTAAATTACAGTCATTAGAAAAATTTCTTCCTGAATTTCGGAAGTTGGGTCGACGACCAAAATTATTATTTTTTGGAGTATCGTGCAAAATTTTAAATTTTCTACACTGGCGTGCAGAATGATGTCTGCCGGAGCACAATTGGCAGATAATACTACTTTGACCTCTATTTCTGTCATAATTTTGAAAAACTGTATTTCTGTTTTTAAACTGTGTATTATGAGGTTTACGTTGTCTGAAAAAATTCCGTTGCTCAGAAGCAGAAGCAGAAGCATTACGATTGGTGTCAGCAGAACCAGAAGTAGAATTTTTAAAAGTCAAATCATTAATTTTTGAAGCTAATTCTTCAATTTTTTCAGAAATAGCAAACACTGGGGCTTTTTGTTGATTAGCCAAAATAAGTGATTCAGATTGTGTAATATTTTGTAATTGCTGGGCACGCACAACAGCTTTAGAATAGTCAGTTATGTTATCCTCCAAAATTTTAACTCTAATGTTAGATGGCAAAGCCGACATCAATTTAACATATTTAATATCATCAAGAGCTTGAGAATCTTTAATTTTATATACCTTAGAAACCAAAACATTTAATCGATGAACAAAAGCAGTTACAGAGTTAAAATCTTCAAATTTCAAATTATTAAGCTCGGTTACTGGAGCTAGAATTTCATTATTACAAAAATATTTTTCAAATTCTAATTTAATTACATCAAAATCTCTCGCTTTATTTACAACCTCATTTTCAATAAAAAACTGTAATGCTGGACCAATTAGTTTAGTCTTGAAATACAAAATAGTTTTTTCTTCAGACCATTTGTTTAAAGATGCTAAGTCTTCCAATATACCAAAGAAATGTTTTAATTCTACGGCATTACCATCAAATGATGGAATATTAACAGAAAAATCGGAAATTTTAGACATTCTACAATAATAAAAATAAATGACTTACCTACAAAAATGACATAAAACACACAAAACGCAAAAATTATCCTCTTATGAATGAAAATCATAATATTTATCCTTGTGACACACATAAAAGTTCCGAATCCATTATAAAAACACACATAATTCTGAACACCACACTCGTCTTTCGGTTTCCGCTAGAGTTGACTCAGAAGTATCGGCGAAATACAGGAAACATAGGAACAACAAACACTGGTAGCTGAAAAACACAGGGCGGCGAAACCAGAAGAGCATCGTAACACCGGAACGGTCACTACGTAAAATGTAGATACGAAGAACCATACAAGTCTATGACTTTCGATTTGCGGAGCGTCATACACACCGCTGGCTAGAAGGCACAGGTATCAGCAAATTCTTTTCGGTCGCACAACGCTGGGTAATCAAAAATCCTCTCATCCCTCTGAAAAATCCCAGAAAGTTCACAGCACAAGGAGCAGTTACTGAATCACCGCAGGGAGACATCAAAATTCCGATGACATGGTGACGGGAGAGTCCGCAGAAAATTTGTTTTGCCTAAGTAAGAACAGTTCCTTTTTGTGCATTCTTACCCTGGCAAAAGGAAACTCCGACAGCCGGTGATGTGCCGGAAACAACTACTCGTGAAAACGAGCTGGTCAAGACGCACCAAGTTTTTATGAGGGAGTTGTCGGAGGATGATTAAGAGAAACGTTCCCTCGGCCGCTCACATGACGTATAGTGTACAAAAGGTATTTGAGAAAAACTGACGGACAACTGGAATACACAAAAAAAGCTGCACTTTATTGTAGGTATCTTCACAAAACAGTTATTAAATAAACAAGTTCAATTACGCACCGCACATTGCTTCATAAAAAATAACAACAGGAACATATCTAATTGTTCCGGCCACACGGCATGCCGGAGTTCCATAAAAAAAACGAACACAACCTCCTCTTACGGAGAGCAATCGAGAAGTCTTGTCAAATCTTCCTACAAAACTGCCAGCTCTCTACAGGTTGGCGAGTAAAATATGAGCACTCATAAGCCACTGCCCCACGTGACAACCACCGTCCGGTAGGCGTAAACAATATAAAAATTTGAAACAAACGGATTAAATGATTGATGCCAAGACAGAAGTGCCAGAATTTTGGCGGATGCCAATACGTAAGGCTACAACCCCGTGCGAAAACACCGACGGAAGACCGGGAGGCGCTAAGAACTAACACAGCATATGCTAAAGCGAAATTAATTTAGAAGGGAAACCCCAAAAAATCCCAGACATAGCGTCGCGCAAAAGGAAAGAATATTTTATCGAGCCGAAAAAACAAAGTGGAGAGAGATTAATACGGAAAACGAAATTTTGATTTAGAAAGACGAAACATAGGAACATTATTTTAAGACGCGAAAAATATGTGAACTTCGTCACACAGCCGTAGTTAGAAAATCTTTCATCAGCTGTATCTTAACTACATACTCCCTATGCCGGAGACACTGCTTACATAGTCGTTGCCATGGCAACGGTGCAGCCAATTTCGTTATCAGCTATGAGGACTATACCAAGACTCACAGTTGAATTGCGGGAAGATTAAAGGGCTTTCTTTTCTGAATGAGCGATCCGGCAGTTACTACAATACGGTGGTTTTTTTTTTTTTTTTTTTTTTGAGATTTTTTAAAATTTACCATATAAATTCCATAATTCTAATCTGAATTTAAGAAAATTAGTAGAATAAATTATTTTAATGTGCTGATAATTTCAAGTGCAGCCCGACAGTACTTGCTGTATCCCACGAGCCGCCACTGGTAGAATTTAATTTAAATGCAAATATTATGGCCCCAAGAATGCGGTCATTGAATCGTAATATAGGAGATTATTTTATGAAAATTCCGAAAAATGATAATTTGTCTAGTGAGAGTGAAAGCGCAAATCATCAGGAAGAAATCATAAATGCACAGCCCCAGAACACGCTATTTCAAGGAGAACAGCACTCACAAAATATACCACATGCATCACTAACAGGCAGTTTGTAAAGAGGTGCATTATTATAGAAAGAATACAATATGAAGATATCACTATGGATATACAATATAGAAAGATATCACTATGGAAAAAAGAGGTATGATTTAAATTAATTTTTTCAGACATTGTTTTTCCTATGAAGTCCTAGCAGGTTCGAGTACTTTCGGAAATTCGCACATCTTTCTCGAAATTCGATTACGTAATACTATATGTAGGCAGAAAAATGAAATATATAGGCGACATGTAAAAAATCGGGCCAAATGCCGCCAAGCTTTGATAACCAGGGCCTCTGAGCGAAATTTTATAAGGCGGGACGAAAGCCTTCCCGGCCCCTTTCATAAAAAACAAAAGTTTCGAAAAAACAGGAGGGACGGAAGGGATTTTTTTGTAAAACTGGTCTTTTTAATGATTTTCATATAAAATGCTAAAAAGAAAGAGAGTGGGAGGGAAGTTTGTCTGATAGATAATGTTACTTTTAATTCATGTTCGAAGATTGAAAAAAAAAATACTAATATTTAAATGGTAGAATTAATATTTCTGCCATGTAAATCATTTTAGAATTATCCCAGATAGTACAGTTGTCCATTTTATATCCATTTCTGATCCATCTCGCCCATATTACGTCCATGTCTATAGATAGACATCCAGAAGACATCTATTTATGGATATAATCTGGAAAATCCAGAAAATGTCCATGAATGGACCAAAACTAGACATGGAATTTCCAGAGTAAGTCTTTTTTATAGACGTATCCCAGATAATCCATAGTACCTTAGTGAAATGGCAAGAAGCATGGATGGAAATGTCCAAGACTTGACCTAAGTAGGTTCATATATAGACATTGATGTCCAAGACTTGCCCATACTAAGTCCATAAATAGGCAAGCGCGTCCATAATTACGCCTATATAGATGTCTATAAGACGTCATATGGGCGTCCTATAGCGCCATATTGACGTAAAAGGGACGAGAATCCGACGAATCCTGGATGTTTAATGGACAGGTCAACTTGTCTATATGACGTCTTCTAGGAGGGTTCTGAACAAGTTTGTGTTATCTGGGATGCATTTGAAATTTAGTCTGTTTAAAAGAAAAAGATTTTAATTACAGATCTATAAATGAAATTCTTAACACATTCTGAAAAATTTACGGACGCGCTTTAGCTGAACACGGGCTCCGGGGCGATGCTCCACGTGTCCCCCCCCCTCTCGTAGGGCCTGTGAATAACTGCACCCAAATTATTGAAGACCCAGTAAGTTAGCCCCCCCCCCCTTTACCCAATCCTAGATCCGCCACTGCACAATACAAGTTAATATTTCACTGCAAGATACAGATATTCGGCTGGTATAATTCATTTAACTTAACCAAACTTGACCACAGACATCATTTACCTATTTAGCTTAGCTCTTTGTAATCCATTCTTTGCAGCTCATTCAATAATCCCTCCAACCCTCTCCCCCATTTAAGTGAACGAACACAGATGTGACTGATTTTTGAGTTAACGGGAGATAAAAGGGCCGCTTTCGGCATTTAAACCACTCCAATTTTTCACAGAATCTTAATGGTCATGTAGTGCTGACATGTTCTTAAGTTTTGTTTGTAGGTCCAGAAAATCGGTTATTTTATGCCTTGTTAATAAGCCGCTTTTCTTGCGAGATTTGAAATACATTACAATGAAACTGATTGCACTGCACATTTTCTACTTTCTGTAACCTCTCTTCCTGCGGCACTTTCTTGAATGTTAGCGACCTGTTAAATTTATAGCATTCTGAGCTCAATGTTCGTGTTTTTCCTTGACTCGGACAGAAAATTTTAAATTTTTAAGAGTCCAGTACGTTATTTTTATTTATTTATTTATTTTATTTTTTTTGGGGGGGGGGGGGGGAGTGGTTGGGGGGTGGTATTGTAAATATTTTTAGAAAAGTAATGTGGAAAAAGATATTTAATAATTTGAGGAGCTGGAACGACTTTTAACGTGATTTCATTAACCAAAAGCTCAGCATAAGCGGGGGACAGGGGTCGATACAAACAAAAATTGGGTCCGTTTTGTGGCCCTGTCACAAAATTACAATCGATTTAAACGGAACCCCTTCACAAAAATACAGTCGATTAAAACTGCCCTGCATAGACATTTTACCCTACATTTTAATGTGTTTCATCAATTAACAAAAAAAAGTGACTTTTATTACAATTTGGTTTAAAAATTCACAAAAATAAGTGCTGAAATTCACAAAATTAAGCATTGAAATTCACAAAAATATGCAGTTTTTACAAAAATGGGACCCTGGAAAATATTCCTGGATCGACCCCTGATAAATTTTGTAAGGTTTTGAGATGAAGACGTTTTCACGAAAAAAAAAAAAGGGCGTGGGTATATAAATTAGGTGAATGTACATATACTATGTACAACTAAAGAAAACTAATATTCTGAGATATTATCTTAGCTAGACTTTTAAACAATTTTTTTGAAATGCTAGAAAGTAGATTTATATGCACATCGGCAGATCGTTATAAACAATAGCTGTGAAGGTTCCCCTTCTGTGCGGAACGTTGCTTCTCTGTATTGCTCGGGAGCAACGCTGTTAGTAGGAAGTAATGAGGTGATTTGTTGCTGTATTTTGCATGAAAATCTAAAAGGGTTAAAGGTATCGAAATACTGACTTACATAGCACTGCAACTAGAGTTTATGTGAGGTGCCATGTGAGGGGGCACACGACCATGGGCGCCCATAAGGTGGGCAAGGTAGGGCACTTGCCCCCCTAAAGTTTTAGGTTAATGTCTCATGATGTTAACAGATGGCAAAAACAGAACTAAATTTGTTAAAGTTTGAAATTTGCCCCCTCTAGAAATTTTTTTTGAAGTTTGCCCCCCTCTAGGAAAATTACTATGGGTGCCCATGCACACGACACTAATTATGGTTTGCCTCGGGTGACATAAACTCTAATTGTGGAATTGCCTGTGAAAATGACCTCTTTTTGCCCACTATTTACAGCAACAGGTCTTTTTTTCTAACATTGAGCAATTGATTTCAGACAAGTTTAAAATCGCTGCCCCTTGATTTTTGCGTTCCTTAGAAATTATCTAGCTTCGCCG
>JAWZYV010011429.1:0-309567 GCA_038373885.1 Cheiracanthium punctorium | reverse complement strand
TGTGGTGGTTGGGTGGGGGGTTGGTGGGGTGTTGGTGGGGGGGGGGGGGTGGGTGGGGGGGGGTGGGTGGGGGGTGGGTGTGGTGTTGGGGTGGGGGGGTGGTTGTGGGGGGTGGGGTGTGTGTGGGGGTGGGGTGTGGTGGGGGTGTGGTGGGGTGGTGGGTGTGGGGTGGGGGGGGGTGGGGTGTGGGTGGGTGGTGGGTGTGTGGGGTGGTGGGTGTTGTGTGGGGGGGTGGTGTTGTGGGGTGGGTGGGGGTGGGGGGTGGGGTGGGGGTGGGGGTGGGTGGGGGGGTGGGTGGGGTGGGGGGGGGGGTGGGGGGGGTGGGGTGGGTTTGGTGGGTGGTGGTTGTTGGTTGGGGTTGGTTGGGTGGGGGGGTGTGGGTGTTGGTGGTGGTGTGGGGGGTGGTTTGGGTGGGGTTGGGTGGGGTGTGGGTGGGTGGGTGTGGGGGGTTGTGTGTGGGTGGGGTGTTGGGTGGTGGGGGTTTTGTGGTTGGTGTTGGGGGTGTTGGTGTGGGTGGTGGGGGTGGTTGGGGTGTGTGTGGGGGGTGTGGGTTGTTGTGGGGGTGTGGGGTGGGTGGGGTGGGTGGTGGTGGGGTGGGGGGGTTGGTGGTGGGGGGTTGGTGGGTGTGGGGTGGTGTGGTGGGTGGGTGGGGGGTGGTTTGTGGGGTTGGTTGGTGGTGGTGGGGTGTGGTGGGTGGGGGTGGGGGGGGGTGGTTGGGGTTGGGGGTGTGTGGGGTGGGGTGGGTGGGGGTGGGTGTTGGGGGTGTTGTTTGGTGTGTGTTGGTGTTTGGTGGGGTTGGTGGGTGGGGTTGGTTTGTGGGGGGGGGGGGGGGTTGTGGTGTGGTGGTGTTGGTGGTTGTGTGGTGGTTGTTGGGGTGGTGGGGGTGTGGGTGGGTGTGTTTGGTTTGGGGGGTGTGGTGGGGTGTTGGGTTGTGGTGTGTGTGGTTGTGGTGTTGTGGTTTGTGGGTGGGGGTGGGGGTGGGGTGTGGGTGTGGGGGGTTGGGTGGTGGGTGGGGGTTGTGGTTGGGTGGTGGTGTGGGGGGGTGTGTGGTGGGTTGGGGGGTGGGTGGGGGTGGTGTGGTGTTGGGTGGGTGGGGGTTGTGGGGTTGGGTGGTGGTTGTGGGTGGGGGGGTGGTGGGTGTGGGGTGGGGTGTGGGTGGGTGGGGGTGTGGGGTGGGGTGGTGGGGTGTGTGGGTGGTGGGGGGTGGGGTGTGTGGGGGTGGGGGTGGGGGGGGGGTGGGTGTGGTGGGGTGGGTGTGGTGGGGTGGTGTTGGTGGGGTGTGGGGGGTGGTGTGTGGTGGGGTGGTTGGGGGGGGGGTGGTGTGGGGGTTGGGGGTGGGGGGTTGGTGGTGGGGTGGGGGTGTTGTGGTGGTGTGGGTGGGTGGGGTGGGTGGGTGGTGTGGTGGGGGGTGGTGGGTGTGGTGGGTGGGGGGGTTGGGGGGGTTGGGGTGGGTGGTGGTGTGGGGTGTTGGTGGGGTGGGGTGTGGGTGGGGGTGTTGGGGGTGTGGGGTTGGGGGGGTTGGTGGGGGTGGGTGGTGGGTGTGTGTTGTGGGGGTTGGGTGTGGGGTGTGGGGTGTGGGTGGGGTGGTGGGTTGGGGGGTGGGTTGGTGGGTGGTGGGGGTGTGGTTGGTGTGGGGGGTGTGGGTGTGGTGTGGTGGGGGGGTGTGGTGGGTGTTGGTGTGGGTGTGGGGTGTGGGTGGTTGGGGGGGTGTGGGTTGGTGTGGGGTGGGGGGTGTTGGGTGGGGTGGGGGTGTGGGTGTGGGGGGGGTGGGGTGGTGGTGGTGTGGGGTGGTGGGGGTGGGTGGTGGGGGGTTGTGGTGTGTGGGTGGTGGGTTGGTGGGTTGTGGGGTGGGTGGTGGGGGTTGTGTGGTGGGTGGGTGGGGGTGTGGGGGTGGGTGGGTGTGGGTGGTGGTTGGGGGGTGGTGTGGTGTGGGGGTGGGTGGGGTGGGGTTTGGTGGTGTGGGGTTGTGTTGGTGTGGGTGGGGTGTGTTGTGGGGTGGGTTGGTTGGTGTGGTTGGTGGTGTGGGTGGGGGGTGGTGGGGTTGTGTGGGGTTGGGGTGTGGTGTTGTGGGGGGGTGGGTGGGTGGGGTGGTGGTTGGGGTGTGTGTGGTGGGGTGTGGGTGTGTGGTGGTGTGGGGGTGTGTTGTTGGGTGGGTGTGGTTTGGTGTGGTTGGGGTGGGGTGGTGTGGGGGTGTGTGGTGTTGTGTTTGTGGTGGGGTGGTTGGGGTGGGGGTGTTGTGTGGGTTGTGGTGGGGGGGTGTGGGTGGGGGTTGTGGGTGGTGTTGGGTGTGTGGGTGGTGTTGGTGGGTGGGTTGGTGTTGGGGGTGGGTGGTGGGTGTGGGTGGGGTGTGTGGTGGGTGGTGTGTGGGGGTGGGGTTGTGGTGGTGGGTGGGTGTGGTGGTTGGGGGTGGTGTGGGTGTGGGTGGTTGGGGGGTTGGGGTGTGTGGGTGGGGGGTGGGTGTGGGTGTGGGGGTGTGGGTGGGTTGGGGTGGGGGTGGGGGGGGTGTGGGGTGTGTGGGTGTGGGTGTTGGGGGGTGGTGTGGGGTGGTTGTGTGGTGGGGTGTGGTGTGGGGGTGGGTGGGTGTTGGGGTGGGGGTGGGGTGTGTGGTGTTGGGGGGTGGGTGTGGGTGGGTGTGTGTGGGGGTGGGTGTGGGGGTGGGGTGGGGGTGGGTGTGTGGTTGGGGGTGGTGTTGGGGGTGGGTGGTGGTGGGTGGTTGGGTGGTGTGGGGTGTTTGGGGGGGGGTGGGGTGGGTGTGGGTGGGGTGTTGGTGGGTGGGGTTGTGGGGGTGTGGTGGGTGGTGGGTGGGTGTGGTTGGGGTGGGGGTGGTGGGTGGGGGTGGTGGGTGGGGGTGGTGGGTGTGTGGGTGGTTGGTGGTTGTGTGGGGTGTGGTTGGGGTGGGTGGGGGTGGTGTGGTGGTTGGTGTGGGGGGGTGGGGTGGGTTGTGGGTGTGTGGGGTGTGGTTGGGTTGTGGGTGGTTGTGGTGGGGGTGGGGTGGGGTGTTGGGGTGGGTGTGTGGGTGTGGGGGTGGTGGGTTGGGGTGGGTGTGGTGGTGGTGGGTGTGGGGGTGTTGTGGGTGGTGGGGTGTGTGTGGTGGTGGGGTGTTGGGTGGGGTGGTGGGTGTGTGGTGGGGGTGGTGGTGGGGTTGTGGTGTGGGTGGGGGTGTGGGGGGTGGTGTTGGTGTGGGGGTGGGGTGTGGGGTGGTGGGGGGGTGGGTGGTGTGGGGTGGTTGGGGGGTGGTGTTGGTGGGGGTGGGTGTGGTTGGGGTGTGTTGGGTGTGGGTGGGGGTGTTGGGGGTGGTGTGGTGGGGGTTGGGTGGGTGTGGTGGTGGGTGGTGTGTGGGGTGTGGTGGTGGGGTGGTTGTGTGGTGTTGGGTGGTGGGTTGTGTGGGGGGTGTGTGGGGTGGTGGGGTGGTGTGGGGGTGGTGGTGGGTGGGTTGTGGGGGTGGGTGGGGTGTGGTGGGGGTGTGGTGGGGTGGGTTGTGGGTGGGGTTGGTTGTGGGGTGGTGGGTGGGGGGGTGTGTGTGGGGGTGGGTGTGGGGGTGGTGTTGGGGTTGGTGTGGGTGTGGTGGGGTGGTTGGGGTGGGGGTGTGGTGGGTGTGTGGGGGGTGGTGGTGGGTGTGGGTGTTGTGGTGGGGGTGGGGTGTGGGGGTGTTGTGGTGGTGGGGGTGTGGTGGGTGGGGGTGGTGGTGGGGGGTGGGTGGGTGGGGTGGTGTGGTTTGTGGTGTGGGTGGGTGGGGTGGGGGTTGTGGGGTGTGGTGTGTGGGGGTGTTGTGGGGTGGGTGTGGTGGGGGGTTGGGGGGGTGGTTGTGGGGTTGGGTGTGGTGGTGGGTGTGTGGTGGGGTGGGTTGTGTTGTGGGTGGGTGTTGGTGGGTGGTGGGGGGTTGTGGGGTGGTGGTGTGTGGGGGGTTGGTGTTGGTGGGGGTGGTGGGTGTGGGGGTGTGTGGGTGGGGTGTGGGTTGGTGGGTGGTGTGGGTTGTGTGGGGGGTGTGGTGGGGTGGGTGGTGGGGGGTGGTGTGGGGTGTGGTGGGGGTGGGGTGGTGTGGTGGGGTGTGGGGTGTGGGTGGTGGTTGTGTGGGGTGGTTGGTGGGGTGGGGGTGGTTGGGGTGGTGGGGTGGGGTGGGGGTTGTGTTGTGGGGTGGGGGTGGTTTGGGTGTGGTGTTGGTGGGTGGGTGGTGTGGGGGGTGTGTGGGGTGTGTGGGTGGGGTGGGGTGTGTTGGGGTGGGTGGTGTGGGTGTTGGTGGGGTTGGGGGGTGTGGTGGTTGGTGTGGGGTTGGGGTTGGTTGGGGTTGGTTGGGTGGGGTGGTGGGTGGGTTGGGGTGGGTGTGGGGTGGTGTGGTGGGGGTGGGTGTTGGGGTGGGGGTGTGGGTGGGTGGGTGTGTTGTGGTGGGGTTGGTGGTGTGGGGGTGGTTGGGGGTGTGGGTGTTGGTGTGGTGGGTGGTGGGTGTTGGGGTGGGTGGGTGGGTGGTGGGGTGGTGTGTTGGGGTTGGGGGTGGGGTGGGTGGGGGTGGGTGGGGTGTTTGGTGGGGTGTGGTGGGGTGGGTGGTGGTGTGGGTGGGTGGGGGGTTGTGGTGGGGTGTGTGGGTGGTTGGGGTGTGGGGGGGGTGGGTGTGGTGGGTGGTGTGGGTGTTGGGGGTGTGTGGGGGGTGGGTGGGGGTGGTTGGGGTGGGGGTTGGGGTGTTGTGGGGGTTGTGGGGTGGTGGGTTGGTGGGGGGTTGGGGGTGTGGGTGGTGGGTGTGTGGGTGGGGTTGGGTTGTGGTGTTGGGGGGGTGGTGTGGGGGTGTGGGGTGGTGGGTGTGGGGTGGTTGTGGGGGTGGGTTGTGGTGGTTGGTGTGTGGGGGTGTGGGTTGTGGTGGGTGGGGTGGTGGGGTGTGGGTGGGGGTGTGGGGGGTGGGTGTGGTGGGGTGTGGTGTTGTGGTGTGGGGTTGGTGGGTGGTGTGGGTGGGTGGGGGGGTGTGTGGGTTGGGGGTGGTGTTGTGGGGGTGTGGGTGTGGTGGTGTGTTGGGGGTGGTGGGTGGGGGTGGGGGGGTTGGGTGGGGTGTGGTGTGTGGGTGTTGGTGGGGGTGGGGGTGGGTGTGGGGGGGTGTGTGGGTGTGGGTGTGGGTGGGTGGTGGGGGTTGTGGTTGGTGGGGGGGTGGGGTGGGGGTGTGGGTGGGTGGTGGGGGGGTGTGGGTGGGTGTGTGGTGTTGGGGTGGTGGGGGGGTGGGGGGTGTGGGTGGTGGGTGGGTGGTGTGGGGGTGGGGTGTTGGGGGGTGGTGTGGGGGGGTGTGGTGTGTGTGGTGGGTGGGGTGGGGGTGGTGGGTGGGGGGGGGTGGGTGGGTTGGGTGTGGTGTGGTGTTGTGGGTGGGTTTGGGTGGGTGGGGTGTGGTGGTGTGGGTGGGGTTGTGGGTGTGGTTGGGTGGGTTGTGGGTGGGGTGTGGTGTTGGGTTGGTGGGGGGGTGTGTGGTGTGGGGTTGGTGTGGGTGGGTTGTGTGGGGGTGGTTTGGGGTGTGGGTGGGTGGGGTGTGTGGTGGGGTGGTGTGGGGTGTGGGTGTGGTTGTGGGTGTGGTGGGTGTGGGGTTGGGGTTGGGTGGGGTGGGTGTTGTGGGGTGGTGGGTGTGGTGGGGGTTGGTGTGGTGGGTGTGGGGTGTGGGTGGTGGGGGGGGTGTGGTGTGGTGTGGGTGGTGTGGTGGGGTGGTTGTGGGGTGGGGTGTGGGTGTGGGGTGTTGGTGGTGGTGGGGGTGGGTGTGTTGGGTGGGTTGGGTGGTGGGTGGGGGTGGTGGGGGTGTGTGGGGGGTTGGTGTGGTTGTGGGTGGTGGGGTGGGGGTGGTGTGGTTGGGTGGGGGTGTGGTGGGTGTGGTGGGGGTGTGGGGGTGGGTGGGTGTGTGGGGGGTGTTGGGTGTGGTGTTGGGTGGTGGGGTTGGTGGGGGGGTGGGGTGGGGTGGTGTTGTGTGGGTGTGGGGGGTGGTGTGGGTGTGGTGTGTTGGGGGGGGTGGGGTGGGTGGTGGGGTGTTGGGGGGTGTGGTGGGTGGGTGGGGGTGTGGGTGGTGGTGGGGGTGGTGGTGGGGGGGTGGGTGGGGTTGGTGTGGGGGTGGGTGGGGGGGGTGGGGTGTTGTGGTGGGGGTGTGGGGGTGTGGGGGTGGGTGGTGGGGGTGGGTGTTGTGTGTGGGTGTGGGTGGTGGTTGGGTGTGGGGTGGGGTGTGGTGGGGGTGGTGGGGTTGGGGTGTGGTGGGGGTGTGGTGGGGGGGGTGTGTGTTGGTGGTGGGTGTGGTGGGTGGGGGGTGGGTGTGGGTGGGTGGTGGGGGTGGTGGGTTGGGGTGGGTGTTGGTGGTGGGGGTGTGGGGTGGTGGGTGTGGGGTGTGGTTGTGGGTGGTGGGTGTGTGGTGTTGGTGGGGTGGGGGTGTGGGTGGTGGTGGGTGTGGGGGGTGGTTGGTGGTGTGGGGGGTGGTGGTGGGGGTGGGGGGTGGTTGTGGTGGGTGGGGGGTGGGGTGTGGTGTTGGGGGGGTTGGTGGGTGGTGGGTGGGGTGTGGGTGGTGGTGGTGGGTGGGGTGTGGTGGGGGGGTGGGGGTGTGTTGGTGGGTGGGGTGGTGGTGTTGGTGTGGTGGGGTTGGTTGTGGGTGTGGGTGTGGTGGGGGGTGTGGGTGGGGTGTGGGGTGTGGGTGGGTTGTGGGGTGGGGTGGTTGGTGTTGTGGGGTGGTGGGTGGGTGTTGGGTGGTGGGTGTTGGGTGGTGTGGGGTGGTGTGGTGGGGGTGTGGGGTGGGGTGGTTGGTGTGGGGTTGGTGTTGGGGTGTGGTGGGGGTGGGTTGTGGGGGGTTGGTGGGTGGGGTGGTGTTGTGGGTGTGGGTGTGGGGGTGGTGGGGTGGGGTGGTGTTGTTGGTGTGGGGTGGGGTGTGTGGGTGGTGGGTTGGGGGTTGTGGGTGGGTGTGGGGTGTGGTGGGGGTTGGTGGGTGTGTGGGTGTTGGGGGGTGTGGGGTGGGTGGGTGGGTGGGGGGGTGTGGGTGGGTGTGGGTGGTTGGTTGGGGTGTGTGGTGGGGGTGTGGTTGTGGTGTTGGGTGGTGTGGGGGGTGGGGTGGGGTGGGGGGGTGTTGGGTTGGTGGTGTGGGGGGTGGGGGTGTGGTGGGTGTTGTGGGGTTGGTGGTGGGGTTGTGGTGGTGTGGGTGGGGGTGTGTGTGGGGGTTGGTGGTGGGTGGTGTGTGGTGGGTGGTGGGGTGGGTGGTGTTTGTGGTGGTTGGGGGGGTGGGGGTTGGGTTGTGTGGGTGGTGGGTGTGGGGGTGGTGGGTGTGTTGGGGTGGGGTGGTTGTGGGTGTGGTTGGGGGTGGGGTGGTGGTTGGTGGTGGTGTTGTGGGGGGTGGTGGGTGTTGTGTTGGGTTGGTGGTGGGGGTGGTGTGGGGTGTGGGTGTGTGGGGTGGGTTGTGGGGGTGTGGTGTTGGTGGTGTGGGGTGTGGGTGGGTGTGTGGGTTGGTTGGGGTGTGGTGGGTGGGTGGGGTGTGGTGGGGTGTTGGGTGGGTGGGGTGTGGGTGTGGGGTGTTTGGGGGTGTGTGGTGGTGGGTGGTGGGTGGTTGGGGGGTGGTGGGTGTGGGGGTGGTGTGGGGGTTGGGTGTGGTGGGTGGTGGTGTGGGTGGGTGTGGGTGGGGTGGTGGTTGTGTGGTGTTGTGGGTGGGTGTGGGTGGTTGTGGGGTGGGTGTGGGTGGTGTGGGGTTGGGTGGTTGTGGGGGGTGTGGGTGGGTGTGGTGTTGTGTTGGGTGGGGGGTTGGTGTGGTGGGGTGGTGTGGGGGGTGGGGTGGTTGGGGGTGTGGGGTGGGTGGGTGTGGTGGTGTGGGGGGTGGGGGTTGTGGTGGGTGGGGTTGGTGTGGGGGGGTGTGTGGGGTGGTGGGGGTGTTGGGTGGGTGTGGGGTGGGGGGTGGTGTGTTGGTGGGGTGGTGGGTGTGGGTGGTGGGTTGTGTGGGGTGTGGTGGGGGTGTGTGGTGTGGGGGTGGGTGTGTGTTGGGTGTGGTTTGGGGGTGGGGGTGGTGGGTGGTGGGGGTGGGTGTTGTGGGGGGTGGTGTGGGGGTGGGTGGGTGTGGGTGGGTGGTGTGGGGGTTGTGGGTGGGGGGTGGGTTGGGTGGGGTGTGTGGGGTGGTTGTGGTGTGGGGTGGGGGTTGGTGGGGTGTGGTGGGGTGGTGGTTGTGGTGGGGGGGTGGGTGGGTTGGTGTGGTGGGTGTGTGGTGGGGTTGTGGGTGTGGGTGGTGTTGTGGGGGTGTGGGTGTGGGGGGGTGGTTGTGTGGGTTGGTGTGGGGTGGGGTGTGGTTGGGTGGGGTGGGTGTGGTGGGTTGGGGTGGGGTGTGGTGTGTGGGGGGTGGTTGTGGTGTGGTGTTGTGGGGGGTTGGTGTGGTTGGTTGGGTGGTGGGTTGGGTGTGGTGTGGGGGTTTGTGGTGGTGGGTGGTGTTGGGGGGTTGTGGGGTGTGTGGGTGTGTGGGTGGGTGTGGGGTGGGGGGGTGTGTTGGTGTGGGGTGGTGTTGGGTGTGGTGGGGTGTGGTGGTGGTTGGGTGGTTGTGGGGTGGTGGGTGTGTGGTGGGTGTGGGGTGGGGTGGGTTGGTGTGGTGGGTGTGGTGGGGTGGGTGTGGGGGTGGGTGGGTGTGGTGGGTGTGGTGGTTGGGTGGGGTGGGTTGTGGTTGTGGGTGGGTGTGGTGTGGGGTGGTGGGTTTGGTGTGGGGTGGTGGGTTGTGGGGTGTTGTGGGGTGGGGTTGGGGTGGTGTGGGGTGGGTGGGGGTGGGTGTGGTGTGGGTTGGTGGGGTGTGGGGGGGTGGGTTGGTGTGGTGGGGTGGTGTGGTGGGTGGTGGGGTTGTGGTGTGGGGTGGGGTTGGGTGTGGTGGGGTGGTTGGTGGGTGGGGTTGTGTGGGGTGGGGGTTGGGGGGTTGGGTGGTGGTTGGGGTGTGTGGGTGGTGGGTGGTTGGGGTGGGGGTGTGGTGTGGGGGGGTGGTGGTGTTGGGTGGTGTGGGGGTTGGTTGGGGGTGGGTGTTGGGGTGGTGGGTGGGGGTGTGTGGTGGTTGTGGGGGGGGTGGTGGGTTGTGGGTGGTGTGGGTGGGTGTGTTGGGGGTGGTGGTGTGGGGTGTGGGGGTGGTGGTGGGTGTGGGTGGGTGTGGGGTGTGGTGTGTTGTGGGGTTGGGTGGTGTGTGGTGGGGGTTGGGGGTGGGGTGTGGGGGGGGGTGTGGGTGGGTGGGTGTTGTGGGTGTGGGGTGTGGTGGTTGGGTGGTGTTGGTGGGTGGTGGTTGGGTGGGTGGTGTTGTGGTGGGGGTGTGGGGTGGGGGTTGTGGTGTGGGGGTGGTGGGGTGGTTGTGGTGTGGGGTGGGTGTGTGGTGGTGTGGGTGTGGGGTTGGGTGGGGTGGGTTGTGGGTGGGTGGTTGGGTGTGGGTGTGGGTGGTTGGGTGGTGGGTGTGGTGTTGGGTGTTGGGGGGGTGTTGTGGTGGGTGGGGGTGGGTGGGGTTGGTGTTGGTGGTGGGGTGGGGGTGGGGTTGGTGTGGGTGGGTGTGGGGGTGTTGTGGTGGGTGTGTGGGTGGTGGGGGGGTGGGGGTGGTTGGTGGGGTGGGTGGTTGGGTGTGGGGTGGGGTGGGGGTGTTGGGTTGTGGTGGGTGTGTGTGGTGGTGGGGGTGTGGGGTGGGTGTGGGTTGTGGGGTGGTGGGTGTGGGGTTGGTGTGGGTGGTGGTGTGGGTGGGGTGGTGGGTGGGGGTGGTTGTGGGGGTGGGGTGTGGTTGTGGGTGGTGGGTTGTGGGGGGGGTGGTGGGTTGTTGTGGGGTGGGTGGGTGGGGTGGTGTTGGGTGGGTGTGTGTGGGTGTGGGGTGTGGTGTGTGGTGGGGTGGGTGGGTGGTTTGTGGGGTGTTGGGTGGGGGTGGGTGGGTTGTTGTGGTGGGGTGGGTTGTGGGGGTGTGGGTGGGTGTGTGGGGTGGTGTGGGTGTGTGTGGGTGGGGGTGGGGGGTGTGGTGGGTGGGGGTTGTGTGGTGGGTTGTGGTGGGTGTGGGGTGGGGTGGTTGTGGTGTGGGGTTGTGTGGGTTGTGTTGGTGGGGGTGTGGTGTGGGGTGGTGGGGGTGGGGTGTGGTGGGTGTGGGTGTGGGTGGTGTTGGGTGGGTGTGTGTGGGTGGGGGTGTGGTGGGGTGGGTGTGTGGGGGGGTGGGTTGTGGGTGGTGGTGTGGTGTTGGGGGGTGGGTGGTGTGGGTTGGGTGGTGTGGGGGTGGGTGGTTGGGTGTGGGGTGTGTTGGGGTGTGGGTGGGGTGTGGTGTGGGGGTGGTGGGTGTGTGGGTTGGTGGTGGGTGGGGTGTGGTGGGTTGTGTGGGTTGGGGGGTGGGTGGTGTGGGTGGGGGTGGGGGTGTTGGGTGGGGGGTGGGTGGGGTGGTGGGTGGGTTTGTGTGGTGGTGGGTGGGGTGTGGTGTGGGGGGGTGTTGGGTGGTGGGGTGGGTGTGTTGGTGGGGGTGGGTGGGTGGTGTTGGTGTGGTGTTGTGGGTGGGTGTGGTGGGGGTGTGGGGGTGTGGTGTGGGGTGTGGTGGGGTGTGGGGTGGTTGGGGTGGGGGGGTGTGGTGTGTGGTTGGGGTGTGGGGTGGGGTGGGGGGGTGGTGTGGTGGGGGTGTGGGTTGGTGGGTTGGGTGGGTGGGGTGGGTTGGTGGGGTGGTGTGGGTGGGGTGGTTGGGGTGTGGGGGGTGTGGTGGGGGTGGGTGGGTGTGGTGGGGGGTGGGGTGGTTGGGGTTGTGTGGGTGTGGGGGGGTTGGTGGTGGTGTGGGTGTGGTGGTGTGGGTGTGGTGTTGTGGTGGGTTGGGTGGTGGTGGTGTGGGTGTGGTGTGTGTGGGTGTGGTGGGGGTGTGTTGGGGGTGGGTTGTGGGGTGTGGGGGTGTGGTGTGGGTGGGGTGTGGTGGGGTGTGGGGTGGTGGTTGGGTGGGTGTGTTGGGGGTGTGGGGGGGGTGGGTTGGTGGTGGGGTGGTGTTTGGGTGTGGGGGGTGGGTGTGTGGGGGTTGGGTGGGTGGGTGTTGTGGTGGGTGGGTGGTGTGGGGGTGGGTGTGGTTGTGTGTGGTGGGTGGGTGTGGTGGGTGGTGGGTTGTTGGGGTGGTGTGGTGGTGGGTGTGTGGGGTGTGTGTGTGGTGGGTGTGGGGGGGTGGGGTGGTTGTGGGTGTGGGTGGTGGGGGGGTGTGTGGGTGGTGGTGTGTGGGTGGTGGTGTGTGTGGTGGGTGGGGGGTGGGGTGGGTGTGGTGGGTGTGGGTGGGGTGGTGGTGTGGGGTGTGGGGGTGTGTGTGGTGGGGTGTTGGTGGTGTGGTGGGGGTGGTTGGGTTGGGTGGGGTTGGGGGTGGGTGGTGGTGTGGTGGGGTGGGGGTGGTGTGTGGGTGGGGTGTTGGGGTGTGGGGTGTTGGGTGGTGTGGTGGGTGGGGGGTTGTGTGGTGGTGTTGGGTGGGTGGGTGTGGGGGGTTGGGTGTGGGGGTGGTGTGGGGGTGGGTGGGTGTGTGTTGTGGGTGGGGGTGGGGTGTGGGGGTTGTGGGTGTGGTGGGGTGGGGGTGGGGGTGTGGGGGTGGGGTTGGTGTGGTGGGGTGTGTGGGTGTGGGGGTGGGTGTGTGGGGTTGGGTGGGGTGGGTGTGGGTGGTTTGGGGTGTGGGGTGGGTGGTGTGGGTGTTGTGGGTGTGGTGGGTGTGGGTGGTGGTGTGGTGGGGTGTTGGGGTGGGTTGGTGGGTGGGTTGGTGTGGTGGGGTTGGGGTGTGTGGGTGGGTGGTGGGGGTGTGGTGGGTGGGGGGTGTGGGTGTTGGGGGGTGGGTTGGGGTGGTGGGGTGGGGGTGGGTTGGTGTGGGTGGTGGGTGTGGGTGGGGGTGGGGTGGGGTGTTGGGGTGGGTGTTGTGGGGTGGGTGTGTGGGTGGTGGGGGGGTGTGGTTGGGTGTGTGGGTGTGGGGTGTGGGGTTGTTGGGGTGGGTTGGTGGGTGGTGGGTGTGTGGGGTTGGGGGGTGTGGGTTGTTGTGGGTGGGGTGGGTGGGTGGGGTGGTGGGGGGTTGTGGGTGTGTGGGGTGGGTGTGTGGTTGGTGGGTGGGGTTTGGGTGTTGGTGGGTGTGTGGGGTGGGTGGGTGGGGTGGGTGTGTGGGGGTTGGTGTGGTGGGTTGGTGTGTGGGGTGTGGTGGGGTGGTGGGGTGGGGTGTGGGGTGGTGTGGTGTTGGTGTGGGGGTGGTGTGGTGTGGGTGGGTTGGGTGGGTGTGGGGTTGTGGTGGTTGGGTGTGGGGTTGTGGGTGTGTGGTGGGTGTGGGGTGGTTGTGGTGGGTTGTGGGGTGTGGGGGTGTTGGGTGGTGTGGGTGGGGTGTTTGGTGGGTGGTGGTGTGGGTTGTTGGTGTGGTGTGGGTGGGGGTGGGGTTGTGGTGGTGGGGGGGTGGGTGTGGTGTTGGTGTTTGGGGGTTGGGTGGGTGTGGTGTGGTGTTTGGGTGGTGGGGTGTGGGGTGTGTGGGGGGTTGTGGGGGTGGTGGGGTGGTGTTGGGTGGGTGTGGGTGGTTGTGGGGTTGGTGGTGGGTGTGGTGTTGGGTGGGTTGGGGGGGGGTGGGGTGGGTTGTGGGGGTGGTGGGTGGTTGTGGTGTGGGTGGGGTTGGTGTTGGGGGTGTGGTGGGGTGGGGGTGTGGGGTGTGGTGTTGGGTGGTGTGGGTGGTGGGTGTTGGGTGGTGGGGTTGGTGTGGTGGTGTGTTGGGGGGTGGTTGTGGTGGTGTGGGTGGTGTTGGGGGTGTGGTGGGGGTGGGTGGTGGTTGTGGTGGTGGGGTGTGTTGGGTTGGTGGGTGGTTGTGGTGGGGTGGGGGGGGTTGGTGTGTGGGTGGTGTTGGGTGTGGGGGTGTGTGGTGTGTTGGGGGGGTGGGGGGTGTTGGGTGTGTGGTGGGTGGTGTGGGGGTTGGGTGGGTGGTGGTGTGGTGGGGTTGTGGGGGTTGTGTGGTGGGGGTGTGGTTGGTGGGGTGTGGTGGGTGTTGGGTGGTGTTGTGTGGTGGGGGTGGTTGGGGTTGGTGGGTGTGGGTTGGTGGTGGTGGGGGTTGTTGGTGGTGGTTGGTGGTTGTGTGGGGTGGGTGTGGTGGGTGTTGGTGTGTGTGGGGGTGGGTGGGTGGTGGTGGGTGGGGTGTGTGGGGGGTGGTGTGGGGGTGGTGGGTTGTGTGGGGTGGTGTGGGTGGGTGGGGTGGTGTTGGGTGGGGGTGTGGGTGGTGGGGTGTGTTGGGTGGGTGTGGTGGGGTGTTGGTGGTTGGGTGTTGGTGGTGGGTGGTGTGTGGGGTTGGGTGGGGTGTGGGTGTTGGGTGGGGGTGGTGGGTGTGGTTTGGGTGGTGGGTGTGGTGGTGGGGTGGTGTTGGGGTGGGGTGTGTGGGTGGTGTGGGGTGTTGGTGGGTGTTGGGTGGTTGGGGGTGTGGTGGGGTGTTGGGGTGGGGGTTGTGGGTGTGTGGGTGTGGTGGGGTTGGTGGGGTGTGGTGTTGGTGGGGGTGGGGTGGTGGTGGGGGTGGTTGTGGGTGTGGGTGTTGGGGGTGGGTGGGTGTGGGGTTGGTGTGTTTGTGGTGGGTGGTGGGTGTGGTGGGTGGGGTGTGTGGGTTGTGGTGGGTGGGGTGTGGTGGTGTTGGGTGGGTGTGTGGTGGGTTGGTGTGTTGTGGGGGTTGGGTGGGGGGTGGTTGGTGTGGTGGTGGGTGTGGTGGGGTGTTGTGTGGGTTGGGTGGTGGGTGTTGTGGTGGTGTGGGGGTGGGTGTTGGTGGGGTGGTGTGGTTGGGGTGGTGTGTGGGGTGTGTGGGTGTTGGGGGTGGTTGGTGGGGGTGGGGTGGGTTGTGGTGTGGGTGTGGGTGTTGTTGTGGGGTGGGTTGTGGGTGGGGTTGTGGTGTTGTGGGGTTTGGTTGTGGGTGTTGGGGTGTGTGGGTGGGGGTGGTGGGTGGGTTGTGGTGGTGTGGGGGTGGTGTGTGGGTGGGGGTTTGTGTGGGTGGTGTGGGGTTGGTGGGGTGTTGTGGTGGGTTGTGGTGGTGGTTGTGGGGTGTGTTGGGGTGGGTTGTTGTGTGGGGGTGGGGTGTGTGGGGTGTTGTGGGTGGGTGTGTGGTGGTTGGGGGTGTGGTGTGGTGGGGGTGGTGTGTGGGTTTGTGGGGTGGTGGGTGTGGGGTTGTGGTGTGGTTTGTGGGGTGGTGGTGTGGTTGGGGGTGGTTGGGGGTTGGGGGTGTTGGGTGTGGTTGTGTGTGGGTGGGTGGTGGGTGTTGTGGGTGGGGTGGGTGTGTTGGTGGTGTTGTGGGTTGTGTGGGTGTGGGGTGGGGTGGTGTGGGGTGGTGTTGTGGTGGGTGGTGGGTGGGGTGTTTGGGTTGTGGGTGTGGGGTGTGGTGGTTGTGGGTGGGGTGTTGGGTGGTGTGTGTGTGGTTGGGGGTGTGTGTGGGTGTGGTGGGGTGTGGGTGGTGGTGTGTGGGTTGTGGTTGGGTGGTTTGTGGGGGTGTGTGGGTGTGGGGTGTGGTGTGGTTGGGGGGTGGGTGGTGTGGGTGGTTGTGGTTGGGTGGTGTGGTGGTGTGGGGTGTGGGGGTGGTGTGGTGTGGGTGGGGTTGTGTGGGTTGGTGGGGTGGGTGTGGTGGGGTGGTGTTGGGTGGTGTTGTGGGTGGTGGGGTGGTGGTTGTGGTGTGTGGGGTTGGGGGGTGGTGTGGGGTGGGTGTGGTTGTGGTGGTGTGGGGGTGGTGTGGGTGGTGTGGTGGGTTGTTTGGTGGGTGGTGGGTGTGGTGTTGGGTGTTGGTGGGTGGTGGGGTGGGTTGGTTGTGGGGTGTGGGTGTTGGGGGTTGGTGGGGTGTGGTGGGTGTGGTGGGGGGGGTGTGTGGGGGGGTGGGGTGGGTGTTGGGTGTGTTGTGGTGGGGGTGTGGGTGGTGGGGTGTGGTGTTTGGGTTGGTGGGGTGGGTGTGTGGGGTGTGGTGGGTGGTGTTGGGGTGTTGGTGGGGTGTGGGTGGGGGGGTGGTGTGTTGGGTGGTGGGGTGGTGGGTGGGTGTGTGGGGGGTGGGGTGTGTGTGGTGTGGTGGGTGGTGTGGGTGTGGGTGGTGGGGTTGGTTGTGGGGTGGTGTGGGTGTGTGGTGGTGGTGTTGTGGGGTGTGGGTTGTGTGGTTGGGGTGGTGGGTTGGGTGTGGGTGTGGGGGGTGGTGGGGTGGGTTGGTGTTGTGGTGGGTGTGGTGGGGGGTGGGTGGTTGTTGGGGGTGTGGGGGGTTGTGGGGGTGTGGTGTGTGGTTTGGGTGGTTGTGGTGTGTGGGGTGGGTTGTGTGGTGGGGTGTGGTGGGTGTTGGTGTTGGTGGGTTGGGTGTTGTGGTTGTGGTGGGGGTGGTGTGGTTGGGTTGTGGGGTGGGTGTGGGTTGTGGGTTGTGTTGGTGGTGTGGGTTGTGGTGGGTGTGTTGGGTGTGGGGTGGTTGTGGTGTGGTTGTTGGTGGTTGTGGTGTGTGGGGGTGGGTTGTTGTGGTTGGGGTGGTTGTGGGGGTGTTGGGTGGGTGGGGGTGTGGTGTGGTGGTGTTGTGGGTGGTGGGTGTTGTGGTGTGGTGGGTGGGTTGGGGGGTGTGGGTGTGGGTGGGTGTGGTGGGGGTGTGGTGTGGGTGGTTTGGTGGTGGGGGTTGTGGTGGTTGTGTGGTGGTTGTGGGGGTTGGTGTGGGGGTGTTGGTTGGGTGGTGGTGTTGTTGGTGTGGTGTGTGGGGGTGTTGGTGTGGGGTTGTGGTGTGGGTGTGGTGGGTGGTGTGTGGGGTGGTGGGGGTGTTGGGTGGTGTGTGGGTGTGTGGTGGGGGTGGGTGGGTTGTGTGGGTGTTGGTGGTGGGGGTTGGTGTTTGGGGTGGGGTTGGTGGGGTGGTGTGTGGGTGGGTTGGTGTGTTGTGGTGGGTTTGGTGTGGTGGGGTGGTTGGGTGTGTTGGGGTGTGGTGTTGTGGTTGTTGTGGTGGTTGGTGGGGGTGGTGTGGGTGGTGTGGGTGTGTGGGGTGGTTTGTGGGTGGTTGGGGTGGTGGGTGGTGTTGGGGGTGTGGGTGGTTGGTTGTGTGGTTGTGTGGTGTTGGTGGGTGTGTGGTGTTGGGTGGGGTGGGGTTGGTGGTGGGGTGTGTTGGGTGGTTGGGTTGGTGGGGTGTGGTGGGGTGTGGTGTTTGGTGGTGTTGGTGGTGTGGGTTGTGGGTTGGTGTGGGGTGTTTGTGTGTGGTTGGGGTGTGGGGGTGGTGGTGTGGGTGTGGGTTGTGTTGGTGTGTGGTGTGGGGGTGTGGGGTGGGTGTTGTGTGTTGGGGTGTGGGTGGGTGTTGTGGGGTTGGTTGTGTGGTGGGGTGGTGGGGGGTGGTGGGGTGGTGGGGGTGTGGGTGGTGTTGTGGTTGGGGTGGGTGGTGTGGTTGTGGGGGTGTGGGGTGTGGTTGGTGTGGTGTGTGGGTGGGGTGTGGTGGTGTGGTGGGTGGTTGTGGTTGTGGTGGGTGGGTTGTGGTGTGGTGTGGTGGGGTTGGGTGGTGGTGTGGGGTGGGTGGGGGTGTGGTGTTGGGGGGTGGTGGTGGGTGTTGGTGGGTGTGTGGTGTGTGGTTGTGTGGGTGTTGTGGTTGGGGGGGTGTGGTGGTTGGGTGTGGTGTGTGGTTGTTGGGTGGTTGGGTTGGTGGGGTGGTGGGTGTGTGGGGGTGGGTGTGGGTGTTGTGTGTGGTGGTGGGGTTGTGGGTTGTGTGTTGGTGGGTGGTGGTTGTGTGTGTGGGTGGGTTGTGGTGGGGTGTTGTGGTGTGGTGGTGTGGGGTGGGGGTGTTTGGTTGTGTGGGGTGGTGTGGGGTTGTGGTTGGTGTGTGGTGTGGGTGGGTGGGTGGTGGGGTGTTGTGTGTGGTTGGTGGTGTGTTGGGGTGTTGTGGGTGGTGGGGTGTTGTGGGTTGTGGTGGTTGTGGTGGTGTTGTGTGGGTGGGTGTGGTTGGGGTGTGGGTTGGGGTGGGTGGGTGTTTGTGTTGGGTGTGGTTGGTTGGGGGGTTGGGGTGGTTTGGGTGTGGTGTGGTTGGGGGTGGTGTGGTTGGGGTGTGGTTGTGGGTGGTGGGTGGTGGTTGTGTGTGGGGTGGGTGTGTTGTGGGTGGTTTGTGTGGGGTGGGTGGGTGGTGTTGTGGTGTGGGTGTGTTGTGGTGTGGGTGTTGTGGTGTTGGGTGGTGTTGGTTGTGGTTGGTGGGGGGTGGTTGTGGGGTGTGGTTGTGGTGGTGGTGGGTTGTGTGTGTGGTGGTGGTGGTTGGGTTGTGTGGGTGGGGGTTGGTGGGTTTGTGTGGTGGGGGGTGTGGGGTGTGGGTTGTGTGGGTTGTGGTGTTGGTGTGGTTGGGTGTTGTGTTGGTGGGTGGGTGTGTTGGGTTGGGGGGGTGTGGGTGTTGGGTGGGTGGGGGTGGTGTGTGGGTTTGTGTGGGTTGGTGGTGTGGGTTGGGTTGGTGTTGTGGTTGGGTGGTGGGTTGGTTGGGTGGTTTGGTTGGGTGTGGGTGTTGTGGGTGGTGTGTGGTTTGGGGGTGGTGGTGTGGTTGGGTGGTGTTGTGGTGTGGGTTGGTGGTGTGTGTTGGGTTGTGGGTGTTGGTTGGGTGTGTTGTGGGTGGTGGGTGGGTTGGGGGTGGTGTGGTGTTGTGGGGTGTGGTGGTGGGGTGGTGGGGGTGGTTGTGGGTGTGGGTGTGGTTGGTTGGTGGTGTTTGTGTGGGTGGTGTGGGTGTGTGGGGTTTGTGGTGGTGTGGGTGTGGGTGGTGTTGGGGGTGGGTGTGTGGGTTTGTGTGGGGTGGGGTGTTTGTTGGGTGTGGTGGTTTGTGGTGTGTGGGGTGTTGTGTGGTGGTGGTTGTTGGGTGTGGGTGTGTTGGTGGGTGTGTGGGTGGTTGTGGTTGGTGGTGTGTTGGGGTTGTGGGTTGTGGGTGTGGTGTTGTGGTGGGTGTGTGGTGTGGGTGGGGTGTGGGTGGTTGGTGTTGGTGGTGTGGTTGTGGTGTTGTTGGGGGTGTGGTGTGGGTTGGTGGGGGTTGTTGTGGTGGGGTTGGTGTGTTGTGGTTGGGTGTTGGGTGGTGGTTGTGTTTTGGGTTGGTTGTGGGTGGTGTGGGTTTTGTTTGTGGTGTGTTGGTGGTGGGTTGGGTTGTTGTGTGTTGTGGGTTGGTTGGTTGGTGGTGTGTTGTGTGGGGTTGGTTGTTGGTGGGGTGTGTTGTGTGTTGTTTTGTGGTTGGGTGGGGTTGGGTGTGTGGTTTGTGTGTGTTTGGTGGTTGGTTGGGTGTGTGGTGGGGTTTGTGTGGTTGTTGTGGTGTTGTGGTGGTGGGTTGGTGGTGGTTTGTGTGTGGTTTGTGTTGGTGGGGTGTGTGTTGTGGTGTGGGTGGTTGGGTTGGGGTTTGGTGGGGTGTGGGTTTGTGGTTGTTGGGGTTGATTGTTTGTTTTGAGAGTTGTTGCATTGTGGTAGATGCTTAGTTTTCGGTGGTGTGGAGTGTAGTGTGGAGGGTGGTTGTGTGGTGTTGTGTGGATGTGTTTGTGTGGTGTGTGGTTTTGGTTTCGTGGAAGTGGGGGGTTGGTGTGTGGTTAGGGTGTGTGTATGGGTGGTGTGTGTTGTTCTGTATGTGTAGTAGGGGGTGGTGTCGGTGGTGGTATGGGGAGGTGTGGTGTGGTGGAGTGTGGTTGTGGGATTTCTGCGTGTTTGATGTTGTGGTGATGGTGTATGAGGGTTTGGTGTTTTTTTTATTTTAATTTTTTATTTTTTGTTTATTTTATTTTTTAATTTTTTTTCTTATTTTTTTTTTTATATATTTATCTATTTTTTTTTAATTTCTTATTATATTTATATTAATATTATTTTTTTTTATATTTTATAATAATATTAATTATTATATTATTATTTATTATTTATTATTAAAATTTTTTTTATTTTTATTATTTATGATATTATTATTTTTAATTAATTATTTATTATATATTTTATAAATTATTTTTTATTTTATTATATTTTAATTTTATTATTATATATTTTTTTTATTTATTTTTTATTTTTTAATATATTATTATTTAATATTTTTTTTTTATTAATTTTTATTAATAATTTTTATTTATATTATTTATATTTATATTTTTATTTTATATTATTATTAATATTTTATTATATTTTTATTATATAATTTTTATTTTATTATATTTTTTATATTTATATTTTATTATATATTTATTTAATTTTATTTTTAATATTATATTTTTAATATATATATTAATTTAAAATATTTATATTTATTTTAATTTTATATTTTATTATTTTAATTTATAATTTTTTATTATATTTATTATTATTTATAAATATATTATTTTTATTTTTTATTTTTACTTTATATTATTTATTTTTATATTTTAATATATATTATTTTATTAATTTATAATATTAATATTAATTATTTATTTATTTAATTAATATAATTATACTTAATTTTTAATTTATTATTATATTTTTAATTTTATTATTTATTTATATATTTATTATATTAATTTTTTATATTTTTATTTTATTTAATTAAATTTATATTTTTATATTAATAATTTTTATTTTTTTATATTTATTTATATATATTAATATATTTTATTTAATATTTATTAATTATTAATTTATATAATTTTTTATATTAATAATATATTATATTAATTTTTTATTTAATATATTTAATTATTATTATTAATATTTATTTATTTTATTATTTATTAATTATTTTATATAATATTTTATATATTAATTATTAATAATATTTTATTATATTTATTATTTAATTTTATATAATATAATATTAATTTTATATTTATATTCTAAATATTATATTTAATATATATACTATATATTATTTTTAATTTATCTAATATAATTAAAATTTTTATATTATATATTAATAAATTTTTATATATAATTAATTCTATATTACTTTTAAATATTATTTTATTATTATAATTATAAATATTTTTTATAATTTTTATTTATTATATTTAAAATATTATAATATATTTTTATTAATAATTTTTATATATATTTAATATTTATTAATTATTATAATATTATTATTATTTTATTAATATATTAATATTTTATATATTAATATTATTTATTATTTAATATTATTATTTTAATTATATATATTATATTATAATATAATTATATTTATATAATTAAATTAATTATAATTAATTATTATTATTTAAATTATTATTTAATAATATATTATTATAATATTTATTTAATTTAATATAATATTTTTTATAATATTATAATATTTAATATTATCATATTATATTATTTTAATTATATATTATTTATTATTATAATTCTATAATATTTTTTATTATATTATTTAATATTATTTATATAATGTCTCAATTTTATTAATATTAATTATTATTTTTTAAAATATTTATAATTCTTTATTTTATTATAAATAATTATATTATATTTATAATAATTTATATTTATTTAATTATATTATTATTTTTATAATTTATATTTAATTAATATATATTTATAATTTTTAATTTATATTTTAATATTATTTTATAATAATATTTATAATTATTATATTAATATTATTTATAATATTATATTAATATTTTATATATTATATTTAATTATTATATTATATTTAATTATATTAATTTATAATAATTATTTATTATTTTAATTATATAATAATAATTAATTTAATATATTATTATTATATTATTATTATAATATTTATATTTAATTATTATTATTATTTATATTATTAAAATTAATATTATAAATTAAATTTAATTATTATTTTTATAATATCTTTATTAATATTATAATTTATAATATATTTTTTATTATTTTATTAATATTATAATCTTTAATTTATAATTAATTTTTATATTATTAATATTAATTATATTTTTATTAATTATTATATATATTTATTTAAATTATTTTTTTATATATTAATTTTATTTTAATTTATAATTATTAATATTTATATATATTTATTTAATAATTTTATATTTATATATTATTTTTTAAATTTTATATTTTATTATATTTTTAATTTAATAATTTATTTAATTATAATTTTATTATTTATTAATATTATTATATATATTATTATTATTTAATATATTATATTTAATTTTATTATATTTATAATTTTATTATTTTATTTATATTTTTATAATTTATTTAATTAATTTATTATAATATATTTATTTATTTATTTATTTTAATCTTTATTTTATTATTTAATATTATATAATTTTATAATTATTTATATTAATTTTATATTAAAATTATTAAATTTTTATTATTATTTATATTAATATTTATTATTTATTTATTTTATTTTTATATTTAAATATTTTTATTATTAATTATTATTATATTTTATTAATTTTTAATTTTTATAAATTATAATTTTTATATATATTATATTATCTTTATATTAATTTATTAATTATTTATATAATTTTAATTATTATTTATTTATAAACATTTAATTTTATAATTTATTAATTTATTATATTAATTATATATTTATATATTTTTATATATAATTTATTATATTTTATTATATTTATTTAATAATTATTATTATATATTTTTTATTTATATTTTATTTTTAATTATATATTTATAATATAATATTATTTATTTTCATTTTTTATTATTACTTATTTTTTTATTTTATTAATTATTTATATTAATTTATTATTTTATTATACATTTATTATATTATAATTTAAATATATTTAATTATTATTATTATTTAATTTATATATTTATTTATAAATTTTATTTAATATTATATTTTTTTTAATAATATTTTTAGATTTTATAATTATAATAATTTTTTATATTATATTATATAATATTTTAATATCTTTATTAAATTATTTATGTATATATTATATTTTATATTTTTATTTATATTTATATTTATTATATTTATATATTAATTTAATATTTTATTATTAAATATTTTATTTATAATAATATTTTAATTTATTATTATAATATATATTTTATTATATAAATTATATTATTTTTTTTTTTTATTTTTTATTTAATTTTTTATTTAATATAATATATTATATTTAATATTAATTTATATATTATTTTATTAATTTATATTTATTAATATTTATTTAATTTATTTTTTAATATTAATTATTTATATCATTTTAATATATATATATTTATATTTATATTTTTTAATATTATATTTTATATATTAATTAATATTATTTATATATTTATATAATATAATTTATTATAATTTATATAATTTATTATTTAATTTATTTATTATATTATTTAATAATATATATATATATTATTTTATAAATTTTATATTATTTTACATATTTACTTTATTAATTAATTATAATTCTTTATTTTATTAATTTTATATTATAATAATTTATAATATTATTATATATTTATAATTATTTTATATTATATAATTATATTAATATTATATATTTATTAAATATATTATATATTATTATATATTATAATTATAATATTATAATATAATTTTATTATTTTATAATTATAATATATTATATATTTATTTATTATATATTTTATAATTTATTATAATATAATATTTATTAATTTTATATTATTATATTATATAATTATAATTTTATAATATAATATTTATATTATAATATTTATTTTATTATATAATTATATTTATATTATAATATTAATATTATATAATATAATTTATTATAATTTATTATAATTATTAATATTATATAATATTTATATTTAATAATATATTAAATTTATATATTTATTAATTATTTATTATAATATTAAATTATATTTATATTATAAATTTAATATTATATTATATATTATATATATTTATATTATATTTATATTATATAATTATAATATATTTAATAATGGCATGGAGTTCTGCCATAATGAATTTAAGAAGTTTTTCGAAGAGGAGGGCATTAAAGCTGAAAGAACCAACGATTATACGCCGGAACAGAACGGTGTAAGTGAGAGATTTAATTATACAGCCTTGGACGCTGTAAAAAGCTATGTTACACTCCAGTAAACTGGGAAATGGTTTTTGGTCGGAAGCACTGTTATGTTTCACATACACTTGGAACAGAGTATGCCACGCAAACCAATCTAAAACACCATTTGAGCTATTTTGTGGTCACAAACCTTCAGTAAAGCATATACGAACTTTTGGATCAAAAGCGTTCGTAGGTGTACCACGTCAATTACGAAGTAAGCTCGAAATGAGGGCAAAACAAGGCATACTAGTTGGGTACGCTATGTTTACCCGTGGCTATAGAGTATGGCTACCGAGTGACAGAAAAATTATTGAAACAAGTAACGTAACGTTTGATGAAAATTTACCCACTCGTGAGAGCAGTGGAGTTGTGCTGGAACCCATTACAGCAGAAGAAAGGGAACCAGAAACAGAAGACTACGAGAAACCTAGCACATCCGAAGAAAAATATGAGATAAGTAGCAGTGACTCCGATGAGGAGGAGGGAGAAGAAACGATTCGTTTTTCTAAGTCTAAAGACCCAGTAGCACTACTTAAAGATGTAGTTTGGATGAGAAAAGCCATCCCTAGATCAGACGGGTCCAGAAATGATATATACTACGGTATATCAGGGAGCAATATCAGATTACGATCCTGTAAAGAGGTTGAGGCATATTGCTAGAAACATGGACTTAAGTATGACCCAGAAAAATTTAGTTTCAAAGGTAAAGATACCTAAACCGGCATTGTGAAAGACGAAACTAATTTAACCAGTTCCTGACTAGAGGATGTAGTGATTCCAAACTCATATTTTCAAGCATAGATTCTCAAAATTCAGATGAATGGAAGAAAGCTATGGTTGCAGAAATGAATGTCATGTACGAAAGAGAAGTGTGGAAACTTGTACCCGTACCTCAAAATGTAAAAATAATAGGCAATAGATGGGTATTCACAGTAAAAACACAACTCAGAAGGTAAAATAGTACGATATAAAGCTAGACTGGTCGCTCAAGGATTCGGTCAAAGAAAAGGTGAAAACTACGACCAAGTTTTTAGCCCAGTGGTCAATTTCTCTGTAATACGATTATTTTTCTCTCTATTAGTTGGACATTTTCATTGGTTTCATATGCAAGTAGACATCAATTCCGCATATCTGTACGCCCCAGTAAAAGAAGATATTTATATGAAGCAGCCCAAAGGATTTGAACAGGAAGGTAAAGAAAACTACGTCTGTAAGCTCAACAGAGCTATTTACGGCTTAAAGCAGAGTGGACGTGAATGGTTCAATGAAATACATGGAATTCTAAGTGAGTCAAATTTTAATAAGCTAGAATGGGCTAATTGTGTCTACATTTATGAAAATAGTTTAGTTTTACTTCTGTATGTTGACGACATGGTGTTTATATCTAAAACCAAAGAAAAAATAGAGAATGTAATTAAGCTTTTAGAAGATAAAGTAGACCTAAAGAAATTGGGTAGAACGAAGAAACTACTTGGGGTACAATTTGTTAAGAATAGGAAAGGACTATTCATTCACCAAGAAGATTATATCAATAAAATTTTATGAGCGGTTTAAGAAGTATCAGATACCATTAGTTTCATTGCCAATTGCACCTGGAATTGTAGTGTCAAAGACTCAAAGTCCTAGTAACGATGCTGAAACTAAGGAAATGGAAAAACTGCCCTACCGCAATATTTTGGGATGTTTATCGTTCTTGGCTAGTAGAACCAGACCTGATATATCTTACGCTGTAAATATCCTTTCTCAATTTCAATCTAACCCCGGCCAACACCATTGGAACCAATTAGTAAAACTGCTGGGATATGTAAAATCAACATCAAAGTTAAAGCTTAAACTTTCAAACATAATGAAATTTGAATAAACTGTTATTCTGATGCCGATTTCGCCTCAAATAGAGATGATCGTGTGTCAATGGGGGGTCACATCTTAATGTTAGACAAAATCCCAATCTCGTGGCGAACCTTTAAGCAGAAATGTGTAGCCTTGTCATCTATGGAATCCCAGTTTATTGCCCTGACAGAGGCATCAAAAGAACTGTTATGGATGTATAGTATCCTAGATGAACTGAAAGGTTTAGACATTCTTCCAGAAAATTTAAAAGTTACCTTATTTTGTGACAATCGTGCAGCTATAGACTTTTCAAATTCTCCTATAGAGAACAATCGCACTAAACATATACATGTAAAATACCATTTCTTAAGAAGCCTAGTTTTAGAAAAATTGTTTAAATTAGAATATATTAACACTAAACAAAATCCTGCAGACATTTTCACGAAACCCTTACCCAAAATCAGCCTTTCCACTTTCAATGACAAAATTTTTAGTTAAGTGTGAAAGACCTACTCCCGTTAGTGGGAACCTAGGCAATTTTTTTTTTGTCTTCTATAAGCCCTTCGGCTTGAGACTTTTGAGGGGAAAGGGGGGACATTTTTTTGAAATTTTTGATGAAAAAAAAAAAAAACCCAAAGAAAAATGAACTTTATGTAATTGTGTTTGTCCTATTATGTCTGTCTGACATCTTTACAGTTGAGAGAGTAAAGTTCCCCTCGGAGTGCAATATTCTTAGCTCTGGTCTCTTTCTGAAGTTTTCAAGCAGCCTGAAAAGCGTCTCGCGAGGTGAAACTGTAATTTGCCAGAGAATTCTGAGGTGATTGGTTAGTTCTAAGAGTAGAGTATTTTCGTCCCAATCACAGGAGATGTTCAAGTTTCATTTCTGTAAGTCCCATTTTTGCTAGTGGAAGCTCCTATATGTCCACCCTAGTCTGTAAGGTGTTGTGTCAGGCATATAATGTGTTATAGGTTAACACAAACTTTTTTTTTTACAAATTTTCCGGGATGCATCCCAGCTCCATTTCAGATCGATCTCAGCTAGATTTCAATTCGAGCTTTTTAAAATTTAATTCGTATTTTTCATTGCAATGTACTGTATTATATTATATTGAATGAACTTTGCAAAATGTGATTATTTTCTAAAGTGCACTGAACGTATATGATGAGTATTTTTGAAGTACGAATATTTTTATGATTAGAAATGTGTTTATTAATGTTCTAGTATATGTGTTTATTAATGTTCTAGTATATGTGTTTATTAATGTTCTAGTATATGTGTTTATTAATATTCTAGTATAAGTGTTTATATTTGAATGCATCTATATGGTATTTTCTAGTAGTTGAAGTATTTTTGAAATGAAGTAATTCTTGAAATGTGTACTAACCATGCTGGCCAGCAACAACTGTTTATAGTGTTTCTACTAACCTTTAGTGAATTTTGAAGTATTTTCCATGCATCATGTTTAACGTGCTTTTTTTCGTTAAGGAGGAAAGGTTACCTCTAATTTTCATTTACTTTGAATCTGCCAGTTTCCTAAATGTCATGGAAGGCGGGCCTTTGTTAGGAAAAAACGCTATTTCTTTACTTACCTTTTATTTCCATGACATTTTATCTCTAAATTTGCTAAAGTGAAAAAACGAAACTTTTGTAAACTCCTTTAAAAGTTTTCTAAGTGAAAACGTAAGTTTGCTAGCATTTTGAAAATGGCAGTGTAAACATCGTCATATCTTTAACGCCGTAGTAAAAAGTTTACATTTCTCGCCGATAGATGGCACTGTTTCTAATTTGCATAAAATAAGAACTCTTTTTTTTTTTCCTATGCAAATATCTATTGTAGTCTCGCACTAACTGGCAGATATAAAAAGGCATCACAAAGTTACTTTTCAGGTCTCAGTCTGTCTCTCCGAAAGCTACTACTACTGTGATGTGTGTAATAAGAGCCATGAGCCATGAACCGTATGGTTCAACAGATGTGATTCAACTAGAACTGGATCTGGGATTCGTGCTGATGTATCCAAATGGTACAGTGTGAGGTGTTTTTTGAATCTGAATAGATCGCCGCTGGCGGCTTGTCTTCTAGAAAGCTTGTTTTTTGTTCTACTAAGTGAATGCTGTTTATTGTGTTGTGTCTTCATCTCATGTGCCTTGTGTAAGTCTATCACAGTCATCTCTGTTTCAATAAACTACAGAAAAGGTACCTACTTTGTCTTTCTTGTCTAAATACATATTCAAACCAAAGACTTCTACTGTGCAACTCAAGTTAAATGAGTTTCAACTCTGCCTAAAATCTACAAAATTTATTTTACAGATAAAATCAAGTAACTATTCAATTTCAGTCAATGGCTTCTAATTTGTTTGTTGGAATAGTTTAATAATATAATTAATTCTTTCAAAAATGACGTATTTGGTGCAGCTCGGCGCAAAAATCGGCCAAACGCACAGTTCGGCGCAAGATTTGCGTTTGGTGCAGCTCGGTGCAAAATTAACATCCCTGCTCACACGATGTGTGCATTATGGATCAACTTTATTTTAACTATGATTAAATACTTCGATTTAAAAACGTCTCGTCATGTCTCTTTTTTCAACTGCAACTTTTATGTAACTGCCAGCCTGAAGCATGGCTGTCATATGTTATGCCCAGTGCGAGTTTAATCATTTATGCCCTCAAAAAAGTTCTTTTTTATAAGTTATTTGTGTTTTTTCGCCATGCAGCTTTGCACCCTGTAAAGGAACACTGTACCAAATAAACACTGCCTTACGCTATTATTCTGGCAAAAACTCAACAACGAATAATTGGCATGCTCAGGAAAAGCAGAGTGCTTTTAAAATAAATCCTTATGTTTGCAATAAATAAATAGAAACATCCAAGAGTTATCATAAAACAAAGTTTAAAACAAACAATTTAAGGAAGCAAGCTCATTACGTAATCAATAGCTGGCCGTCTGGGAAAAAAATGTTTTCTTTTGACTGGGGGGCCTCTTTTACTTCTCCTCACACTTCACTCTTTAGTTTTAATGGCACATGCTCTTAGACTATTTGAACTTTTTGCAAATGCAAGAAGTTTTTTTTACAAGTTATTTATTTTTTTTTCTATAAATTTACCTTTGTGGATATAAAAATTGATATGTTTTATATGAAATCTGACACTGATTATTTGAAAATGGAAATAATAAGATTCCTAAAATAGTGGTAAATACTTAAAAACATTATATGGGAAGGGGAAAAAAGAGGAGATATGTATACCGCTTATCAACCGCACCAAAAAATAAATCCAAAAAAATATGGCCAGGGACTATATGGGATTTTGAATGTAAACATTTTATTGCAAGAGTGGAAAACATTGTTTTGTTTCACAAATCTTGTACAATGTCTGAAAAACGATTACCTGACATGATTTTTTTTCCCTCTTTGAGAGAATTGAAAAGTGGTTTAAGTCAGTATATATTTATGCTCATATTTCTGACATATTTTAGGATATAATTCTTAAATTTTGTACAGCACCTGATTAGTGTATGGGGCACATTTTATAAATTCGAAATTTTTTTGTACGAGGGTCTTATACAAATTTAAAAAGTGTAACTTTTTTTTAAATTAATGAGAGGAATTTTTTCTAAATGTAGTCTTTTTCCTATCTTATTTTGAACATCTTTTTAGCTTGCATTGCCCTCTTATCTCTAACAAATAAAGAATTAAACCATGTTACCCCTTTTTTAGGACACCCTGTATGTACTGTATGTGAACAATGGATATTTGTGAATATTAAGAATGAATTTATAGGCTGTTTCAATATAGAGATACATATATTAGGATAACAGTATTGCTTGCTTATAAAAAGATTAACAATACCCAAATTCTAATGAGGAACTGAACTCATGCTTATGGTTTGCTATCAAGACATACTAACAACATTTCAAGCATTTAAAGTTGTTAACCACTTAAATTGTGTTCTACCATAATTTTTTCACAATAATATTAGCAATAATCTAACCTGTTCAGGACTCATATAAAATGCAGTTCCTATGCCTGAAGTGTGAGTAAAAGAGAATGGCTGCTTATTAGAAACATTTTCAGCTTGAATTTCTGATGATGTAGCTAACCCAAAGTCACCTATTTTGATGGCACCTTCTAAGGAGAAGAAAATATTGGAGGGCTAAAAGTAAAAAAAAAATATATATAAATAAATAAATAAATAAATAAATAAATAAATATATATATATATATATATATATATATATATATGAGACGTCAGATTCTTCAAGTAAAGTTTCAGAGTTAAGGCAGGTAATATGGTTTATTGAACATTACATTTAAGTTACAATTTAGAATGAGAAGAGGGGAGAGGAGATGGGTACAAGAATCAGCGTGGACTCATTAAGCCGTTCCAGTGGCAGAAGTCTCCCGATTTTCGATGTGCAGGAGTATTTACGCTTACCACACCACGTTGTCTGCGAAGACACAACTCCTCCTCTCTCTTATCTCTGATCGAACCACACATATTTCCCAACATGACCCGCATCCGGGACTACAAGGGCGTGAGGACACGTGTACATCTAAAGAACTCAGAATCGACGGCCTGATGTCTGGCAAATAACAAAATAAATAAAACATAGCTCCAGAGCGCGCGTGGCAAGTATGACAGGAAAGCAAAACTTACAGTGAAAGTACCGGTTTGAACAATACCCAAACTAGTAAAACCCAAATTACCTTTTTATACATTACAATATCCCCCCTGGCAAAAGAAGTCTGACGAGCAATATCATTGAGGTGGCCAGTCTCTCACTTGCGAGTCAGACGTCCTTGCAACCTAATCTTAAAACTGCGAACTAATCTAATTTTCAAGTTTAGACACCTTAAATTTTCTGACTAGAATTTTGTACAACACTTGAGGGGCAGGATACAGTTTATGAAATTTGACAAAACATAATGATGCAATAGTACGAAAATCTTACAATAAAAATAAAACAATGAGTGCACATAAATTTTTTCAAAATATCACAAGTAAAATATTTACAACCTAGGTGGGATACAATAATACTGTACAACAATATAGTAATATAATTCAACAAAATGGAATAAACATGGCTGACATTCATTTTCTTTGGCAAATACTTATGGCTTTGGCTTGCATGGCATAAAGTGAATGGAATGAAAATAACTTGGCAAAATGCAGTTGGCAAAATGGAGTAAATTTATTTAGTGTAAAGGCAATGTAAAAAAAAAATGTAAAAATGTGCGTAGTGTGTAGAAAATTTCGAAGACCATAGCTGTGAAACAGCAGTACCATCACACAGGTATGGGGTATAGTAAATACCACTTGTAGGCATTTTAAGTTTGCCCAAACTTTAAACTCTCCATAGTATGACAACAAAAATGGGTTCACATGATCCCGAAAAAGGAAGACAATTGTCAACTACGAAAGAGAAAACTTGGCCATTGCCTCATAGCTTCCAAAAAAGGGGAAGAAATGACTCAATAGACAGTTGGGAAAAACTGGGGGATTATTGAGAGGAAGTCCCAGCCTAGTCTAAGTCTAGCTTCATTTATTGTTTGCATAATATCTATAAAATATACAAAGAAAAAAGGTGCAGTTTTACTTACACCGCACACACTCGGACTTGGGGACTTCTTCAATGACTAAGAGAAGCGGATGACAGAGAAGGTTGGTAGAAGCATAAAAGAAAAAAAGATAGACGATAGACTTTATGTCGAGTATTCAGGGTTCCAAACTCAACACTTAGAAATTTTGAATACATTTTTTTTTTCTTTTTCTATTTTTTCTAAGATCAATTATTGTTAATTAAATTTAATCACCTTCGTGGGCTAGCTTTAATTTGTCAGGAGGGAAATAAGGTCTTAATTTAGAAGAGTGAACTATTTCCGTAGGTTTCTTAGTATGGTAATTAGGTTTATCAATTTCGAATGTAACTGAAGAACATTTGTTTACAATTGAATAAGGACCTGAAAAAGTAGGAGATAATTTACGTGTATTTGGGTAGTTAAATTCTTCATAAATTACAAGATCTCCTGGTTCGAAATTAGCTTCTATGAATTTATTGTCATATCTAATTTTATTTTTATTATGAAATTCTATTGTCCTTTCTTTTGCTAATTTTCGAGCTTCATCAACAGGAGGATAGGTATTTTCCGAAATAGGTGAGTCATATGGCAATTTTCCAAACATTAAATACATGGGTGTAAACTTCGTTACTGAATGAGGTGTGTTATTATATTCACTAATAACCTGCTCTAGTAACTTAGTCCAAGGAATTTTAGAAGGTGAAGAGTTAACTTTACATTTTAATCTAGTAACTATGGATTGATTTATCCTCTCTACTTTTCCATTTGTCTGCGGATGATGAGCTGAAGTTAATAGTTGTTTAGTATTGTAGTTCTTGAGGAATTTTTTAAAACGCGAAGCAGTAAAAGCTGCATTTCTATCACTAAGTATCTTTTGAGGAACTTGAATGTTGAATATTTGTTTTAGACAGTTTATATAGGTTTCAGTAGTGACACTTTTCGAAGGAAAGGCCCAAACATATCTTGTAGCATGGTCAATTATTAGATGTAGATATTTTTTTGTTGAATTGTAATAGTTGAAACCTCCTACAGTATCAATCGAAAGACATTCAAAGGGTTTATCAGTAGCAGGTACAGCCTGTAACAAACCAAATTTCTTCTGTTTAGGTTTTTTGTTAAATTGGCAAGTCGAACAATGTTTAACATAATTGGAAATATCTTGAGTCATATGAGGCCAATAATAGGAAGGTGAAATTATACTTAACATTTTTTGAACACCAGGATGGCCAAAATTTTCATGTGCATTTTTCATTAAAGTTTTTCTTAAGCTCATAGGCACCACTATTTTTTTGAATCCTTTCTTATTTATGGTAATTAAATCATTAATGATTTTATATTTAGGACCATGCATATTTTCTGCTAATTGTTGATTTTTAATTTCTTCAGCATCTAACAATAAAACCGAAGGTTGAATTAGTTGGAGATGTTGAGAAGGAGGAATCCTTGATAACATATCAGCTTCGACATTTGTTGAGCCCTTTAGGTACTTTATTTCATAGTCAAACATACTTAATTTAAGGGACCAGCGGAATAATCTTCCTCTTAAATTTTTGACATTTTTTAACCAAACCAATGCCGCGTGGTCAGTATGAATGACGAATTTTTGACCGTGAAGGTAATGATAAAATTTATCAAGGGCATCAACGATAGCCAAACATTCTAATTCAGTTATGGTGTAATTCTTTTCATATGATCGAAGCGATCTCGAATGATATGCAATCGGGTGCAAGATACCTGAGGCATCCGGCTGCTTCAACACAGCTCCAACTGAACAATTTGATGCATCAATAAATACATGGATAGGTAATCTAACGTCGTATAATTGTAACACAGGTTTAGATATCAAAATATTTTTTAAGGTTTCAAAACTTTTCTGACAGTTTGTTGACCAATCCCATTTAGCGTTTTTCTTTAACAAATCATTTAAAGGACGTCTTAATTTTGCATACCGATCAATAAATCTGTTATAAACATTTACAGAACCAAGAAACCTCTGTAGTTCCTTTACGTTAGTAGGTGGCTTCAAATTTTTGATAATTTCAATATTAGCATTATCTGGAGTAATTTGACCTTGTTTAACCTCATACCCCAAAAATTTTATAGTGTCCTTAGCAAAGTTACATTTAGATAATTTCAATTTAATATTTTCCTGCAAACAAATTTGGAAAATAGTTTCTAAATGCTGCATATGTTCTTCCATAGAAGAAGAAAAAACCATTATGTCATCAAAATAATTATAGGCAAATTTAATTTTATATTTATTTAATATTCTTCTCATGACTCTGTTAAATATAGCAGGCCCTGTCTTAATGCCAAATGGCAAGACCTGGAACGTATAGAGACCTGTATTAGTTACAAAGGCTAGTTTTTCAGTATCTTGAGGGTGGATGGGCACATGCCAAAATCCAGACGCCAAATCAAGAGTTGAGAATTATTTTCGCCCCACTTAGTTTATCTAATAAGCTGTCAATACGTGGCAAAGGCTCGGCATCATTTTTTACTATATTATTTAATTTACGATAATCCACACACAGTCTAGTTTTGGTACCCTCGTCGCGTTTATACGCTAAAGTGGCGGGTGCAGCATAGGGGCTATTGCTTTCCTTAATTAAACCAGCTTTTAATAATTGTTCAATCTGAGAATTAATTTCGTCTTCCTCTTTAGAAGAGGTTCGATAAGGCCTGAGGCAAACAGGTAAGTCAGAAGTTAAATTTATACGTTGAGGTTCTACATTAATACGACCAATATCATATTTATTTTTTGCAAAGATTTTCTCATATTTATTTAATAATTCCTCTAATTTTGGATTGATAGCTTTATAAACAGTCTGAGGGGGAACGCTTTCCTCAGAGGCTTTGCTATCGGTTGAAGAACTGGGTTGATTTAAATGTAGAGACATAGGTAAGGCATCATAATTGTATAAAGGTAATCTAACATTATTTTGAAAAACACATAAATTCACACAATCAATATATAAACAAAACTTTTTACACTCTGGTAAACCCAATATGGCATATGGCAGGCTTGAATATACTATAAAAAATTTTACACACTGAGTAATGTTTCCAATTTCTAAATTAACATAACACACTGTATCAAGTATCAGCAGTCCATCTGCTTGAGTAACATTTAAAGGCGAGACTCTCTGTACTTCTAAATTATATCGTCCAACAAAACTTTGCGGCAAGACAGAGAGTGTAGAACCAGTGTCTATGACACAGGGAACACTTAAAAATTCAAAATTGTCAATTTTGGGTTGAGTTAATTTTTTCCTTAGGTACCCGGGTACAGTAAATAGTAATAAGTTCTCTTCTCGCGAGGTCTCAGTACCATTATTTTGTGAATTTAAAATAGTGGCGTTCGAAGTCATATTCGGGTGAGTCATATTGGGTGTCGCAATTTGGTTGTTACTTTTAAAGGGACAAGTATGCGTCCAATGGAAAGCATTACTTACCCCTAGCCCCTCACATTTTCTACATGGAGTTCTAGGTAGGGTGCTTTCTTGGTAATTGACATTATTTTGGTGGTGTAAACTTTGAGGACTTTGAAATAGGGGTCGAAAACGGGGCCAATTATTTATTTGGGTTCGCCCTTGGGTTGAATTATGAATTGGTTGACGCCAATTTGGTCGGTTATAAACAGGAGCATGGTAGGGTCTAAAATTCCGAAGCTTGGGTGTGAAGTAACTAGGATTTTGTGCATTATTGGGCGAGGAGGTAAAGCTTGCCTGTTGGGGCGGTTCGTGAATTTTGATTAATTTTGACGCTACCTTAAGCCACTCGGTGGCACTACTGGGTGGTTGCAGGGTTAAAAGTGCTCTCACATTACTAGGAAGACCATTGGTCAATCCTTCTAATATTATATTATTAGGTAGCCCCAATTTTCTACCTATTTCTAATTTTTCATGAAAATAAGTTATAAGATTCGAAATTTTTTCTAGTTTTAAATTTGTAAAATCCATGAAAGTAAAGACGGTACATGAAATATATTTTTCTCTCAGTATTTCAATTAATTCTTGCCAATTATTACAATTTGCTATGTTATTTATGTATGTTGTTAAGGCAGACCCCTTAAGAAATTTTCCTACATTGTGAAATTTCCAGTCTTCATCTTTATTTTGTTGTAAGCAACACTGTTCGTAATATGCTATCCAACTTTCAAAACTCATATTATCTTCAAAATTAAAGGGGGCAATAAACTCATCACTTTTTTGCAGGGACATAGTGGCAATAGTTTGTGTATTTTCTTTACCATCTAACGACATGCTGAAATTTTTTTTCTAAATTTTTACCTGAACGGAGAAGCATTTAATAATTGCATTCAGAAATCTTATTTAGCAACATTAATAATAATACTGCAATAAATTTACAAAATCTTACCTTAATGAAAATACTATATTAATGAAAAAAAAATGCAGATATATCAAAAAAAATTTTTTTTTTTCATCAACACTAAAATAGCCCTTTAAAATAACACACACACAATTAATAACCATTTAAATATAATACTGTAATGTTCACTTCAACTCTGAAAATATAATTTGCTTACTTCACTTAATCAATATCCACAAGTTGAAATCGTCATTCTTCAACAATAAACAAAACACACACAAAAAAAAATATCTTCTCTCACAAGTTCAATGCAGGCAGGAGGAGTTTCGGTCAACCGCAAAAACAAAAATATTCGGCACGGAGAAAAGGGGGAAATAATTCACCAGTTGCACACACTTCTCGTGGGGGGCCTGTTTTGGGTGAAATTTCGTCGATTTCCATGGGATTTTCAGAATAGCAGCGGGCGTGCGAAGAAAAAAAAATAAATAAGGAGGCACAGATTTCTGGATGGTAAACACGGTACAGAAAGATGATATCAGATAACGGAGGGCAGGCACTTCTTTAATTTACGTGTCGGCATCAGCGTCGTTAGTCGCTATGGAAAACTCGGGAGCGCAAATTTTTCGATGGGCTTCATGGGAGGATTCGATGGGAGGTCAGGCGAAAGTAGTTTCATCAAAGCAGGGAATGAGAAGTCCAAATATCTGCAGTCGGTGAAGGGCAAGTTGGTTCTCTGATCGGCAGGCGGTCGGCATAACGCCGCATCTCCGGCGTACTCCGCATCTTCTGGTAAGCAGTGTACCCCGTCTCCCAGATTATTGAGCGTTAATTTTTTTTTACAATTTAAACTTTTTAATTGGCACACAGGCAATCATCCTGTCGACTATTTGAGACGTCAGATATTTCAAGTAAGTTTCAGAGTTAAGGCAGGTAATATGGTTTATTGAACATTACATTTAAGTTACAATTTAGAATGAGAAGAGGGCAGGGGAGACGGGTACAAGAATCAGCGTGGACTCATTAAGCAGTTCCAGTGGCAGAAGTCCCCCGATTTTCGATGTGCGGGAGTATTTACGCTTACCACACCACGTGGTCTGCGAAGACACAACTCCTCCTCTCTCTTATCTCTGATCGAACCACACACATTTACCAACATGACCCGCATCTGGGACTACAAGGGCGTGAGGACACGTGTACATCTAAAGAACTCAGAATCGACGGCCTGATGTCTGGCAAATAACAAAATAAATAAAACATAGCTCCAGAGCGCGCGTGGCAAGTATGACAGGAAAGCAAAACTTACAGTGAAAGTACCCGTTTGAACCATACCCAAACTAGTAAAACCCAAATTACCTTTTTATACATTACATATATACAGGGTGCCCAGTAATTAACCAAAAATTTGAATTGTTTAGTAAAAGAGTTTGAGAAGATATAAAAGAAAAACATTTACTTCATGTATAAGTACATTTATTCTGATTTAATGCACAAGAGTTTCGAACTACTTCCCATTACTTGGAAGAATGTGGCGAAGTCTAAGATGAAATGTGTCCAAAACTGAAGGAATAGTTCTCAGTGTGATGGCCAAAATTTCATTAGAAATGGCCAAAATTTATGCACAAAATGAAAACCCTCTGATGATCAAATTCAGCATTACTACAGGGTGTCTACTGGAGTGCAGAAAAAAAAACTCATGACCACAAGGAAATTTTCATGACATACCGCCATTTTGTTGCTTTTGAAATGTAACTAATTTTAGTCATTATAATTATGTATATATATATATATATATATGCAGGGTGTCCCAAAAATAGCGTCTAAACTCTGCACAGCCCGATTCCTCGTTGGAAGCACATAAATATTGCTCAAAGAACTGTATCTGTACGACCCATAGTTTTCGAGAAAAATAGGAAAATCAAATTATGACGTCACATCCAGTGCAAGGAAAATCAATTAGAAACATTAAATTGGACACTGGAATGGATAAGGGGGGACTTCTATGCTCATCAGATCTATCACCTTTGAATTCCTTCCAATGAAAACGTTTGATTGATTGGGATTGATCTAATTACAGTAAAAAGTGATTCAGTCCCTCCCCTTCATTCTGTGTACATTTATATGGGCATCAGATTGATGCAGAGCGAGCAGTTAGCCATTACACGCCACACCCAAGCCTCGATAGTCACGATAGAATTTTTATCATTCTATGAAAGCATATGCAAGAAAACCTATGTTCATGCTTCCAATAAAGGCTCTTTCGGTACACTGGATATGACGTTTCTGCTTTTGTCTTGCATTTTTCTTGTAAACTATGGATCGTACAGGTATAGTGTTTTGGGAAATTTTTATGTACTTCCAACGAGGAATCTGACTATGAAGAGTTTGGGAGCTATTTTTGGGTCACCTTGCATATATATAAAATATACATATACAGGTTGATTCGCTACCAGACTGACAAACGTGCAGGGAGTGTAGGGGGTACAAAGACGGTTCAGAATCACATAGCAATACGGGGTTGGAAACGTCGTCTTCATGTACCTGTACACTTTAGAAAAAGTGTTCAAGTGGTAGTAAACTTTACGGCCATGGTTTTTCAAAAACTAATCCCTCTTTCACCGATTGCATTTGATAAAAATAGTTATTTTGGAATTGCTTCTTCATTACATTTATGAAATTGTCAGAGGAAAGCCCATTGTTTATGAAACTTGCTTAAGAAATTAGACGCACACCTCAACACTTCTTCCAAAGTGATTATTAACAGGTACATGAAGACGACGTTTTCGACCCCACATTGCTCTGTTATTCTGAACCATCTCTGTACCCTTACACCCCCTGCAAGTTTGTCAGCCTGGTAGTAAATCACCCTGTATGTATATATATACCATAATTTATGGAAGAAACGCCGCACCCACGAAAATGAGCTTAGTTAGCTAGAAAATCATCAGAAACGCCGCACCCAGCGTAAACGCCGCAGCCGCGATCGTTGGTGGGGGGGAGTGATCGTGGTCAGAAGAAGTCAATGCCAGATAAAATTCAATTTCTAAAATAATTTATTAATTAACAAAAAATAAATAAATAAAAAATATGTTGCATTACTTATTAGACCTAATTTATTAGAAAAGCTATTAAGTTGATCGGATATATTTCGGGAGAAATTGGATAAACGGTAAAAAAAAAAAAAAAATCTCCTTTTTTCTCCCCCTTCCCATAGAATGTTTTAAAGTATTTGCCACTATTTTACGAAGCTTACGATTTCTATTTTCAAATAATCAGATATCAATGTTTATATTCACAAAGGCGAATTTATAGAAATAAAAAAAATAAGTTCTAAAAACCTTCTTGCATCTGCACCAAGTTCGGACAGACTACCAGGCGCCATTAAAATGAAAACAGCAATCAATGTGTGAGAAGAGGCTCCAGTTAAAAGTAAACATTTTCTCCCCACAGATGGCCAGCTGTTGATTACATAATGAGCTTGCTTCAGCAAATTGTTGCTTTAAACTGAATGTTGTGTAACAACACTTGATCGTTCTATTTATTTATTATTTTTGATATTTATAACATTGGGATTTATTTTAAAAGCACTGAGCATTTCTTGAGCATACCAATTAGTTGGCAGTGTTTATTTGATAGAGTTTTCCTGCACAGGGCGCAAAGCCGCACGGCGATAAAAAAAAAAAAAACTTTTAGATTAACTTTATTTTTTTTTGGGGGAGGGGGGGGGGGGAGGGTTAAACTCGCACCGGGTGCAACATAGAGTAATTTTGGCTGAAATTCAGTATTTTAAGAACTATAGAGGTACATGTGAAAAACGGGTGCATTTAATAGAGGGTAGTGCACTTTTGCGGTATTTTACAGAACTTTAACTCTTCAAAATATATATTCAAAACTTCATTAAAATTTAATTTTAGTTCTAAAATGTAGATGTAAAAGATTTACTTCTTTTTTTTTTCTTTTTACTTAATTGATTAGACATCTGTTGGATGTATGAAGCCATCCACTTCAGAGCACCGGATATGGACCCATCTCAGGGCGCTCTGACTTTCTCCAAAACTGAATCAAAGATTAAACCTCTTTTCTATGGGGGTAGGTTCGCATTCTGATTCGCTACGCTGTGATCTGTGCTCGCTAAAGAGTACGTGTCGGTGGTGGCACCATCTTTTGAGAAAATTATCACTAAACGAATTTTTCGATTTTTCGTTGAAGATCGGCTAAAAAAAAATTAAAAATATTGTAAACACCGCACTTACTATTTTTGAACTTTTAAACTCATAAACGCGGAGGTGTTTCTTCCATAAATTACGGTACATATATATATAATTATAATATTAATTACTCTTAATAGTCACTAATTAATTAAATGGTCAAAAGTAAATGAAATGTAACTAGCCTAATCAGCAAGATAAACTGCCACAGGGCAGTGAGTTTGCAAGACAGTCCTTTTCCCCAACAGGAGACTGGGTTGTAGAAAAAAAAAAAAATTCATGACATCCTATAGAAATTCGGGACATTTTCATGACATTCATGACACATTGTTCAAATTCTTGACATTTTCATGACATTCATGATTTTCATGACCGGTAGACACCCTGTACTACTGCAAACTGCTTGCAAAGACAGACACTTTTAAAGAAAACTGCTTGCAACTTTGTGTCTGTCTAGTGCTGTCAGGCCTGGACTGGCCAGGTTGGCGATTGCCAAGGCCCCTGGCCCAAGAGAGACTCCAAAAATGGATATACTACTTTATAATAAGAGTAATTTGATTATTTATTTCCCAGTAATCTTACGCAGTGACGCAGCAGAGGATCCCAGAAACCCCGCGACTTGAAGGGCCCCAAAATCTTCAAAATAGTCAAATGTGGTTTTTAGGCACTTAAGCCTAATTTTTAAATATTACATACTTTAATATTCTATTCCCTCTAAATTCCCCAGTAAGGGACCCCTTTTTAATTGCTAGCTGGGGGCCCCCAAAGGAGCCAGTCCAGGCCTGAGTTCTGTGTCACAGCACAAAATAAAAACTCATATTAATTCAAACTTGTTTCCTAAATCGTACACCGGATAGTGTTGAGTCACCAAATGCTGTGTCAGTATGACAGCCCAACAAACAGTTATTGCAGTTTCAAATTTTCCGTTAATTACTGGGCACCCTGTATATAAATATTATAAAATTATTACACTGCTGGCCACCCAAATTGCAACACCAAGAAAAACAAGAGATATCACAACAAAATTTATTGTGTAGATAACATGTTGACCAAGTAACAAATGATTAAATTTACAGCATTCTATGAAGCGTGGTTCCTGCCAAAATCAGTACCCAGAGTAGCCGCCGTTGTTGGAGATCACAGCTGCCACACGCCTCGGCATTGATTCAAAGAGACTTTGAATGTGTTCTTGGGGTACAGCAGACCAAGCAGCTTCCACACGTTGCCAAAGTTGATCTGGTGTGACAGCTGGGGATGAACTCTGGGTCAGTCGTTGAGCAACCATGGACCACATGTTTTCTATCGGCGAAAGATCCGGAGAGCGCGCCGGCCAGGGAAGCAATTCAATCTGGTGATTGACGAAGAACCCTTGGACAATGCGTGCCACGTGTGGCCGTGCATTATCCTGCTGAAATATGGCTGCTGGCAAGCCCTGAAGGTAAGAAAGGACAACTGGCTCCAACACCTCGGAGATGTAGCGCTGGCTGGTTAAAGTACCGGCAATGCGTACTAGAGGAGTGCGAGAGAGATATCCGATACCGCCCCATACCATAATACCCGGTGCAGGACCAGTGTGACGGTGCATAATGCAGCTGTTCAGCATCCTCTCTCCACGGTGTCTCCAGACTCGAATCCGACCGTCGTGGTGTTGCATACAGAAGCGTGACTCGTCAGTAAAGAGAATTTCATTCCATTCTGTAGTCCACATCCTTCTTTCATCGCACCATTGGCGGCGGAGACGTCTGTGGTTCCGCGTCAGAGGTAGACAAAGCAACGGACGTCTTGCGGACAGACCATTCTGCTGTAAACGACGTCGAATGGTACGCGCAGACACTGGATGATGCGTTACAGACTGAATCTGCTGTGATATGGTTCGTGATGTGACTGAGCGGTCCGTCACTGCCATGCGTACAATCTGCCTGTCATCACGTGACGTGGTGCACTGAGGTCGATGCGGTCGATCACGTCTGTCCGTCGTACCCTCCTGCACCCAACGATCACATATCCGCATCACAGTTGTTTGGTTTCGTCCAATACGACGACCGATTTCCCTGAAAGATAACCCACAATCTCGGTATGCCACTATCCTTCCTCTGTCAAACTCGGATACTTGATCAAAAGATGATCGTTGTTTCCTACGAGGCATAATTTATCGTTTTTTTGAAAAAAAAGCAAGAAAAACACAATTGCTGTACTTGAAACCGTCGAAATCTCCAAGCCTTAAATAGCGCTTTGAGGTGGCGCCACAGGCGCGCTTGATGTGCGTCTGCGCTGAAATTCTAATCATTTGCATATCTCACCTCAGCTAATGCATGTTGTAAATTTCATATTATTTGCATGCTTCCTTCAGGGTGTTGCATTTACGATGGCCAGCAGTGTATAAAAGAAACATCATTATAATGAAATTAAAATTTTAGGAATTTTCAGAACCACCCTTTCACCAAAATTAATGATCTAGAGCAGTGGTTCTCAATCTTTTATCATTGTACCTCCTTCCTTACATTCCTCAGCTTACATATAGTTTTTATTTTTCAACAATGAACATATAATTGCCTTTCCTACAAAATTATGTTATCATTAAAGTTTGAATAAACATTTTGAGCTGAAATATATGTTTCTCTCTATTCTAAAAAAAAAGTAAAGGCCGCTGTCAAAGCTTGTTGACCTATCTCCTCCTAAACTGTGGGGATTTGAGTTTCGACTAAGGTGCCCACAAATTCAAAAAATTCCGAGGAACCTGCTAAGCTGACTTAAATTTCGAAAATCGAATTATTTTATAAGATATTAATAAAAAACTGAAAAAATAAACATAATGGTTGCCAGATTTGGCATAAAATCATTCATTCCTTTGCAACAAAGCATTTAAAAGTATGTAGAATCGCACGAAATTCAGAAATTCCGCCCGTTAGAATTCTGCCCATTTTATACCAAATTAATAAGTATATGAAATAAATAACTGAAAGTGTGTTACACAAAGTTGAGAATTTTCGAATAGTAAGTTTGCTTAGACAACAGGAGTTTAGAATGAGCGACTATTCATTTTTCCAAAACTAATTGTAACTGATTGCAACTAATTGTAACTGATTTTAAAAGCGCCATCTTGGCATTAGGAATGATCTGGCAAAATAGTATCTTTCCAAGCAGTGTGAATCTAAGCTTCGAGTTCCAGAATGCTGGAACCCAGTACAGTGCAGCATCCATAATCCGGGAACCTATAAACCGGCAGCACCTATAATCTGGCACTAGTCTCATTTTTTTTGTTTTTGTTTTTTTTCTCCCCAAAGGGATCCGGAATCTCAAAATCCGGAACTTTTAACACTGATTTTAATTGATGTATGGCTAATCTTAATTTGTTTTTCTTCTTCAATAGATTGTTTTTCCACGAATATTTTTCTTTTTGTTTCATATTTTGGCCCTAACATGTCTTTGCCGATCACCATTACTGCTGCAAATATTTGAATCAATGCATTTTCTAATACCGAGATAAAAACAAAAGTAAATACGGCTTGGTTCGCTTATTACATTTAAATTAATTGCAGTCAAAGGTGCAGTGTAGCTGAATGAAGAATGCAAAGATAATGCGAGTGCTTTCATAGAACATTAATATGTATGAGTTTTTAAAACGAGACAGCATGTTTACGCATCATCGTAAACACGTGGCTTCGGCTCCTTCCGCTTCCAGACACATTGCCTTGTTTCTAGACATCCTGTCACCGTGCAAAATCGTCAACTATCGCGGGAAGGAATTCGTCAGTGCTTTGAAAAGCAAGAGGGAAAGGAGGGGGGAATTATGTTTCGATGTAATTAAGAAGCTGTGAAGAGACTGAAGAGAGTAAAATTGGGAATAATTCAGCTTGCAAAATAAAACTCTAGGGTACAAACTACGGAGGGATTTAATAAATTCGATTTTATATCCGAGAGTCAACTGATGAATGTGCATTTGTTAATTAACCAATTAAATAGCGAAAACGAAAAAAAAAAAAAAAAATGAAGCAAGTCAAATTAACCGATGTATTCAATGTAAATACAAAAGCTAATTAGATTCTAATAATAATTTAATACACTTATTTTAAATTAGTATTTAAATAAATTTCAGTTACTATTTGTGTTGTATTTTATGAAGATCTTCCAAAATCAACGATCTTTTCTGCTTTATAGTTTTTAGTTTGAATTAAACACTAAATTACATTTGTTCCAGTGTAGTTTAGTTTTTTTTTTTTTTTTTTTTTTTTTTTTTTTTGCGGTTTATACAGCGATCTTATGCATATTTTAAGACTACTTTTCATTGATAAATAATACACTGGTCAATAGCACGTGATCGATGATGGTTTTAATGGAAATTTTCAACACATCTGTAATCCGGAAAAATTGGTAATCTGGCACCGCGTAATTCCCGCCGATGCCGGATTATCGGTGTTGCACTGTATCTTGAAAATGAAAAATAATTAAAGTGCAGATTATTTTAAAGGCGGTTTGGTCCAGCTGGAGTATTTCCTACCAGTAGACATATTTAGTGGCGTTAACTATGCCTATTTGCCAGCGCGGCGAGATGATATAATTTGTGGTGCTAAATATGCCAATCTGCAAAGGATTATGTATATGAAAATATGGATAACGTTTTTCCGGGAACCTTGCATGAGCAGTAGTTATAGGTCGTGAGCATGTGTAAATCGCCAAATAATGAAAAGTCGCCATGGGTGGCAAGCTATCCTAGCTGTTCCGTAGTTTTTATCAAAGAAAACATGTGAAGTACTGTTTTCTTAGAGCTTACTATTAACTGTTGGAAGTACAGCTAATGTGCTTCCCAGCCTCATCATATCACCCTTTATATATCCAATATCCATCTAAACAATAGTTTAATTCAACAAGTAAACAGTTTTTCCTCCTAATTAAAATAAAGTCTGAAGTCTTCTAATTAAAATAATAAAGTTTCATTAATGTTAAGTTTCATAATACCAGAAATAATTTCACTCCAACTAGTATTCAATCTATGCAGAAACTGTAAACCTTCTGGCATTTTGTTTTGGCAGCCATCTTGGCTTGCAATAAGTGTTGATGTGTCAGGCTTGTGTGCTGGTGCTTTGCTGCACCACACAAACTGAGTGACAGGCTTGTGTGCTGGTGTTCAAGTGCCCACTTCACATGAGAACGAACTGCCAGGTGTCTTTCCTACATCCTTATTGGGCATGCAGCAAGTGTGCAACTAAACTTGGATTGTTCCAGAAGGTTCTCTGATGACATCACTGTGGGTGTATAAAAGCAGTGGTTTTCCTGTTTGCTGTACAACAACAACAGTTGGTGAGCTGGTTCTAAGTGAAGGTGGAAGTTTGCCTCTCCTCCTCCTCCTCCCTGATTAGGTATAGATATAATTCAGTAATATAAATGGTTAGGTCAGGGGTTTATCTTTTAAAATGCCAGAAGGTCTAGTCATAGCAGTTATTAAAATGTTGTTAAGTTTGTTTGTTAATTGTCGCTTTTTACTAAAGCTTGAGATTTAAAAAATTCCTCAGTGGCCAGTGACCCTACAAAGTTCAGTGGCCACTTTGATATAGTTAGTGGCCAAAATTTTCTGTACTTACGTAATTTTTGTTTTCGACACCCTTGCTCCCCCCTTTCAGATATATGAAAATAATATGAGATTTTTTATTTTGTACATTTAATGATTCAATGCTTTTTTAGTAATAATGCATGGCATGTTCCATATATTGCATTCAGGAATAACTAGCTGTATTTAAAGAAATCTAAGTACTATGAATTTAAAATTTATTAATTCCTCCTGATTGGCTGCAGCTCCTTGTTAGAATCATCACATCACTGTCTGTGTCTATACTATATATAGGTACACACATGGAGGAGGCTATAGGAGCTTAACCCCCCCCCTCCCCCAAACCCAAATTAAAAGTGAAAATCTCTTAAAAATAGAGAATTGTAATAAAATTAATGATTTAAAATATTTTACTTTAAAATTTCTCTTCAGATTAATTCAAACGTATCTTTTACGAAAAATAGTTGGTTATTAAATAAATACAGTGGACTCCCAAAAATCTGCCAACCAAAAATCTGTATGGCCAAGTGATATAGAATATTTTGACATTATTAGAAAGTTGTCACTATTACCAAGTACTTGTGAAACATGAAGCCTAGAAATATATTGCATAATATATATAGTATTGCAGACCATTTTCTCAACTTATGGTGTACACATAATAAAGTACTATTTATTTAATTTATCTCTCCTTTCCTTCATGGAATTTATGGGGGGAAAAGGAATTGGGACTTAATAAAAGAAAGAGGATCAAGGGCCCCAATTTTCTATTAATTTCGACAGTACACTTCTTCCTAATTTACTAATTTTAGACTTGCAAGAAGATAACAAACGGTTATTTTACTTAAGGTAGTAGCTCTCCAACCTCCTATTTAAAAAAAAAAAACCACTAAGCATCTTATCAAATTTTAAGGAAAATCAGATGCATTTTAAGATGAGGAAATCGTAAGCATGTGCTACTCAAACAGCCCATTTTTAAGGTTTCCACTTTCAAATAATCAAGTGTCTGATTATGTAAAACATTTTTTAACGAACGTTACACATACTAAGGGTTCAATTTACAAAGGTGAATCATATAAAAGAAATAACTTAAAACAGGGAGAAATTTTTGCGGGGGGGGGGGGGGAGGCATGAGCGCCGGCAGAATATTTCCAAGGGGGGGGGGGGAGACTACTTCAGCGCATGGTTACCATGTTGGAAAGAGCAAAAAAGCAACTAAAAACACTGCATACAAAAATCCAGGGGGAAGCCTGCTGCCGGCGCCCATGGGGGGAGGGATACGTTTTCGCTTCGGCCGACCAAAAATGCCTTCTATTCGTATAATCTACAGAGAAACTTCCTGTCATTAAAACGGAACTTGGAAAAAAAAAAAAAAAGCTTGAAGTGTGAACAGGAGGGGGGGGGGGGGGAGAGAAACACTTCTCTCTTCTCGGACAGCTGTAACACTGATTAATGGAATTCTAAAGGCATGGAGATCTGTTTATTTAAGCTTTGAAGAGCGAGCGCTTTTACCAGTGATTACAAAATAAAACAAAATCAAGTGTTTTGTCTGTTTCTCTTCCCCCTCCCTCTCGCGCTATTGTAGAGATGCCAAAACTCTTGCAAAAGGAAAAACGTAATAATATGAAAGCAGCTGAAATTAGATTTATTTAAAACTGAAAACAGTATGTTTATGACATTAGTTTTTATTTGCGTATTCGAATGTACAAAATAACGTTTTTGTTCGTTTTAAATAAAGCATCTTGCATGGTAGTTTTCGATCTGCTGTAGTGTAAATCAGGATGCAAAGAATGCCAACCTCTTCATCGACCTTTCAAAAGCAGAGGGTTTGTTTATTGTTTTCAAGTTAATAATAATAATAATAATAAAAAAAAAAAAAAAAACGCACGTGCTTCCCGTCTACAGTTTTAGAAGGGTCATAGTAAAGATCACATGAAATTTTTTAAAAATATAATCGATTACTCTTAAATTGACTGGACCCTGACTGAGTCGAACGACAGAAAATATACAAAGGGGAGTACTATAATTTAGAAAAATATTAGCTTCGTTCCTTCAGTACAATGTCTTATTAATGAGATACTTAATGCATCTTTCACATACAGTCATATATTGTATCAGTAGGCAAATATCAAATTTAGTTTTAAATAAAAGTCCTTTTCACTCTTCTCCTTTTATTACGGTCGTCTATTGTAGAAATTGTAACAAATTATAATTAGAATAATACTTTAGTTCAGATTTTTGCAACCACGTGTAATGTCCCACGGATATGCCTCTCTGCGTACTGGAATGTCGATGTGGATATGTAATAAAATAATGAGATGGTGCGAAGGGTCAAGGTCAACCAACGGGTCAGGTCACAGAGAGGGACCCTGAGTATTCTGTTCCGGTGCGTTCCTACCCCCCCCCCAAATGTTACATGTATGTTATCAGTTATGATGAGCTCCTCCCCTTTCTTCCCCTCCCATAGACGTCTGCAACCCTTTCTCCCCTGCTTGTCCATATAGCGCTGACATTCAGCTTTTCCTACGAGGCCGAGGGTGGGCGGGACTAAGTAAATTTTGCGCATCATCAATTTTAGACATTTTTTTCAACTGCTTTGCTTTACTTTGCTCGGACATACAACGCCGACTTTTGTTACAGGGACGGAAACGAGGGGGGAGGGGGGGTTGCTTGCTGAGTAAATTTTGCAGGTCGCCAATTTTGGCGACTGACAGACTGTTTTGCAGTCGCCAGGAATAATTCCACAGTCGCCACTGGCGATCTGGCGACCACTAATCTCAAGCTTTACTTTTTACCAATGTTGTTCTTTTAATGCTGTTCACAAGGATTGTTGTTTGCTCTAATAAATTAACTTGTTCTTTATATACTGGTCTGTGTGATTTTATGATGATACGCATGCTAACATTCAGATTATAGTAAACTTGCAGAGCATTTGTCTGAAGGGCAGCTGATTGCTCAGCCCCTACATTAACTATACATATACGCAAGTCGTCAAATAATGAAAAATTGCCATGGGTGGTGTTCAATAGTTTTAAGATAATTAAAAATACAGCTGAAACAGATGTTTTGATTTTATTATGCTTTAGCTCCTAATTAATATAACATTTGAATGGTAACATTAAATATCATTGTGTTTCTGAGGAGTGCAAATAATTTTTCCAGCGATTATACGCGGAGTCCGCACTCCAGGTGGAGTATAGCTCAGCACCCATAGAACACTGATTCCTATAACAAAATATTTACCGTGATATGGGGGAGTGGTCTACCGCAGTGTGAAGTTTGAAATTATGTCTTTTTTACGAATAAGCCTTATTATGGGCCGAATGCCTCATACGAAAAGCGAGCGTAGCGAGTCTAGGGGCCTTGGCCCCTAGTTGGAATAAAAAATAAGAATAAATAAGCCGATTTTTTAAAACATGCATTATCATTTGCTCTTTGCCATTCTCCCATTGTTTGGGAACTGCTGATACAGAGATCTGAATGTGCAGAAAATTTCAATCTTGGCCTGTAATTAATTTAAAAAAAAAAAATAAATAAATTTAGAGACACATCTGTGTTCTGCTGAATTTTAATATATCTAGAAAAGCCAAAATGTTTTAGTAAACTACCAACAGCTAAATATTAACTATTACGACTGTCTTTATTTTTCATGTTAAAATATATACCTGAATAAAATAAAATTGGAATCTTCAGTTGAAAATGTAACTTATTCTCAATCATACTACTATAAAAATTTACAAGTATTTTGTATTTTTAATTCAGAAAGTATTAGGTTGTAACGAAAGTTTCCCGCCACCGCAAATATCGTCCCAAACAGTTCACGTTGGTGTGTTTTCTCATATTTTGTCAAACAATATTTGTCATTTGAAAGAAAGATACTTACTTTAGAACACTGTTGTTAAAAAATATCGTTATCATTAAGTACAAGGTGTCTGAAATGGAACTATCACGTTACTGGATTATCTAGCCATTATTGACTTCCAGTTCTGTTGCAAAAAGTGCTATAGAATGTCAAAGAATTATGTGTGTCATTTAGATTCTACTGTTGTATCCTATGGCACTGCGAAGGTTCGGTACTGAAAGTTAAAAAACAGGGTCTATGACATTCAAGGAGCAGAGCTATCTGGCCAGCCTACTGATGTGGATGAGGGCCACCTGTGAGAAATTGTGGAAGAAGATCAGTATTGAACCACTTGAGAGCTAGCTAAAGAGTTAGCATGGCTAATGGGCATGGCATTCATGCCTATGCATCCCATAAACTTCATGTACAAGTTCAATCCCTGGGTTTCGCATGAGCTGACTCCAGCAGATTTGGCAGAGAACTTTTGTTACAATCTGATATTTTGTATTTTATGTGTATGAATCAATGTATCTTGCATTTTGTATTGCAAATACATTTTGGATGTATTTTGCCCAACTTTGGCTAGTGCAACATTGCCAGATTTAATATCACTTCTCCCATTAAAAGTCTAAAGGCTCTTGATCAGTTTTCGGAGGATGAACCTCCCTGCCACTGCAATTCACACATGGCTTAGATCATTCATTCACGTAGTTCAGAATCCTGGAACTGTCGAAATCAGAAATATCTGGGGGTACACAATCCTGAAAGTTACCCACCATAGTTTTCTAGTTATTTTTACTGATTTGCATTTTTGACACTTCCTTATCATCCCAGCTAAAGAACATTGGGATTGGAGAAGGATGCAGGAATGCACAGTTTTTTCTGAGGATGCCATCCTGCAGTCCCAATACAGTCGACTCCCGAAAATCTGCAATCTCCAGAAATCCGCATGCGTGCGCGAACATAAACAGTGAAATTCGCAGTTAATTAAGATTGAAATTTAACAGTGAATATGACGTCATTCGTCAGCACGGTGAATTATTTTTATGTTAGCGAATTGCCGATTTTCCATAAGTGATTTCGTGGGATCACGTTTCAAAAGCCACATTAGTAAATGCCTGGCACAATTTATGGAAATCTTCTTTATTCATTGACACAGAAAGTGATGACTTTGAGTGGAGTGGATTTAGGAATAATTTGGCTAAGGACAAGGCAAACGAGTTACTCTTGTATGCCCAGAGCAAATGTGGGGGAACGAATATGGATGAAGAAGAGAGCATTGTTGACTGGATGCCCAATCAGGATGAACCTGTTGAATTTCAAATGACAGACGAGGAAATTGTACAAAGTGTGATAAAGCCAACAACAGAAGATTCTGACACAGATTCTGAAACCGATACTGATTTTTTTTTTATTTTTATGAATGATTATTATTGGGTATTTAAAATTTCTTGAACAACAAAAATGTATCACTGCCCAGGAAATTATGGTTATGTATAATATTCAAAAGAAGCTCAGATTAGAGCATCCTAAAGTGTTACAGCAAACTACACTAACAAAGACGTTTGCAAATAAATAATTTTAACATAATAAATAATTTTGGTATAGTAATGAATAATTTCATTTGTTGTCATCATATATTTAATTTGCTTACTCTTAAGTGTAGTTTTATGAAAGTTAAATTTTTATGGTAAAAATACTGTTTTAAATTTATACCCTGAAATCCGCAAAATCCTGAAATCCACACAAACCCTCCCCCCGAGCTGTGCGGATTTCGGGGAGTGCACTGTATATCCAAGTTTCCAGCAAAGTGTACAATGTACCAAACTGCAATTATTAACAGAAGAAACCTATTCTTTTAATTTCAAATTGTCAAGTTCTCTTTTTCTTTCCAGTATTCCTGGAATTCAGTTTTACCACCAGGCATTTATGGATCTTTAAATTAAAATTCTGTGCTGACAGAAAACAAGTACTAAACAAACATGTATGGGAAACACTTGAAACAGAGTAAACAAGAATGACTATGCATTAATTGACCGATACAAATACACTGGAAGAAAATAAGCCTGTGAGCAGTATAGAACTGTGTATAGAACAGTTTCATGTAATGTTGCACCTACATTGAAAATGACAATCACTAGTTAACTTAGTTCAATGTTCAACTGTTATCTCGGCAAAAAGTAGGAGGAGCAAAATTATAGACTAGGGTCCCAAGTAGTATCGCATGCACCAAACTTGATCCCTTGGATGATTTTAAACAGCATGTTGAATCCTTGTGCCTATTTGTTCTGCGACAGTTTGAAATAACTTCATGCCTGGAAGTATTTTATTTCTTATAATTTAGGATTCTAGGTCAAAAGAAGGCATTTGAACACTCCAAAATACATTGTCATAAAAAATTGAGCCATCTCTCATTCTCCTACTAAATATCCAAAGAATTAATTCTATAATCCTCTTCCTCAGAACAACAATTTCAGTCTCATGATCACATGTTATTACTCTTCTTCCCCTAAACTAAAGCATATCAATAGTAAAATTTTCTATAAGGAAGTAAGAAAGGTGCTTAATTGTATGACACATCTAAAGTCATCTTTAAAAAAATCACAGATGATATGCAAAAGGTTGATCACCCCTTTTATAGGCATGTAGAAACAGAAAAAACACATGTTGCTGACATTTTTTCAGGGGGGGTGGGGGCAAAATTACATTCTAAAATTTAATGCACCCATACAACATTTAGTACTGTAATAATTAGAACATTTTTATATTACAGTTACTTTTATCTAAATTATTTTTATATTGTTCAAACTGCATCAAATTGTAGTATAATGCGATAAGTTTACACTCTTATCCTTTCTAAGATTTTCAGAAAGATAAAATATAACTTTTAAACATTGGATGCTTACTGTAAAATAACAACTCATGAATTATTTGATCACTTTGTTTATTATTTACAATCTATCCTGTGCATATTTTCTTAATTAAATAACCAATAATTTCCTAAATGGAATGTTACAATATTCTGAGATAATTTTCAAAATATCCAATAATGGATATTAACTGTTTTGGTGCTGAACGTTTTTGCATTGCAATTGTATTAGAACATGCAGAACTATTGTGTCATATAACATTGTAATGATTAAAGTAGGGATGCACCGAATAATGAATATCAAATGTTCAGTTAAAATTGTAACTGAATATTTGGCCGAATACCGAATATTTGGTTAAAATTTATTAAACCGTTATTAAACTTTAATTTCAATGATTAATTTAATTTGCTTGTTTTTATACAATATTTCATATGGTGTAAAACGCCAGAAATTAAAATGCTACAAAATTTATTATCCAAGAGAGTGTTTTCTTTATATATTACTAGTTACTACCTGCGACTTCGTCCACATTGGATATAGAATTAGGTCCAGAAAGAAATGAAGCACGTGTGAATAACAAATATGCTTGCGCTACAGACAAAAGTGACTGTATTTAAATATTATTTATTTTTAATTCCTTTTATGGAGTATACGGAAGTAATGAGATCTCCAAAAATTTTGGGAGCCAGGTTTCGACAAAAAAAAAAAACAAAACAATTTTGACTACCTCTAAATTTACTTTAAACAATTTTTGCAATGTTTCTCATCATACACTAGCATGCACGTTCATATAAATGCATGCATAACCCATTTTGACCAGTTTTTCATTGCCGTCGGTATGTAACTTTCATATCTCAAAAACTATTGGTCGTAGAATCTTTATATTCTTAGAATTGTTGGAAACAGGATATAATTAGGATATTTAGGCAACGTTATATTTAGCATTGTTGTAAGATCTAGTTGTGCACCTCCCCATTTGGTCCCAATCGACTGGATAGTTCATCTACAGAGCCACCCAAAAGATTCTAAATATACTATGCTCCATGGGCAGAAATTCTTTAAAGTTGCATATTTCAAAAACTATTGGTCGTAGAATGTTGAAACTTTATATTTATGATTGCTGTAACATCTAGTTGTGCACCTCCTCTTTTGGTCCTAATTGAATGGATAGTGTATGTACAGATTTTAAATATATTTTGCTCTATGAACAGAAATTTATTAAAGCATATTTTAGAGGTATTGTTTTCATCAGCAGCAAATTTATAGAAGCATATTTGGAGGTATGTTGTTAAAAGTTACCAAATGAATTTCTCCATCAAAAATAGTGTCTTTATCATTTATAGTTCTGCTACAGGAACACTCAAAAGATTTCCAGCACATTACGGTCAATGGCAGTTTCAGGGACATTCATCCATTTCAAGCACATTACTGTCCTACCACATAGTTAGGTAATCATCTGACCATGGTCATGTGCAACCCTAAAAAATTATGCCGAAAGTAGCCAAGTTTAGCAACTTTTGGTATACATGTGTATGTATTTAACTCTCATGTCTCAAAAACTACCGTAATTTATGGACGAAACTCCGCGGCGTTTACGAGTTTAAAAGTTAAAAAATTGTAAGTGCAGCATTTATACCGGGATTACGATATTAAAAAAATTTTTTTTAGCCGATCTTCAATGAAAAATCATAAAAATTATTTAGTAATAATTTTCTCAAAAGATGGCACCATCACCGTTCACGTACTTTTTAGCGGTGCACGGAGCACAGCGTAACGAATTAGAATGCGAACCTACCCCCTTGAAAAGCGGTTTGATCCAATGCTGTGGGTGGGTACATAAATCCAACTGATGCCTCCTCAATTAAGTTAAAAAAAAAGAAGCTTTCTATGTCTACATTTTAGAACTATAATTAAATTTTGATGAAGGTTTTAATATATATATTTTGATGGGCTAAAATTCCTTAAAGTAGTACTGCAAAAATGCACTACCCTTGATTAACTGCACCCCTGTGTTCCAATGAATATTCATTGCTCTCTGGTCAGGTCGGCGATCGCCGAGAGCCTCCGGCATATGGGAGGGCCCACCAGCCCCAGCGAGGCCTCCTCCAAAATGGATATACTACTTTATAATTAAAGTAATTTGATATATGTCAGAGTATTGTACCAAAGTAGTTCGATTGTTTATTTCTTTGTAATCCCTTTTACACAGTGGCGTTGCGAAGGACCCCACAGACCACGTGCCGTGCGGGATCGCCGAAGAATCAGGGGCCCCAATAGCTTTAAAATAATAGTTAAATATGGTTTTAGGTAAGTAAACCTAATTTTCAAATGTTACATATCCTAATATTCTATTCCCTCCAAATTCACCAGTAAGGAGCCCCTTTTCAATAGCCGAGGACCCCCCATAGGAGCCAGTCCGGGCCTGATTGTTCTTATAATATTGAATCTCAACCAAAGCTAGTCTGTTGCGCCCGGTGCAAATTTAACCATTCTATACCCCCCCCCCCCTCAAAAAAAAAGTTCACCTGAAAGTTTAACTATAAGTTATTTGTGTTTTTTCGCCGTGCAGCTTTGCGCCCTGTGAAGGAGCACTTGTTGTAACATCTAGTTCAGCATCTCGATTTCTGGTTCCAATCTACGGGAGAGTTTATTTACAAGACCAGCCAAAAGAATTTCAATACAACTTTACCTTATACTCTTTTACCAAAAAATCGTACAGGATTTATGAAAGGAACCATCAACGAAAACTGAAATTGTGGCTTAAGAGCAAAAACAACTTAAAAACTGAAAATCAATATATAAATGTTTCAAACTACATTTTAAGTAAACATCAACATGAAGTCCTGAATTTAAGACCAACATATATTTTAGATGTTAATTTAAATATTTTAGACACAATACCAAGTATTGAAACCGCTATAGCAGACATCCCCCTCTTGATAAACACTACTTAAGACTAATAGTGCAAAAGGAAATTAAAAGTAAACTAGAAACCCCCACACACGACTATGAAGATCGGCGATGTTTAAACGAATTAAAGAAAAATACAAGTATCACCTGTTTAAACTCAGATAAGACCGGCAAAATCGTAATTATGAACAAAGAAGATTACCTTACTAAAATGGATTAAACTATGAAGAAATTAGAAGCTGAAGAAATAAACAAAGATCCTACTGCTAAAATTTTCAATAAAGATTTACCCTAATTTATAGAAGAAATGCCGCACCCACGAAAATGAGCTTAGTTAGCTAAAAAATCATCAGAAACGCTGCAGCCGCGATCGTTGGTGAGAGGGTGGGGAATCATGGTCAGAAGAAGTCAATGCCAGATAAAATTCAATATTTTCTGAAATAATTTCTTAATTAACAAAAAATAAATAAATAAAAAATATGTTGCATTACTTATTAGACCTATTTTATTAGAAAAGCTAGCTTCCTATAGAATGTTTTAAAGTATTTACCGCTTTTTTAGGAAGCTTACGATTTCTATTTTCAAATAATCAAAGATATCAATGTTTATAATCACAAAGACGAATTTATAGAAATAAAAAAATGACTTCTAAAAAATTTCTTACATTCACAAAAAGTTCGGACAGACTACGAGGTGCCGTTAAAATTAAAACAGCGATCGATGTGTAAGAAAGAAGCTACAGTTTAAGTAAACATTTCCCCCCCCGGATGGCCAGCTGTTGATTACGTAATGAGCTTGCTTCAGCAAATTGTTTGTTTTAAACTGAATGTTGTGTAACAACACTTGATCGTTCAATTTATTTATTATTTTTGATATTTATAACATTGGGATTAATTTTAAAAGCACTCAGCATTTCTTGAGTATACAAATCAGTTGGCAGTGTTTATTTGGTAGAGTGCTCCTGCACAGAGCTCAAAGCTGCACAGCGGAGAAAAAATAATAACTTTTAGATTAACCCCTCCCTCCCCCCCTCAAAAAAAGTTAAACTCACACTGGGCGCAACATAGACTAATTTTGGCTGAAATTCAGTATTTTAAGAACAATAGAGATGCATGTGAAAAACAGGTGCATTTAATAGAGGGTAGTGCACTTTTGCGGTATTTTACAGATTTTTAACCCTTCAAAATATATATTCAAACATTCATTAAAATTTAATTATAGTTCTAAAATGTAGATGTAAAAGATTTACTTCTTTTTTTTTCCTTTTACTTAATTGAGGAGACATCGGTTGGATGTATGAAGCCATCCACTTCAGAGCATGGGACATGGACCCAACTCAGGGCGCTCCGACTTTCTCCAAAACTGAATCAAAGATTAAACCTCTTTTCTATGGGGGTAGGTTCGCATTCTGATTCGCTACGCTGTGATCTGTGCTCGCTAAAGAGTACGTGTCGGTGGTGGCGCCATCTTTTGAGAAAATTATCACTAAACGAATTTTTCGATTTTTCGTTGAAGATCGGCTAAAAAAAATTAAAAATATTGTAAACGCCGCACTTACTATTTTTTAACTTTACTCATAAACGCCGCGGCGCTTCTTTCATAAATTATGGTAATAAACATGTTTATTCGATAGAGTGCTCCTGCACAGGGCGCAAAGCTGCACGGAGAAAAAAAAAACTTTTAGATTAACTTTATTTTTTTTTTTGGGGGGGGAGGGTTAAACTCGCACCGGGTGCAACATAGAGTAATTTTGGCTGAAATGCAGTATTTTAAGAACTATAGAGGTACATGTGAAAAACAGGTGCATTTAATAGAGGGTGGTGCACTTTTGCGGTATTTTACAGAACTTTAACCCTTCAAAATATATATTCAAAACTTCATTAAAATTTAATTACAGTTCTAAAATGTAGATGTAAAAGATTTACTTCTATATATATATTTTTTTTACTTAATTGAGGAGACATCGGTTGGATGTATGAAGCCATCCACTTCAGAGCACCGGACATGGACCCATCTCAGGGCGCTCTGACTTTCTCCAAAACTGGATCAAAGATTAAACCTCTTTTCTATGGGGGTAGGTTCGCATTCTGATTCGCTACGCTGTGATCTGTGCACGCTAAAGTGTACGTGTCGGTGATGGCGCCATCTTTTGAAAAAATTATCACTAAACGAATTTTCGATGAAGATAGGCTAAAAAAAATTAAAAATATTGTAAATGCTGCACTTACTATTTTTTAACTTTTAAACTCGTAAACGCCGCAGCGTTTCTTCCATAAATTATGGTAACTAAAAATGGAACTTGGCCTGACGATAAGCAACCTATTTTAACTAATTTTGCCCCCATAGTTCCAGGAATCGTTGCTAAATATAAGACCACAAAACCCCTCCCTACCTCCCTCAGACCTATTGTAAGCAAATTTGAAGGACCTACTTATGATTTTGCGAAATATTTAAAACTCATTCTTCAAGAACTTTCACATCCCAATATCAATACGCTTTTATCCACCGATGATTTTATTCAACGTCTTAAAGATATAATAATAAATGAACACGTATGTTTCGTTAGCTTTGATGTCACCAACCTATATCCCTCTATTAATATCCAGGAAATGAATACAATAATAAATGAGCAAATCGCCTCCAGCTTTGGCGATAATCATATCTCTGCAACCTTAAACAGTGCTCTCAACCTTATACTAAATAACTCCTATTTCCAATTTAATCATAAATTTTACACTCAAAGGCGTCCCTATGGGATCACCGATCTCTGGTATCATTGCCGATTGGAAGATGTGGCTTGTGGAGAGGGTCATCATAAATAAATTTCCCAATATTACAAATACCTGGTTTCGTTATGTCGATTATGTCTTTGCTGTAGTAAATAAAAGTGAAGTTGAAAATATCCTCAAAGAAATCCACACAACAGATCCAAATATACAATTCACCATGGAAATAGAAGAGAATGCCACCATTAACTTCTTAGATGTTAAAATTATTCAAGATAAAGAAAACCATATCCATACCACTGTTTTTAGAAAAGCCACAAACAATAATGAAATTTAAACTTCAACTCAAAAACCCCTTACAAATTTAAAACCGCTGCCATCTGTTCCTATGCCAATCGCGCCATTACAATCTGCTCTGATGAAATCCTCCTCAGAAATGAAATTCAGTTCATCAAAACTCAATGTAAAAATGCAGGCTATCCAAAATCCCTTGTCAAGAACCTCTTTAAAAATAGAATTAAAAAACTTGAACACATTAGCAGCCATCAAATGGAGAAACCGGTGTTTACTAAAGCTATACCCTACTGCAAGGGAGCAGCTATAAAAATAACTAATGAGGCCGCAAAGAAAAATATCAAAATACCTATAAAGCCTAATCAAAATATTTTTAAACGAATATGAAGTGATAAAGACCCAATAGATAAAGATGAAACCGCCGGGATATATAAAATAAATTTTACCTTTAATAATTCAAATAAATCTGGTTGCTACATAGGAATGACTAAAAGGAAAATTAAAGAAAGAAAAAAGGAACGCTTTAACGATATTAAATTTAATAAACCCAGCATAGCTCTCTCTAAAATAGCCCAAGAACAACCCATTGAAATTAATTTTAATGAAATCAAAAACTCGCCGACTATAAAAATATCAATTATGCACTAAAAATGGAGGCACTTCAGATCCTAACTACAGATGACACATTTAATGATATCACACATGCACAGATCGATCCGGGATGGGGCGAGACGATGAGGAAGAGATCAGTGCAAGCAAGAAACGGCGATGGCTGAAGAAGGTGGTGGCATGCCACCGAAGGTTTTTATTTGTGTAGTTTTTAACCTTTTAAAGCAAGTTCTTTCTACTACTTTTAATCAAAAAAATTTCAATACATTATTGTCTACGGATATCTTCAATGTATTCAGACTGTAGTCAGTCATTATTTGGTCAATGCCTAAAATCTTGCCAAATTAGGCTTAAAAAATAATTTCGTATTTTGCATAACTCTAAAACTTTTAAATGTAGAATATTGAAATTTTGTATTTAGAACTACTGTAACATCTAACTGTGCATCTATTTTTGATTGAAATCGACTGGGTAATTCATTTATAGGGTCGCCCAAATGACTTTAAATACATTAAGGTGTATGGATACATTTAATTCATGGAAAGTCTGTGGTCAGTTACTACTTTGGCTATCTCCGAAATCTCGCAAACTCTCAAGCTTGTCAGCTTTTGGTGAAATGTTGCCAAATTGTCAGAAGCAAATCTTTCAAATTGAACCCAGCTTGGCAAAATCGGGAATATTTGGCTAGAAATCGCTAAACCTTAGTATTACTGCAGGCTGTTTGCTTTCCAAAGCATTTATTTAAATAGCCTTTCTTGTCACTGCACTTAATGCAAAAACCTTTTTCAAGTAATTATACTTTGTGATTAACGTAATAGCTTAAGTTCTGGTAACTTCCCTTTAAACTCTGAAAATTATCGTACTTTACCGTATTTTAATGGCGGTAGTACTTATGGCAAATCTAAAACCTTACAAGTATCTCTATTAAATCTTAACCCGTGAGCACGCGCGCTACTTTGCGGTGCGCGAGCACGCGCGCTGGGTCCAAAAGACCCGGCTGCAGTATTTTCAAGAAAAAATTCTAAATTTTGGGGGAACATAGTTAGATTTGTGTCAATAAAGTTTCCTAACATTATTATAAAAAAATTTGCCCAGAAAAAGTTTAAATCTCTACTTATATTTTGACGAAAATAAAATTTATCTAAGGAAAATAAAAGCCTATAATATACTAATAATAAAAGAAAAATAAAAAGCATACCCTTACTCTGCAATTATTCTTTATTATTTCTTTTGAAATTTCTTGGTTATAAATAAGTATCACTGAGAAAATATTAAACAAAAATTAGCAGCACATAGAACAGAGCGTGATCGTGTGCTCTACACATAAGTACTCTCCGCATTTCTGGCAGCACGTTTTCGTTTTTCTGTCTTTTTTAGGCGGGCAAATACTGCACCTTCTTCTTGTTTCCGATTTTTTCTTTTTTCGAAGGGGTTGACCATCAGTATTTTTGGGATCAGCATTAAGTTTGGCTTTTAGTTCTTTTGGAATACAAGGTAGAGAAGCCCGAAATTTTAGTTGTTCTTCTATGAGGCTTAACCTAAGATGTTTCAGATAGAGACGCCTGTTTTTGTATTGAACTGGAGGACTTTTAGAAGACAAAAGGAGAATCCTTGCATTTTTTTCCGGCGGTATTCAGAACAGAAAAAAAAAACTGCCATAGGCCACCTTTTAGAAATTCTGGATGTTGAATATGACGCTGACATTTCATCCACCACGTCTACGGCGCCTTTCGTGAGATTATAAAAAGTCCAGATTGTAACTAGTATACCAATTATCTATGGTAATGTTTCTACCGGATCCATATAGTTTTTCGCATAGTCTTTTTACAATTTCGTCAGGTGTGTTTTTGACATTATTTGGGCCTTTTGTTTGCAAACCTGCGTAGATCTCTAAATTCCAAGTGTAAAAAGTTCTTGAATCAACTAATGCAAAAACTTTTATCCCATACTTTGCAGGTTTGTTTTGTATATACTGCCTGAAAGAGCATCTTCCTCGGAATGCTTTCGGAATTATATATTCTCCCAACGTGTAATATTTCTGGCAGTTATTTACAAAATCTTCTCTTATCAGCGCAAGTTTATCTGTTGCTTTTCTAATATCACGGGTTCCAATATCATCAAAACGCAAACAGCTTGATAAAAAAAGAAAACGTTTACAGGACATGGTTTTGTGAAAAATATCCATTCCGGTTCCATCTGTGGCCCACAAGTCCCGCACATTTACATGAGATGACTTATGAACACCACATATATATAAAAGCCCTATAAAGGCTCTAATTTCCATCATAGTTGTCAAATGGCTATCCCTCTCTCTTTGAAATTTATCAGAAATTGAGGTAATGTAAATATTTGTATAATTGACAACCTTTTGCAGCATTCCTTCACTTATCAAAAGTTCCCACGAATCATTTGGAGTTTGTGCATTTTTTGCCTCACCAATGTTCCCAGTCAATTTAGTAATAATGTTATGAGCAGGTGTTCTAACTCTAGCCTTAGGTTTTTCTTTTGACCATTTAGTCTGTTTGTCTTTACCAATGAAGTAATTTCCTCCACTGTCCTTTTCACAGTCTGAATCCATATCAGTTTCTGAATCGGTATCATGCGAACTAAAACATTCATTATCACTTTCTTCATCATTTTCTTCAAGGGATTCTTCACCCATTGATACCTCTTCTAATAATTTTTGCAAACGCAACATTTCATCCTTGTATGATAAATAACACGACATCTTTGACGTTTTTTGTATTATCACAAATGAATTGGGAACAGTAGCACGAACAGGCGCGCTGGGTCAAAAAGACCCTATCCGAACAAAAGCGAGACTTCGAATGAAATTTCAGGGGGAAAATTGCGGGAACATAAAGAGAGTGATCTTGGACGAGGCTACCATGGACTTAAACCACTTCCGTAAAATAGGGGTGTCTTGGGAAAAGTTTGTTTCAGCGGACGGGTCCATTGGACCCAGCGCGCGCGCTCGCGGGTTAAGCAACTAGTAATGGAGATATCACTACTCAAATTGCATTAATCTAACTACGCACTTTCTTTCAGCTGTTAAAACGTGCAGTGATGGGTCATTCCATGGTGACTGACGTTACAATTTTACTACATTTGTAACCTTTGAAATTCACCAGTGGCTTGAAATATATATATATTTATTTATTTAAAATTGATCAAGAGTATCATAAATAAGTACTATACTGTTATCCATCCTCAATATAAAAAATCTTTTTTCTTTTTTTAAATAAAGGGAAATCAAAAAACGTGACTACACTCTAAAAAATTTTCCTAAAAAAATATAACTAAATACATGGGGCGCCGGTTGCCCCATATATTTTATTTTTCTACGCATTTCCCTCTCTATGCTGAAACCTCAAGTTATTTTAATCTGTTTCCGTCTAGCGTCCACGACTGGGATCGATCTCGGGACCTAAGGTGTGCGAAGCAAGCGTTCTAACCACAATGCAAATCTGACTCGAAAAGAAATGACTAAAGTTTGAAGTGACTGTTATGGTTGTCACCACTGTTTGTTTTTTGGTGAGATTGATCAATATTGCCCATGCCGATCTACATCTTTTATTTTTGCATAGGATGAATCAAAATTAAAATAATGTTATATGTGATTTATAGATTAGGAAAATAAGCATAATATAAACTTAAAAGCAGGACACGTTTTAAAACTTTCAATATCGCAACACTCATGTTGGTCAATATTGGCCAGAATCGAGACAAACGACTGATTTTGAAATCAATTTTGTAGTATATTTGTATTTTATTTTGAAAAATTTCAATATTTGGAAATGCAGAATCTTTTTTTTTTTTTTAATTCTATGGTCAAGTACATTTATGATTGATGAAAAGTTATTTGTTATGTGGCTTTCCAAATCAAGCAGTCATCAAGTTGTATTCAAGCTTGACAGTTCAAATGACTTAAATTCAGCGGAAAAATATTTGCTGACTCATTTTTTTGTAATCTCCAAGCTTGTTGCAAGCTTAAAATGGATTGAACTATCAAGCTTGCATTAATACGTCAAATTGAAAGAAATGTCAAGCTTAATTTAAGTTTATGTGCTATCTGGGAGTAACACAAGACGTAAATTATGAAAAAAAAATATACGACCAACAGCAATATCACGAAGAATGCAAAATCATTTTTCCGCTTGCTTGCCTTACGCAACTGAACACCGGGATGTTGCCAAACAGTTGTCTGTAAAATGTTTAACTTATTTAAAACAGCATTTAAAATTAAAGGCAATAGTATTTAAAATAAAAGATAAACTACTTCCAAGTTACTCCTAATCATTATATTAAGTTACAAGTCTTAAATTATCATACTAAAATAACTAGTTTCATCATTTGACATACTGTAGATGTAAACAAACCATTAGTTGCCACTTAATAATAACTAAATGTTAATAAAACTGCTCCATTGGCTGAAAGCTGTGACATCATCTTTGATGTGTCACCTCATCTAAATAAAACCAGAAATGACTTTAATTTTCTTTCCAGGTTTGGAAAGTATGCAAATTTGAGCTTGTGAAGCATGGGCAGGGTAGTATAAAAGGAGGTGTTAGTTTTGGTTGTCTAGCAGTGCAGTTCTGAACCCAGTGTAGATGTGTTGTGGCAGGCCTGAAAAAGGCAAATGAAAGGCTGGGCCTTATGTTTTTTTGTGGAAGCTCTTTTGTGATGACCTGGTTTTGAGACTGGTAGAAATCATTTTTTTCCCCAGTAAATGGTGAGCTGTGCAAGTAAAATAGAAGTTTTTTTTCCTCCCTTTTCTGGCTACCCTGCTCATGCTGATAATTTTTGAAACAATTTTTCTTGTATTTCTGTCTTATGACTGGATGAACCTTTTGTTCTTCATAAATAAACTGTTTTTGTCATTCAAGAACTTGTCTTCATTTTGATCAACGCAATACCTCTGATTCAAAATTGACATCAAAATTTACAGTAAAAAAAAATTAAATGGAAGTTAAATTTGAAAGTACCAGGCTCTGCTACCCCCAACAGTTATCAGGCAAAACTTTTGAACAGTATCAACAGCGCTTCTGTTATACGTCGAATAAAACGTGTTATTAGGCATAGCTTTTGAACGGTAATACCAGCACTTTTGCTGGACGTCGAATAAAACAAGTTATTAGGCGTTTCTTTAGAATGACATCATTAAAACCCCTGTTGCAAGTCCAATAAGACGTTATTTATTCACAGTTTTTGGCAAAAGATAGATTAGTACAATTTTAGAACGTTATACAGAACGTACAAACTTTACCTGAATGTTTTTCTTACTATTCTGAACGTTACTAGACGTTTATAGAACATTCTTGTGCTGCCTGGGAACTGTTTTATATTTAAATGTGTTACAAATAGTAAGGTTAATATAATATTAATTAATATATGTATGCACAGTTAAAGGTATTTTTTTTTCCAATGGCCAGTCACTGCCTTAGAAGGCTTTGGCCACAACGGGTCGGAATTGTTGGCCACTTTATTATGGGAGCACCTAGTAGGTGGACCAACGTGGCCGCCTATGAAGGGACGGACAAATGACAATCACGCCCAGTTGGGAATCGAACCCCGACCGCCAAGAGTTAAACCCGAAACCATAGTACAGTGCTTTAACAGTTAAAGGTATAGGATTTAAGTAAAATTGAAAACCGACAAAATTTTAATTTAATATTTGAGTGTTTTCTTTTACATTAAAATTACTTTGAATGTGATATTATTAACTATATTTGAATTAATTTTTTACTATGGTACTAAAAAGTAACTTTCATTCATGATGCAAAAAAATATGTGTTTGTTTACCAATTGACAAACATTTAAACTTGTTTACTATTCGGTTGCCGAATATTAAAGTATTTGGCCGAACCGAATATTTGGTTTGTCTGCTGAATAGGCAGTATACCGAATATTCGGTGCATCCCAACTACACTTCATAGCAGGGGTTCCCAAACTTTTTTCACTGCAGCACCCTTGTGAGGCTAAAAGCATTTTAGGGCAGCCTTCTCGAGCTAAAAACTTTCGCGGTGGGTTACCTATAAATTGGAATATTTAGAATGAAACAGTTGATATGCATTTTTTATTATTTCTACTATGTTTATAAGGGCTAACTATCAAGAAATTACTCTCTTGGGGAAGGACTATAGGATTTTGCCTTACTCCCTCCCCCATCTCAGGGAGTTCCTGTAAAAGAGGAGCCTGGACACTGAACTCTCTCGAACTTGACTGAAATATTTTTTGTTTTCGCCCACTATTACTAATTGGGCCAAACCGAGGCTCAAACTGGATGCCGCGGCACACAGTTTGAGAACCTCTGATTTATATTATTGGTGGGATTTGGAAATTTACGAACTTTAAGAAACACATTTGTACTTTTCTTTCTTATGCTTTTTAATGTGGTGAAAACTAACGTAATTTCCATGCCATTTCATGTTTTTCAAATGCACACGATTCTGCAAACAGAATTTCTACTTTATTTCAAAAGCATAAATCCTTTTGTGCAGGCGAAACTCGCCAAGCATGACCACCTAAAAACAGATTTTAGTAAATAATTCAAAAAGTAATTAAAATTTCAAAATTCTGAGCCTCAGGTGTGCATTATCGAAGTCATATGCTCAAATTTTCAAAGCAGTGTGTTCTGTAGATTTGTCTGTAGAACATTCATTCTTATTATTATAGATATTTTATAAATAGATTTGGTGTAAAAGTGGGATAATTTCCGTGATATTTTATATTTTTCAAATGCCCACAATTTTTCACAGAAGTAATAGAATTTCTGTTAGTTCAAAACATGAAACATTTTATACGGGCGAAACTCGGCAAGCATGGCAACATAAAAAGTTTTTAATTAATAATAAAAAATGTAAAATTCTGAGTAGCCTATAGCCGTCTCCAGGGTCCCATCTATCTCTATACCAAAATTCCTCATAATTGATTCAGCGGTTTAGGCATGAAAGCATAGCAAACAAATAAACACTCTTTCAAAATTTACAATATTAGTTAGGATTAACCACTTTTTTAAATATTCGTGAAATGATAATTTTTTTTTACCTGCATATTTTATAACAATTTAGGAGTTAACTGACTTTAAATATTTATGAACAACTTAATGTTATGAGTTTCTTTTTCTAGTTACTGTTTCACATTTAAATGAATTAGTAATAGTAAGGTAAGTGTAATGTGTCGTAAGATTTAAGAAAAATTGAAAGGTAACAAACTTAACATCTGAGTTCTCACATTAAAAATAATTTGAATGTGGTATTAGTAAGTAACAAGAATTAATATAGCACTATGTTACTATACTATATCTTTCATTCATGGTATTAAAAAAAAAGGGGGTTGTTTACCAATTGCTGAATATTGAAATTTGTTTACTATTCGGCAGCCGAATATTAAAGTATTTGTCCAAACCGAATATTTGGTCTGTCTGCCGAATAGGCAGTATACTGAATACCAACCGAATATTAATGCATCCCTAGATTAAAGTATGATTCAGAAATTTAAATACAGTATGTCTATAAAAGAATACCCTAGTTAAAAATTTGTATGGCATCAACTAGAAGCATTGTAGATTGTTGGTTCAAGGTCATAGTTAAAGAGTAACTGAAATAGTTTTAGGTAAGTGTTTGTGTGAGTACTGCTTTGTTTTTTTCTCATTTGGAGTGTTATACATCCGAAATGGGCCCTCTTGAGCATAAAATGCTTTCTGTTCTGCTATTTTCTAAGAATAAATCTAATTTTAGTTTAACGTGTATCTTGTTTAAAGTTTTGCTGTGTTCCATGATATGGCAAAATCATTTTCCAGTGGTATAGGCAACTGAAATAAATGGATATAAAGAGAAAAAGTTTGTCATGGGATGACCAAAAGAGCCTGTACAGGGTTTGCTGGTCCACACATTCACCTGATATAATGCCATGCAGGCCCTACGAGAGAGAGGGGTGGGGGAAGACGGGGTGCCGCCCCTTTGCCCGTGTTCAGCCAAAGTGCGTCTGTGAATTTTTCAGAATGTGCTATGAATTTCATTCATAGATCTGCAATTAAAATCTTTTTTTTTTAATAGAATAAATTTTGAAAACATAATTCTAGGATGATTTAGATGGCAGAAATGTTAATTCTACCATTTAAGTATTAGTATTTTTTTCAACCTTCGAACATTAATTAAAAGTACCATTACATATGAAAAAATTTCCCTCCCACTTTTTTTAGCATTTTACATGAAAATCATTAAAAAAGCAGTTTTACAAAAAAAAAATTCCTTCCGTCCCTTCTGTTTTTTCTAAACTTTTGTGCTTTACGAAAGTGGCCGGGAAGATTTTCGCCCCGCCTTATTAAATTTTTCTCGGAGGCCCTGATGCCATGTGCTTTTATCCTTTGGGAATGTGTCTATATTTTACTACCTAATGGGAAGAATTGGTCTTTATATTTGATGTGTGCCGTATATGATTAAAGGTTCACAAACTAAACGTTTGTAAAAAAATAAAAATAAAAAAACTAGTTTCTTACCTTTATTTTGATTTATGATTTGTTGTAAGTAGTCTAAATTATACTGTTTTAATATACCATTTAAACTGGTACATTCTTCTAAGACCTATAATCTAGAGCAGAGGTTCACCAAATTTTTTCACCGTGGCACCCTTCTCAGGCATGTTACCTTTAAAGCAATTAGGTTCAAATGAAAGAGTTTGAATGTATTTTTCATTACTTCTTTTATGTTGTTTATAGGGTTAACTACCAAGAAAGTACTCTCTTTTGAAAGGGATATAGAATTTTGACACCTCTCTCTCATTTCAGGGAGTATCTGTAAAAGAGAGGCTACTAGACACTGAACTCTCTCGAACTTGACTGAAATATTTTTATTTTCGCCCACTTGGTCACTGGCTTGGCTAACTTTTTTGTGGGATACTGGTTAGGAGGAAATTATTTGATTATACTTCACCGAAACACTTTTCTTGATTATCTCTACGGCACCCCTGACATACGCTTACGGCACCCTAGGGTGCCATGGCACACAGTTTGGGAACCTTTGATCTAGAACGTAAAACATTTATATTGAACTTATTTTACAAAAAAAAAAATAATAATAATAATAATTACCTTTAAATCTCTATGCATTAACCCACAATTATGGACATAATGAACAGCATCAACTATTTCTGAAAATATCTCCATTACTTTATTGTATTCTCGTTCACCAGAATTTTGTATAAGCCAATCTCTTAAACTTTCTTTTTGACAAAGCTGCATCTAAAAATGTATTAAGAACATTAATATACAAGTTGAAAATACAGTAGAGCAGTGCTCTCCAACTTTTCTATTGCCACGGACCAGTCAACGTTTGGTAATTTTACTGCGGCCTGCTAAGGGAAGGAGGACGGCAGGTGGAGTTGATTGTTTATATTTTAAATTCTTTTGATTTAGTAATTTTAATTTGATTGCATTTAAACATGCCTTCAAATAAAATACAGTTGCACTTAATAAACAATATAAAGTGATTCACATTTTAACTCACTAGAACACAAATTAATGCAATCCCAGAACTTGCTTCTCTGCGACAAGATGTTCCATCTGGGGCTAACAGGAGACAACGATACCCAAATTGTGTTGCTTATGTACATTTAATTCCATTGTTTTGTTTTGGTTGCTGTCACTGCAGAAAACCGCACTTCACACAGATAGGTTGTCAGAAATGGATATAGAGATTTAAGTGTTGTGTTGGCAATTTCAAAGTACTCTGCACATTTATTTTCAATTTTATGACTACAATTTTAATTCATAATCTTGAAATATTTAAAAAACAATGAACTAATAATAAATATATACAAGATTTATTCTGTTATAAAGGTATAAATTAGCACAAACCCAAGAGAAACCACAGTAAAGAAAATAGGAACAATTTAATGTTCCTTGGACAATCCAGTACCATTTCATCCACAGACCAGTACCAGTCTATGGCCCGGAGGTTGGGGGGAACACTGCAGTAGAGCACCGATTTTCCGAACTACAATTCACCAAAATTCCAATAATCAGAGCACCCTATACATTACAAATCTTTTGGATTTAGCATATGAAATTGAAAAAATTCTGGCTATCAGTTTATCATTGGTAGCAGTAACAAGAAAATTTTAATTTTGACTCGACCCAAGTTTCAATGACCCCTACTTAGCCCAGCCCCAACCCTCTCTGTATTTTTAGGGAGAGAGGGGGAACGTGTCTGTGAGTGAAATCCAGGTCGAGATAATATAATTCATATTTATCTACTCCACTACTCTCCTATGCAGTGCACTCTTCCTTTCTCTTCTGTATCCAGGAATGGAGATGCGGCAAGTTTCGTGGAAAAGTTTAGAGGGTAGTTTCACATTCTTTTGAAACTGCTCTATTGCAATTGCATGTCTCATCCATGCAATTGCACCCATGATCTGTTATAGTGTAAAGAAGAAGAATAATAATGTTACTAAGAAGAAAAATTGAAGTATTAAATTACCTGACTGACGGACTACAAAATATCACCTTACCTCGCCTGTCAGCCCTTCACCCGGCCTTGCCGGTACAACGACGCTCTCTTACAGGGTGTCTACCACAAAAAGTAATCTTGATTTCTTGACCTTTTCTTGACTTTTTCTTGACCTTTTCTTGACCATAACAAATACGAAACTAATATCAAAAATACATCGAGCCAGGGATCGTATGATTGGAGGAAATTTTAGCCATCTGGGGAAATTTTGCAGGAAAATATACAACTGATTTTGATTTTAAGAATGAATTAAAAAATTCTTTCTTTTCCCTGACCATTTTTAAAGCGATTTTTTTTCAACTTTTTTACTGATCAGCCGTTTGCTTTCAGTTAACTTGGACCAATTGCTATTTAAAAAAAAGAAGATTTACCATTGATCGCCGTAAGATTTGCAATGTAGATTGTACATTGCAAATCTTTTTACATCTATGGTAACACAGAACTTATGGAAGTCTATAATATATCATAAAACTTTGGGGAAATTGAAGTTATTAGCTATGAAACACATGGGGATCAGTGATAATTATAATTGGAATCCAAGTTATTGTTTTCAAAAAAGAAAATGTGGAAAATAATCAAAACACTGATTTTAACAGGGAATGAAGGGAGAAAAAAAATTACTCTTAAATCCAACAATTTTAACCTTTTTTTGAGGAGGGAAGGTGGATAACTTATATACTTTTCTCAAGGTTTGAAGATACATACTTGCCAACTTTCGAAATTCCCAAGGTGTAAAACAACACGCAGTTGACATATTGAACTATTGTCAGTTCACTATACAACTATTTGGCAGACATTTTTGGTGATTTCTGCTAAATAACATGTAAATGGCATTTTAAATGAATTTTACAAATAGCAAACGAACAGTATTTTAAAGTTTTCTTATGAAATAAACACATGAAAAACTGTTAAGTTTGTCTGTTTGCATAGTTTAAATAGTATAAAATAATAAAATTTACATAACACACTTAATATATATTTCTTAAACAAAAAAGGAAAAAAAGAAGCTACAGCGAACGGTTTTAATCCTCGCCTCAGGTCGGGAGGGAGAAGAGTGGACACTCAGCAGATGCCCCCCTCCACACACACACACCATTGATAAGAGGATAAACAAATCAACTTCCTTTCTCCCAGGAAATCACTCTTGAAATCAAAATACAAATTAAGGAAGTTAAGAAAAGATACATAAAATAATTTCTCTGACTGACTTAGCAGAAAAAATTAGAAACTAAGAATTTGAATGAAATGGAAAAAACGTAGTTGAGTCGCAAATCGTGACCTAGTGCTTCATTTCTTGACCTTTTCTTGACTTTCGTGACCTTTTCCCCATTTCTTGACTTTTCCGTGACCTTTGCATGATGGTAGACACCCTGTCTTATCAAACGACAATCTAAACAGAGCACGGAAGCATGAGTGATGTTCATTTCCCGCCGTACTTATATTCGATTTTCTAATGCAATAAATTTGTATAACTGCACTGCTAAACGCAAACTTAGACAGAAACAAAAACACCAGATTGGCTCAGAGCCAACACATCATTTTGACGTACAAACCGGAAGAAAAACTAATCACCGTTACTGGCAAAAACTGCTAAAGTGATCTCAGTGATTGCGTCACCTTTATCTGAAAGACTTGCTCATGCTTGTTTACTTTTGAACACACGTTTCGAGAGGTGGAAAATCTCAGCGTCGTGAAGGTTTAGGTAAAGCAAGTTTTTTCTTTTAGGAAATCTTAAATGACTTCACGACTGGCCAACAGAAAGAATGGGTTGAAAACCATTTCATACCTGAAGCTCGACGTCATTTGAAATTGGTCGGATTTCAAGATAATGCCAAAATTATTTTAATTTTGGATAACTGTACATCACACAGCATTTCCCTTAGATCGGTGTTTGAGACGGAAAATGTTTCTATTTTATTCTTACCGCCGAACTGTACATCTCTTATACAACCAATGGATATTGGGATTTTGCGAGCAGTTAAGTATCGATATAAAAACCACTTTCTTACAGCAATGCTCAACTTTTTGAATAGTGGTGAATCCATTCAAGATTTTGTTAAAGAATATACATCAAAACAGCTGTGTGGAACATTGCTAGATCTTGGGATGAAATATCCGCTGACATTCTAAAAAATGCTTGGCACAATTTATGGCCGGCAACCATATTTTTTGACGACGAAGATGTTACCATGGAGGCCGATTTTAAGGGATTCGAACAGTCTAAAGAAAAAGGAGAGTTTCTTAAATTAATGAAATATGTTTCTGATGTTAAAATTTAAATTATGTTCACATTCACATGCAGCAGGAATATCACTGTAAACCTTTCTTTAATTAGTAATAAAAGTATAAGAAAAATATAAAAACCTGTATGTATAAATATCCCCGAGGAAGTTTCTTCACTAATTTTTCTTTACTTCTTTGAGCATATTTGTTCAACAAAGTCTTCTTTGGCAAAGGGGTTTCTTTATTTTTACATTCAATATGTTTCTTTTCAATTGAGGATAAAATGTCAATACCTATTTTTTCAGATGAAATATTTTTTGCAGAACATAATGTTTCTGAATAAGTAGAATGACTTTCTTTATTACCAGAAGACTCTGAAGGAAATTTATTAGCGCGTTTAAAAACAAAAGAGCTACTATCAGTGTCATCATCATCATAACTATACTTCTTATCAGAAATGTTCTCACTGGGGTTCTTGTCTATTGAAGCTTCTTTAAACTGTATGAAGGAATCATCATCCTCATCATTAAACCTCTGTGTAGGAATTTGATTGATATTTTCAGAATGGTAAACACCAAAATTTATTCCTTCGATACTACTTCCCGAAGTATTATTCGATTCTTCTATAAAACAATTTTCACCAGAACTGAAGTCTTCATTTAACAGATCAAAAGAAGTATCAATAAATGGTTGAAGAGGATTCAAATTCAATTTTTGACATAAGTTTGGTTGTGAAGGAACACTTGCTTTTACTGTGTTTCCAACAGTATCTTCTGAAGATGATTCGTCAGAGAAGCAACTAAAAGAGAAAATTAACAACAAATCAGCAAATTATAATTTTATAATAATGTAAGAAACCAAAGACTTAAATTTAAAAAAATTTTTAGGTAGAAAACATTTAAAATATTTGGTTTAAAAAAAACTTGTTAGGTAGTTTAATTTGGTTTTAGTGTTTCCCAAATCTACTAAATAAACGCAAAAATTAAATAACAAGAGTTTAGCACAGAAAATGGTAACTAAAATTTTTATGTGTGAAGTTTAATTTCATCAAAATTCAATATAATTTATGTTATTACATGCAGTGATCAAACTGAAACTGACAGAACTTGGTTGCTGGTAGTTCTGGACCTACTGAAACTGAGTTTTCCAGAAGATTATGGAGTCGATGTTGCATCAGAAAAAAGTTTGAAATTTGGGGCTGTAGCACATTAAAAGGAAAGATATATATATAATAGCATAAAAATCTACAATTATTGCACAACTGCACATTTTATGTGCTTGCCTTTTTAGGGAACATGTTGAAAGAGCATCACTGCATTATCCACAGCTGCTTGCAACATATACAGGGTGGATTAACTAACGTGAGGTGTTCAGAGCCCTCTAGCGAGTAAATTATTGGACGAAACCTAACCAAATTTGATGAGCATGCATAGTAGACCATGGGATTTTGATTTAAAAAAAAATAGTACCAAAATTTGCCACTGGGGCAATTTTGGAGCTGTAAAAGTGTATTCGCGTAAATATTGAATGGTTAATTGACAAACAATATAGCAAACATCAATTTTACTTACAAATTTGGTTCAATGTGCGCACCATTGGTAAATTCCAAGAAATGCATACAATGCACGACATTTTCTACTGCCGCTCGCAGCATACCAGAGTTGATTTGCCTCACATGTAACGCTATTCGATCATTTAACATTGTGATATCGGAGACATGTCCTTGATAAACTACACCTTTAAGAAATCTCCACAAACAAAAATCGCAAGGATTGAGATAGGGGGACCTCTGGGGCACTTTTGCAGTGCCAAAATTACCCCAGTGGCAAATTTTGGAACTATTTTTTTTTTCTTTTTTTTTAAATCAAAATCCCATGGTCTACTATGCATGCTCATCAAATTTGGTTAAGTTTTGTCCAATACTTTACTTGCGAGAGGGCTCTGAACACCTCACGTTAATTAATAACCACACTGTACATAAAATGCAGGAGACAAGGGCGATGATGCTGGTTTTTAACTCTGACTTAGTGCATGCATATCTTTGATATACATGATCTTTAACTGTACAACACCACCCATCTGTCTCCTGGATGAAACTTATAACAAATAACATCACGTTAACATGTGAAAATATTGCTTGGAAAATAAATTATACTCTGTTGCTTACTTGATGATCAAGAAGTGTGGATACTGTAGATCATCTGATTTTATTCTAGTTTTTGAAGTAGGTATTAAGTATGGTTGTGCACACTTTGACAGACTAATGGGTATCAGTCCAGTAAGATTTACAACGGTTAGTATTTTAATGTGAAGGAAGCTCATTAGCTAAAAAACTATATAGTTTCAGATGTGGTGATATGGGTTTCCAGGTTCTTGAGAAATTAAAGATGACATGATCATCAGGGAGTTTAGCTCTAATTATAATCTCTGTACTAGTTTTTAGCTGCTTATGAATCATGCTTTTAACTGCATTTGCAGACTTGTATTCTCTCTTTAATTCTTTATCTCACAATAAATACAGTACTGCTAAAGGACTGATATCATTTTAATTAATCAGTTTTACTATCAATCCACATTTATTATTGTTGAGTAGAGAAATCACTATTTTCCCAAATATTTTAAAATCAGGTATTATAGCAAAATTGCATTTCTTAGATATTGCAAGTTTTAGCAAAAAAATTGCCATTTGGTCATAAAATTTCAAACAATTTACATTTTTAATGTAAACTTTGGCTGGATGATCATCATAGCATATACACTAAGTAAAAATCATAGCTTGGTGTAAAATAATTAACATAGAAAAACAATGTTAGTACCACCACTGAGTGTTAGGGCAGCAAACTAGTTTTGGTGAGTGCAAATGACAATGATTCTTGCACTGATGATGCAGAAGTGTATGCGGAAATTTCAGAAAGGGGTCGGGAGTCCCATAGCCAGTGTCACAATTGGAGTTTACCTCACTTGGGGCAAACCTCAATTAGAGCACCACCCTCCCAAAGAACCATAAGTGATTTAGGTACTCCTCTTAGCAAGGCTCTTGTATTGCTACAAAGACACTTTTGGAAAAAGCTCCTAAAAGAAAAAATTGGGTTGTGTTTTAAATGAAATAATCCAGATCATGTAGAATGACAGTTCTACTAGTGACGCAGCCAGCCCCAACCAACCAACTGTAAAATTTCGCGGCACTTATATATACAGCTAACTTTTCCATTTTTAAAAGTTCTCTTCTGGATCTCGGAATCCGCTCTAACGAATTTTTTACAATTAATGTATGATTTTAATCCGTGCCAAATTCGATGAGTGATGTCAGCGGTTAAGCTAGGAAAACTCATTTTTTTTAATTTAATCCAGTTCAAAGAGGGAACTATTTAACCCGCGTAAGAAAATACGAAAAATGATCTTGTTTCAGAGGCGGTAAACAAGGCGGGGAGTATGAATACAGTGCTATTGCCGGACGCGAAAAGAAAATATTTTTTAAGGATAAGTAGGCTCTTAATATTTTTTACGGGGGAGGGGGTTCAATTAATCATCAATTTTCATCACAGTATTCCAAATTGTTATAAATATGCTCTGGACAAAACTGATGCAAAGAATTGACCTAAAAAATCTATAGGGAAATGACTCGGCGCTCAATCTCAATCCAGGATTTCATACACACATAATAATTCCGTTCATTCTTCCTTTTGAGTATGTTATCCTTTATATTTTAAATTAGTCACTCTTTTAATAATATTTCTGTTTCCTTTTGCTTTTCGTTCTAAACTATCCCAGATGTCAGTAGATCCGTGACAAGATTTGTACAAGTTAACTTACATCGTAAACCAGTTTGGTCTTAGACAGCTACTACGCTTCGCTTCCGATTTCTGACCCGTTGACTTCAGTTCTGTCCCCGACGTTGCATTTTTGATAGATGAGCTTTGTGTTACTGTTGTTTTTGTTTTATTTCATTTAAAAAAATAATAACAGATTATTATATACTTTACTTATTTTTTTGTAATTTATTTTGCTATAATTAATAATTAAAAATAGTTAAGACTTTGAATTAAAAAATAATCAATTTAAGTATTTTTTAGTAACACTCCTTCCTAACTTTTTCTATAAGTATTTCGTTTCTCTAGTATTTTGATAGCTATTTCTAATTAAATTAAGTCTTTATTTTTCTAATTTTATTAACTCTATTTGGAAAATTCAATATGTAATTAATATTTCAATGAATTTTTTTCTTCAGAAAGCTTACATAATTAATTGATAATTATTATTATTTAGTATTCAAAGGAAAATAAATAGTAGTTTTACATACTAACTAGTTTTAATAATAATTCGTTTACTCATGTATATATAAAATTTATTGAAATTATTGAATTATAATTTTAAAACCAATATTTTTTCCAAATCTTAGGTTTTCTCACTTTTATTTTGTATTCCTTTAAATACCAGATTTAAAATTTTGTTCAATACTTTTCAGATAGAAATTTGATTAATTAATCTAAATTTATACATGCAGTATATTTTTTATTAGACATTTAAAGGCCGGAGATGGCATCTAAAACAAGATGTTGTGCCCACCCGAACCGAGTTGATAAGATACTGAAGATGGTAGATAACTGAAGTATAAAGGTCCAGGGTTCTTGTCTACCGGATGGCTGATAATCTAAAAATTCAGAGTTTTGGACTGTTTTTCACACGATGTAACGTAAATACGCTTCCGAAGCACTAAGAAAGTCAATCGCGCAAGACCCCCCCCTTACATAAGCAATACGAAATACTCCTCATGTAGGTTTACCATAACACAATACAATACATCCTTTTCAGAAATAGTTATATGCTTTTAGTGTATGTTAGAAAGAACTGAAATTAAATTAATAACATAATGTATTTCTTAAATTTATAAAACACACAAAAAGCAGATATCAATATTCTATTAATTACTTACTTGGTGAAAGACAACATGCAGTACGTAAATTTATCAAAAATGTGGCTGCCTTTTAAATCTATCAAAACAGCTCAATTAACTTAGTATTTTAAAGCCTCTAATTTATGGGAATCATTGACACCAAGGTTTTTTTTTTTTTTTTAAATCAGGGTGGGTGAGGGTGAACCTTTACTAAATTAGTTTATTTTGGTTTCTACTCAAGGGATGTGAAGTAGGTTTCGATTTTTAGACCTACAGCCTTAAGGAAATTTTATTTTAAACTTCTTTTTCTTACCATTTTAAACCACGGAAAACTCCGAACGATTAGGTTGGCGGACGCAACCTGTTTCGAACCAGGCACCTTCCATCTCCCAGTTCAGAGCGCTATGCACTCGGCCACTGATGGGGCCCAATAGTTATATAATTATAGTAAAAAGTTAACTTACGTTTAGCATTAAACTGAATGCAAATTTATGAAATAAAATCAAAGATGGCGGCAGGGATACTAATCTGTACTCGACCCAAATTACAAATAGAAAATTACTCAAAAAATTATTGATTATAATCAGTATTATGCCTCTTATTATAAAATTATAACAAAAATATGTCAATTTTCTGTTACATGTTACAAAAGAACTTGCTGTGACTTTTTTAATCAAATAATCTGATACTGCATGAAAACAGGTTTGTATATTTATTTACATAAATTAGTGTCAAGCAAACTTCTGAAATTTGCCCGTGAAACTAATTTATTATCTTCTGACCATACCCCTAAAAAGTAATGATATCCCCATGCAAAAACCCTTAACTGGTTAAAAATTTGTGACGCAGCATTTTACTTTATAGCTCTATGAATTTTAAATATGGGTCTTAAAAATAATGATATCAAATTTTGAGGGACGCCTTGCTGGGATTTTTAAAGATTTGTTTTTAAATTCCATTACAGTTACTTTCGATTTATTTTCTAAAGAAGATTTACGCATTTAAGCAATGCTTTTAATTATGAAATACACTGTCAAATATATCACACTTTCACTGAGTCTATATAATGTATTCAAATGAATTTATTTTAATAATTTAATTTATCTTTTGCGTCACGCTATCCAAAAGGGCAAGTAAAATTTACGTAAATATTTAGTTAGCGTCATAGTAACCAAACTAAGTGAAATGTATATGAATAATATAATAAATATATAAAGATGTTTTAAAAACTTCTAATATGAATTTATTTTGCATATTATAAAAGTAGTAAGACATTTTAAACAATATAAAATATATTTTATGCTATTTTAGCTATTATTATAATAAGTGCATAGATAAACAAATTTTAATATGAAACAAACATGACGATTCAAATCAAATTTAACATGCAAGACAACAAAAATATTAATTTGCAAATACTTTGTATTGGAAAAAAAAATTTGAAATTGCAAATTCTATTTTGCATTTACAAACTGAAAACAAATCAAACAATCCTCAATTGTTTCTTGAGGTTGCTCACTATTAATATGATTTCTGTCAGAGGAGAAACATTTATCTACATGTGCTTTCATTCTGGCTACTAATCCCATCATAACTTTTCCACAGTTCTTGCATTTGGCTTTAACACCTTTTCCAGATACTGTCTGCTCTTCATTAAAGTACATCCAAATATTATCTTTCTTCCTTCCTGCCATCATACTCGTACTTTAGCAATAGCTCTCTGAACACGGAATCCTAAACAAGCATGTTCTAAAATCTGAAATAATTCTAGTGTTGCCAATTTTCCTGATCAAATTTCTTTTGTTCTCACACTGTCACACTCAACAGTCACTCCCCCCCCTACCTCGAAGGATTCCCTAAACCACTGCAGTGCCATCTAATGCTATTATAAGAAATTAATTTCATTTGAGTGTTGAAGATTTTTATTTAGAATACAATCTATAAATACAAAATCCATTTTTGAAAAATGATTTTAATCACTGATTTTTAAAAAAAAATCCTTTGATTTAAATCGTGATTTTAATCCAGCTGATTTAAATCAACGAACCCTGCAATTTTAGTGTCTGGAAATGGGGTTTTGCACTTAATCTCAGTTGCTAAACTTCCTTCAGGAACAGGTGAAGCACAAGCCCATGCAGTTTACGAAGCTCTGAAAGAATGGAATATTGCTGGCAAAGTATTTGGAATGAGCTTTGATACAACTTCCGCAAATAGTGGAAAGGATATGTGTGTTTTTTACAAAGTTTTTTAATTACTTTAAAGGTGCTTGTGTTCTTTTAGAGAAAAAGTTGGGAAAGAAACTTTTTTCTTTTGCCTGCCGTCATCATATTATGAAGCTTATCATTGGAAAAGTTTTTCATATTGCTTTATGAATGTCTTCATGCCCAGAAGTACCTTTATTCAAACGTTTCCAAGATTTGTGGGAGTTTCTAAATAGAGACAAATTTGAAGCAGGTGTGAAAGATGATATTTTATCCCTTGTGCAAGATGTAAAAGATGATATTTTGCAGTTCACTGCTGGACAAGAATTACAGTGCAGCATCCATAATCCGGGAATCTATAATCCAGCAGCACCTATAATCCAGCACTAGTCTCGGTTTTTTTTTCTCCCCAAAGGGATCCGGAATCTCAAAATCCGGAGCTTTTAACGCTGATTTTAATTGATGAATGGCTATCTTAATTTTTTTTTCTTCTTCAATACATAGTTTTTCACCGAATATTTTTCTTTTTGTTTCGTATTTCGGCCCTAATATGTCTTTGCCGATTACTGCCGCAATACTATAAATGGTAGTCTCTGCCGAGTACTACAATTACTGCCGCAAATATTTGAATCAATGCATTTTCTAATACACAGATAAAAACAAAAGTAAATACGGCTTGGTTCGCTTATTACACTTAAATTAATTGCAGTCAAAGGTGCAGTGTAGTTGAATGAAGAATTCAAAGATAATGCGAGTGCTTTCATAGAACATTAATATGTATGAGAATTTAAAACGAGACAGCATGTTTACGCATCATCGTAAACACGTGGCTTCGGCTCCTTCGAGACACATTGCCTTGTTTCTAGACATCCTGTCACCGTGCGAAATCGTCAACTATCGCGGGAAGGAATTCGCCAGCAAGAGGGAACGGGGAATTGGTATGTTTCGACGTAATTAAGAAGCTATGAAGAGACTGAAGAGAGTAAAATTGGGAATAATTCAGCTTGCAAAATAAAACTCTAGGGTACAAACTACGGAGAGATTTAATAAATTCGATTTTATATCTGAGAGTCAACTGATGAATGTGCATATGTTAATTAACGAAATAAATACCGAAAAAAAAATGAAGCAAGTCAAATTAACCGATGTATTTAAAGTAAATACAAAAGCTAATTAGATTCTAATAATAATTTAATACACTTATTTTAAATTAGCATTTAAATAAATTCCAGCTACTATTTGTGTTATATTTTATGAAAATGTTCCCAAAATCAACGATCTATTCTGCTTTATAGTTTTTAGTTTGAATTAAACACTAAATTACATTTGTTCCAGTGTAGTTTAGTTTTTTTTTTGGCGGTTTATACAGTGATCGTATGCATATTTTAAGACTACTTTTCATTGATAAATAATACACTGGTCAATAGCACGTGATCGACGATGGTTTTAATGGACATTTTCAACACATCTGTAATCCGGAAAAATCGGTAATCCGGAACCGCGTCATTCCCGTCGATGCCGGATTATTGGTGCTGCACTGTATCACTTATAACAAGAGATGATTATAAAAAATTTCTAGAACTAGTTGTTATTTTCCTTTGAGGGATAGCTGCCAGAGGAATTCGTTTCAGGCATCCAGGAACAATGCACCATGCTCGTTGGATGTCTAAGGTGATATATTCTTTGAAGATATATATCTTTAAATCCCAATTCAAACTCACAAAAAAAGGAAGAATATGGTCTACGCGATGTCTGTGTTTTTTAGTCAGAGTGTACTTTAAAGTGTGGATGACTGCTTCAGTTACTGAAACCTCGCCATACAATGATTTTCAAATGATGAATAGTTTGTTAGACTATTCCAAAATTCATCAAGGAATTTCAAAAGCTGCATTAGAAAAGTTTGCAAAACATCTATGGTATTTGCCTGAAGATCTTTCTGCACTGTTTCTTTTTGAAAGCCAGTTACCTCTTTCGACAAAATAACCGGCAGTTGAAGCCCTAAAAAATCAAAAAGGCACGAAGAATCCTGAAAAAAGGATAACAGTTTCCCTTGAAACTTGCCATGAAAGAAAGTTTGAGGAATTTGTAACCCAACAGTCTTTCGAGCTCTTCAAAGTAATGAATATACCACATGGATTCCTCTGAGTAGACCCTGAACACTGGAACTCTGATTTCGATTACTGCACTGCCTTAAAACGTGTTCAGGCTATAAATGTTGTAAATGATCATGCCGAGAGAGATATTACTTTGGTAAAAGAATATACTGGACTTCTTACATGAAGCAAACCTCAATTTCAGATTTTGATGAAAGTTGTCGATGATCATCGAAAAGCCTATCCTGATAGCAGAAAAAAGGACTTGACAAATTGAAATGTACTCAAATTAAAATTAGTATTTTACTTCATATATGTGTAGATGTATGCATTTGTGTTAATTAAAATTTAAATTTCTGTCATTTTCGTATCATCAGTATTAACCCAATTTTACATGCAACTGCGCAACTTCAACCGCCTTGAGCTACCTTTAAAAATTTTTTTTTTCCTTCAAACTTTTCCAGCATTGTTCTCTACTGTAAAGGAACAAATTTAGAGGGTGAGACTGGAAAAAATAAATAAAAAGGTAAAATCGGCCTTTTTTGGACCACCCTAATTTCCCAGTTTTAGATTAGGGTCACTAATGACCGATTTGAGAAAGAAATCTCTAACAATCTCACAATAATTTGCATCCTTCACAATTTTTCTAATCATGTTTTCTTTTGTCGGTGCATCCCCAACACAGATACTCAAAATAGATAACACTTGTTTAAAAAGTTCTAAATGATGCTATTAAGAACTTATGATTTTCGGCCCAGAGCCTGATTATGACCAACGGGGGCCCCGGGCATTGATGAATTTGGGGGCCCCCTTCTATGAAATGTATTTTATTTTTCATAACATTTTGATATAAAAAATATATTTCAGAACAATATTTGAAATTGGGGGGGCCCTTTCGCGTCGAGGGCCCTGGGCAAAGTCCCGATTTGCCCTTGCGATAATAAGGCCCTGTTTCGGCCTATTCAGTTGATTGGTTGTATTCAAATTCAAGGCTTTACATCCGCTCTATGCAGCAGGCATGACCACTTTTTCTTATTCACTCTCTTGGTCTATGGCCCGATTAAGCGGAATTTTGGTCCAAATGAACTAATGATATATACTTGTGTAACAGCGTCTGTCTCGGTTCTTTAAGATTTGGTCTGAATAAGCGGCTGGTCTGATTAACCAGTGTTACAATTAACCAGAATCAATTGTACTAAAGATTTTATTAACAATACTAATGACTGTTTCATTTGCTGAAAGCAGCTTATCGAAACTAAAGCTGATTAGAACATATTTAAGATCAACTATGTCCAAAAAAGGTAAGTTGGACTGTCAATACTACTGTCTTTACTATCAATAGAAAATGATGTTGCCCATTCAATCAATTACACTAATTTAATAGATGAATTTGCTAACAAAAAGGCCCAAAGAATTCGCTTATAAAATATGGCATTAAACAATCTTCTAATGAAGATTTAACGTACGAGGGCGAGTCAAATGAAAGTGAGCCAGTGCGAATATATGACAAACAGAGTACTTTATTTAAAAGTAGTCTCCATGAACATTGAGACAATTGTCCCATTGACAAACGAGCCACATGATTCCCATCTCATAAGACTCCATAGGCTGATTCAAAAAGTCTGTAACTGACTCCTTCACAGCGGCGTCAGACACAAATCTGGTACCCTTGAGATGTTTTTTCAGTTTCTCGAAAATGTGAAAGTCGCATGGCGACAAATCTGGGCTGTATGGCTTTGCCGAATCATCTCATCAATCTGTACATGTGCAATGTGCAATTGTGTCAGGGGGTGATTGCGAGGTGGCTTTGGCCCAGTCTTGGATCATCTTTGCAACTTTCATGTCCTTCTCAGAACCGTTTTCTCTAACACTTCACAGTGGCCAATGAGATGCAATGTTCACCGTACGCGGCAGTCATACGGCGACTAATTTCTTATTGGGAAACACCTTCAGCTCTCAAAAACCTGACCACACCACGCTGTTCTTCTTGTGAAGCTTCCATTATGTCATGCTACTGTCTTCAACCCAATGTATGAGCGCCTTAAAAAACTTTAAACTCACACTTTTGCGTCACTTTTGTAAATGAGGGATGTCTCTGTGCTATGCCTGTGCATCGCACATGTGCAGGGGGGGTTGGCTCACTTTCATTTGACTCGCCCTTATAGTATTTGGTTTTTGATTCTTCAGTTGAGTTCAAAGAAGAGGCTGGTACCTAAAATTAAAAAAAAAAAAAAAAAGAAAAAAAAAGAAAAGAAAACCTGAATGATGAAGTTGTAAGATGAAAATCAAGATATCAGGCTAATAAGCTGGTAAAAGCATGTTTATAAAGTGAACTTATTATAGCATACCAATTATATGATTGATATTTATATTGAATCATATCATCCCCTCCCCCAAAAATTTCCGATTTTTATTAATAAAATGTTAATGATGAAGTTTTTTTGTAAAAAAATATACCTTATCCAACCTTTTGGACCCTCTGAATTTTTTTTTTCTTTTTATGCAAACATTCCGGTGTGTACGCATGCATCAGTATATCGAAATGTGTACAGAGCCACCGATCTTGATTTTCCCTAGGGCAGCCAAATTTCTAAAGCCGGGGATGATTTGGGTAAGTGGTAATGAATATTTTGACATTATAAGAGTTAGTTGTAACTATAATCGAGGTCATTATAACCGAGTTTAGCAGTAGAGTAGAACCTCTCAAATCTGGACTTCCAAAATCCGGAATTTCTATAATCCGGACAAAATTCGGCCTTCCAAATAATAATAAATTGGTATTAACCCCCCAAAAAAATTGTAATTTTTTTTATCTTCTCAAAATGCAAATAGATGGCAGCACCAAACATAATGAAGACCTCAAGACATTTTATGCTTGCTTTTTTCAGTTTTTATTTATTTTACTCATAGAAGGTTTTATATTTTTATATTCACTGCATCAAATCCCAAAGATGTATGTGCACCTTTGAGGCAGATGGATACGATCTTTTCATCCGCCACCGCTTTGTACTCGCAGTTTCTTTTGCATTGCGTAATCTGTTTCCGGGTGGGTTTGCTTGCCAATTCAATTCTGGGGAATTAAAGTTTGCAATTTCATTATAATACTAAAACCAGAAACATTATTCTTGTTAATAGAATAGTGTCAGACAGGTTCTAACATTTAAAAAAAGCATCCTTATAAAAGAAAACAGTCTTTTAGTGGTGGCATGCCCAGCAGACAATCACTTGAAAAACAAAACAAAGGAATCTATCAAGGCAAAAGCAGATGAAAAGATCATATCCACCTGCGTCAAAAGCACATACACATTTGCAGAATTCGAAGCAGGCCAGAACATTTGCTGTTAAAATGAAAGAGCAAAAAATGTAAAGGAGAGGAGGGGAAGAGAGTTAAATAAACACTTGGGCCGGAAGCAAGTTGATTATGTAATATGACCATATGAGCAGACATCGAGTTGTTTATTTTAGGCTTTGAATGCCGTGTGATGATGTTTATTTTTTTCTGATATTTGTTGCATTTGGGTTTATTTTAAGAGCGATCAGCGTTTCTTGAACATGCCAATTAATTGAATGTTTTACTGTAATAATAAATTATAAAAGGGTATTTGTTCGGTATTAAATGATACACATAGGAGCTATATACATAAACAATACACATCAGGAGCATATTTAAGAAGAGGGCAGAGGCGGGCTGGGCCCCCTCCAAAAATATAAAGCAATTATTATAAAACATGTATTTTAAAACATTTATATTAACTGAACTATTATTAAAATACCGAATCCCCCCCCCCCCCCAAAATTGAAACCTATACATGCTACTGATATGTATAGATGAGGGTGCTTTTGCATCACTTTGTATAGTTAATTTGCAGAGTTTCTATAATCCGGAATCGGTAAAGTTCCAGCGATTCCAGATTTGAGAAGTTCTACTGTATTTGTAACCCCAGCCCTCCTAAACCAAAATCCTGGGTGTGCCACTGGAGGTCACTGTATAAGGTTTTCTACATATTGATTTGATCTTAGATCATTTTAATTGGCATATGTTTAAGATATTTAGTAAACATGTATGTATTGAAAAACTCTTTTCCAGAGGGAGATGGTGTCAAAATCATTTCTGGAGGGTCCAACAAAGATTTTATTTGATTTATTTGAAGGTAAGACAATGCTCAAAGAATTTTCCCAGAAAAGAAAAATGGATAACTCCTTTTTTTTCTGGAAGTGGGGGGAGGAAAGAACCACTGTTCATCATCTCCTCTTCCATTACCCATCCCCATCCTGTCCTGGTGTGTAAGATTAAGATATCAGTATTTACACACATTACAAAAACCTTTTACTGATTGCAAAACTCATCTTTGCACTTAAAATAAAGTGAAGTTTTGTCTATCGGAAACAAATTATATTGGAGGGGTTGAGCCCTATTAACCCTAGAACACTAGCGTGTTTATGAGTACTGCTATCACTAGCGATATTCTTTTGGACACGTAATTCAACTTTCTTTTTTTTACTTTTGTTCGTACCACTACTGCACGCAATTTCTTCTATCGGGGAATGAAGCACTAAATCGGGATCATTCTTTATTTCTTCATCAGGAATATAATCAGGATCAGCATCACTGTCATCAATATCTTCATCAAATTCAATGTTATCATCACTTTCACTATCATCGGATTCCATAAGAATTTTTTGAATTTCTTCATCCGTTAAACCCTTGCGTTGTTTCGCCATTTTTTTCCAACACAGTATGAAATAAAACTCTAAACACTGCCATACATAAATCCTAAAACAACAGACACTATCACTAGGACTACGTTAAAATTACGTATTTAAATTGCCGTGTATTACTAGTGCCACGAAAAATTTACGTGCCAAAATTTTCACATATTACTAGCGGCATGTAAAATTTACGTGTGAACTCTTGCTCATTAAGGGAGGCAAGTGAACCGTTGGCGAGAAAATCAAACCACGTGGTCAGCAGCTGTCTATCTGACCCCTCGAAGCACTTAAGGTCAGACAGGTGCATCAGGAGAAGGAAAAGGGTAGAAAAGAACTATTAAAGAAGGATACTACGTGAAATTTACATACGCTAGTGTTCTAGGGTTAACCCCCTCCCTCTTGCATATGCCACTCTGATGATAACCTTCAACATTTTCTGGTGCTCACTAAAGTTGTTTATTTCTATGTTAATAACTTATACATTGTTTGACAGAAAAACACAATGCATGTAGTACAAAAGCAATACAGTGGAACCCCGATCTATCGTTCCCGCATCCATCGTTTTCCCATATTGATCGTTTTATTTCTATGGTCCTTGCACAAGTTGTATTTAAATAACATTAACGAAACCCGCATTTATCGTTCGTCAAAAAATCCTCTTCCCACGTTCATCGTTGTAAAATATTTCTCCTGACAGAAATGAAATCGATATGCAGATGGATCCATTATCATACAAACTTAATTATTTTTTGGTGTTATTTCTTGGGTTGATGGTGGTGTAGATGAAGAGTTGTTTCATGAAGCAGAGCATGTGGTTTGAAATTTAGTGATTACATTTCTATTAATATAGACTTAGTGATGTATCTTAAGAATGGAAGAAATGTGTGGCCATGCAAAAAATAAAAATAATGGCAAAGAAGCGGAGAATAATATTTATACCGATGAGACTGAGAGCCTGTACTACTGCCAAGTTTATCGAACGCAATTACAGTATTTGAAATTGTATGACATTTTATGTACAAATATGAAAAAACAAAAAAGGCCAGAAAAAATTAAAATTTTTGTTTAATTAAAAAAATTAATGAAAAACACAGTATAAAATTACCGATTTTTTAGAAATAAATATCACTTAATTTGCTTCAATGCCAATTTATTTCTTTTACAGTTTGATAACAAATTAGTATTTTTTCTATACTGTATACATTGTGTGCATTCCTTTGATAAACATTGTTTTCTTCATATTTTGACTTAAATCCGCATTAGTCGTTTTCCCGCATGCATCGTTTTTTTCTACGCACCCCTTGAAAAACGATAGATCGAGGTTCTACTGTATACAGTTAAGGAAATTTTGAACTAGGTATAACAAGGAAATAAACATAATAATAACAAAAAGAATCTATTATTTTAAATAATGCAGTACATTCTGAGTATTTACTACAATTTAATTACCCAATATTTAATTCATTATCCTTATTTTCTTGCCAGCCAACAGGAGGATATTCTATCCAAGCATTGAAATATCTGACAATACCATGGTGGTCTAGCTTAGCAAGAGCTTTCACTTCTCGTAAAACTCTTTCATATCGTACACTGTAAGAATAATTTACATATACAGTTAAATAATATATATGTAGGGTGACAATTATTGAGCTATGTGAAATAAAAATTTCCAAAAACTGAGTTAAAAAATATAAAGTAACTATAGATATAGATATTCAAATTCAGTTTAGGACATGTTTAATATGCTTGCCATAAATAGCTAAAGATGTGGTGCAGACTAATTGAAAATACTGCACAACTTGATGAAATGTCGAGAGTTCTCTCTATAGCTTTCTTTAATCAAAATCCCTTTTGAATCAAGTTTTTGATTGTTGCAACACTTGAACCACTTATCTTCACCTTGTACTCTAGCACATTTTATTTTAGTTTTGATCAGGCTGTTATTGCTCAAATTGTTAATCAAGAAGATGGATATATGCTCAGAAAAGCAATATTTTGGCATTTTCACTTGAACAAAAATTAGAGTGTACATGTTAAAAAAAAAAAAAAAACAATACTCAAAGGTTGTGAAATATTTTGCTCTTCCAATTTGGCTCACCGACAGAGGTTGTATTTTTGTTTAATGTAATTGTAGAATGATTTAAAATTGCCGAGAGCCACGAAAGCGAAAGGTTTGATATTATGAGTTCTTAATGTTGTGTGTAAGTAAAAGCATAATAAATATGTTTGTCTTAGAATTGTGTCTTGTTTTGACACAAATAAAGATCACCTTAATTTGTTGTGTTATTGATAGCAGAAGAATGGAATAAACTTAAAAAGGTTTTTGAAGGCACAGGAAAAACCTCAATCTTTTTTCAAAGTCAAAAACATTATTTAAATATTAAAACTGTTGTCAGATACGGCAGTAAATGTTCATCATTTTGTCCATTCATAAACTAATTTTTACCTAAATAATTTTGGTGAAAGTTTTAAATACAACAAAAAAACGTTTATCCTACAAAATAAATAAATAAATAATAACTTTTTACAACTGTTGCCACTCAAAGCAAAACTAAAGGGAAAACGAAACTACACTGGTTGAATGTATATGAACAATGCCATACTTAACATACTCCTAACTTTTGATACCAGAATTTTTATCAAAACAAATATTTAGTTAAAGTCCATTTTAAAGTTTACTTAAAAGTCTGTTTTAAAGTTCAAAGTCCTTGAATCTACAAGGCACTTTTATAGCTCAACCACTTCCGGTAACTCTCTCTTTCAGTATCTTTTGAAGACTAGCAGGAATATTTTTTTGTTCAGTATCTGCTTTCTCAGGACTTCCTTCAGATTCTGGTTGTATTTCCAAAGGCTATAAGCACTGAATTTGTCTTGGAATCCCTCCATTTGATGTCTTAACTTTAACCAGTCTGACATTATTGTCTTTACTGGGATACAATTTGACTATTCATCCCAAAGACCAACATGGTCTCTCTCTCTCTCTCGCATCTTATCTTCATTTTCAATTAAACTTCAATTAAAAGTGTCCCCAACTTTTAATTCATAAGATGACTTCTTATTTGTTTGCTTAAGCATGAGATTTCCTAGATATTCTACTCTAAAATGTTTTCTGAACTGTTCCCGAAATCTTTGCTGGTACTGTAACCTTCTAACTAAATTTATCTTGTCTATATGGTCAAGATCTTGCACACCAACTTCTGGAATTTCTTGAAGGAACATTGCAAGAGTAATTGGTTTTAACTTATCTGAATTAAAGGTCAAGACTCAGAAATTTTAAGAGTAGCCAGTGGCCACTGGACATGATTAATTCAGTGGCCACTTGAACGGATTCTTACATACGTAGAATTCATGTGTAATTAAAATATATGCATGTACACACACACACACACAAAGGTATAATATTGGATATAATATAATCAAAAAATTAAAATTTTCAGGACTAATGAATAATAATACAATGTTGTTTTGTATATATTTCTTAACCCGTAAGCAGGTGCGCTGGGGTAAATCTCACCCAGCGACATTTTTTCTTTGTAAAATGGGAGAAATTTTTTGAGAACAAGTTTGCCCCGTCTTCTACCTTTCAAGGTCAAGGTCTAGTTGGGGTGGGTGAAGGAATTTCGTTTCTTTGTTATCCGGAAGGGGAAAAAATTCCATTTTGGGATTAAATACTCCCGCGCGACTAACGTTCCATTACGTTGCTAACGTAAACTAAGTATAAACTAAATGTAAATTAACTATAAATTGACGTTACACTACTGGTATGTATTGACAAAAGGCTATTAAATGAAATTAATATCATATTAATGACATTATCGGCAATTTTGGTAAAATCATTTAAATTTGCATAAACTTATTATGAAATAGTATAATACAAGGGAACCTACTTGTTCAATTCTTCGTGCAAGCATATTCTTTTAACAGCGTAGTGGCAATCATCGATTTTATTTTTTACATCCATTACTATGCCAAATCCACCTTTTCCCAAAAGAGAAATCATTTCAAAATCCTGATGAAATCTATAAAAAACACACACCATAATTATGTACTTTTTAAAATCACAGGCACAAAAAAAATATTATAATCACATATAAGATGTACACATACTAGATCAATATAATTAATGTCATTTTGCACATTTTTCTTATAGGACAAAGATGCACAAGCTGAAATAATTCACTATTCAGGGGAAAGGAAAATAAATTTTATAATTATAAAAACAATTTTATAAAAATTTTAAATCTTAATTGCATTATTTTTGAAGAAAAGATTTTATATATGTACACAGGGTTATAACTATGAGGTTTTTTTTTTCTTTTAGAAGTATAGAAGAAGGAAAACTTGTTAGCTGTGATCGATCTAGGATTTTTTCAGAAGAGTAAAAATACTCCCTGATGTTTCTAGAAGTATTTTCCTTTACAAATCCACACACACACACACACACACAGAAACACACAAAAAAACAATTATACCAAACTTAAAATACATAATTAAATTGTGTTTAACACATAAATAACAAAAAATTAATAAAATAACTGGACATTTTCTAATTTAAAATTAGTAAATATAAAAGTTATTTATAAAATATTGAATAACATCATAAAGAAAAGATATTTATAAAAATTATACTGGCTATTTCTTTTTTTAAATTTCAACCAATAAATTGCTTAATCTGCTGATTAAAATAACCGATATCTTTATTTTAGAAAATGAGAAACCTCACAAATTTTATCAACATGTCAAGGAAATTAGGAAGGTTGGAGTGTTATATGGTATGCATACATGAAATCCTAATTAACCTAAAATCAACCTAATCACTCCAACCTTCCTAATTTAATTGATGTCTTGTTACAAAGAGTATCTTAACAATTCAGTTTCAAAAGTAACTTCAAAAATTATTTCTATTAAAAAAAAAAAAAATTCCTGTCTGAAAGCTGAAAATAAGTTTACAATGATGGCAGATTGTTCTATTAAGAATAACCTTATGACCAGGGATGCAGTCCTAAAATAAAATGTGACGGGGCGCTAAAAATAAACCTTGTTGAATGCGAAATTCTTTTAAGAGGTGTGGCCAACATATTCTTTTCCTTTTTTTGTTTAAATAAAGTTTTTATTAAATTGCAACTTATTGCAACAACCAAGTAGGAAGAAAACAATTAATTTAGAACAATGACCAAAGTTCCTCTTTTTCTTCAGTATGACTTGTAGAACAATCGTGATTGAGATGACGAGACTGGCTATCTTGAGCATTTCTATGTTGAAGCAACCTTGTTTTGGCATACGATATTGGATTCCATTGTAGAAGTGGAGGACAATTAAGTTTTAATAACACTGAATATGACATATTTGACAAAATGCAGTAATCCATTCTAAAAGAGATATTCTTCCTATGTGCTTTACACATGGAAACGTGTGGAGGTTAACTGAATCATCAAATAAGAAAAGAATAAAAAACATAAAGAGGTAGTACAAGTGCCATAATCCTCAGAAATGAAATGCGAACAAGCTTTTCAAACATCTGGTTTTGCAAGTTCTGGGATTCAGTGCCTACAAAATTTAATACCGCATCTTACATTTGAAATTTACCACATTTTTTTAACACCTGATATTTTTATTAACCAGGGCACCACCCTGGCCCCACTGCACCCCTGCTTATGACACAATTTGTTTTTTGAAGGTACCCTTTCCCAGAATTAGCTTGTCTTGCTTTAAATTTTTTTGAAGTAAAACTTCTTTAGGCGCAACTAGGGAGTAACTCAGATTTTTTTTCTGACGGAAGTAATGCTCAGTAAAGGAAGTAATGTATCTTTTCCCTCCTTGCTACCTTCATTTGCGGAACAGTTCTCAGGCGTTCGCGTTCCTGCGAACATCGACATTACTACCTGCCTGTTTTGAAGCAAGATCTTGTCTGATGACTCTGTTCAGTGGATAAGTGGACCGGCTCTTGTCAGAGCCACTGTGGGAAGCCTTTTGCTGAACAGGTGGCGATCCTGCTGACTGTCTCTCACTGTTGTTACAGGCGGCGACCCAACCCGTCACCTCCGATAAACAATGCCTATGCACCGAATACAGAAAGTGGCACAATGGTGCACTTCGCCGTCGAAGCTCCGTTGCTTTACTCACATGTTTTCAATGGCATTATTACAATATTTAATGGAATTATGAGTTAAAATTTGACATGATTGTTTGTCATGATACATAAATATTGTTTGTCTGTACTTAAATAGTATGTAATCTTTTACTATTGCTCATGTGTTTTTGAGTTATTTATAATAATGAGCCAAATGTAAATTTTTAAACAGCAAAGTCCATTGCCATTGACTTAAAGTCACTGGAATGCCAGTGTCTGAAAAATGCATATGTGCCAGTATAGTGCCAGTAATGGCGAAATGCCTATGTCTATAACATTTACAAAAAAGCTAACAGTGTGGTACTGTTTAAAATGTACCAGACCAGCACTATTTCGCTGTAATGGGCCAGTAAATATTTATACAGTGTTAACATAAAATTTCGTTATTTTACTGTTGAGACTGGGATACTTGTGTACAAAAAAATTACAGAAAAATAATACTATAAAACTTTCACTGGCCGTATTATAAACCGGAGAGCTCCTCATTTCAACTCAGCATTATGTGCATGCGCAGCTGACAGCTGAGAGATGATGACAGACATAACGGACAAGTGGCAGCATGGAGGAAAGAGCGGGAAGAGGAAGTTCACTTTGCTTTACTATGTGTTGTTTCTGATAAAATACAGGTAAGGGGTAGTTTAAGTATATCTGTAATTCAATGTAGTGTTTGGTAAATATAGTACCTTTTTCTATTATGTATTTCATGCCAAAAATTCTTCAAAAAGGTATGAGGGAGTTGAACCTCTCTCCACTTTGCTTAATTCACTGATCAGATCAATGCAAATTAGATCTAATTCAAAATATTCTGTTTTGCTCCCCTTAGAACTTTAGCATGCAATTAATGTAACACTGTTATACTATCATAAACAATTTACTGGTCTCTTAACCCATTTAAGCCTAGTTTACCCATTTTTCCTGGCCTTTATTCACGAGTATTAAACCTCAACAACAAAATATTTTAACATGACCCAGTAGAATGCTGACATTTCAATTTTCGTACATAATGATTATAAAAGAAATCATTCCTTGTTCAAGAAGTTGACAGAAATTTATCTATTATTGCTGGTATTAGCAAAAATAGAAGAAAGTCGTAAAATATCTGGGCACAAATAGGTTACTTAACGAATTTCAGTCATACTTTACGTCCGTTATATAATCTGTAAGTATTTATTTAATGAAGAACTTTTTTTATGTAAGAAGCACTTTGGAAATAATTCGAAGACAAACTTTTAAATAAAATAAAATAGTTTAGTTGATTAATTAATTAATAATTTCTCTATTTTACGATTTTCTCTTCATATTTAGGAGGGTTGTAGGAGCCCCTATAACCCTCCTTATGGGCATGCTTGTGCTGGTGTCATGCACACATTATTCATGTATTTCTTCGATAGATTGATATTTATTAATTTTGGGGGACTGGGGCTGCTGTCCTGCCTGTCTTGCCTTAGGCTCTGGTGCTATTGTATTTGCAAGTGCTTACCTGAGGGCATTAGAAATTATAACAGCAGGGGGGAAAAAAAGATTTTATCTTTTATTTAAACTAACTTAGGTAATTTAATTTAGAATAACAGCTTAAAAGTAATTTTGGATATCAGTTGAATGAAATTATCTATGATTAAAACATTATTTGTCATTTTCAACAACAATTTGAAATATAGAATTTGCAGCATTCAGTAATTAAATCATAATTTGAATCAATATATCAAAAATGTTTATTAAAAATTGTATCAGGTTGTAACGAAAGTTTTCTGCCAGCAAAAAAGTTCCTAACAAAGTTATAAAAAGAACCTGAAAGGAGTACCTTTGATGCGGGTAGTAATCACCACCCGTTTTGGTATTTTTTCAAAGCCTTCGGCCCAGAAACATGGGGGGCGTGAGACCAAAAACATAACTTTCAAATGCCAAAAATCGTTTGACAAAATATGAGGAACACGAACTGTTAGCTGAGAACATATCTGCGGTGGCGGGAAACTTTCGTTATGACCTAATATATTTAAGCTATAACTATATAGTAAATTTAAAAGCATTAGAAGTGTTTTTATTATTATTTCCAAGTAAAAAATGTTTTTGAAAGAGCATTATTTTCATATTATATAGAATAAATCGAAAACTTCTCTTCACAAACTGTGTTTCAGAGTGAATACTAGAGATGTACTGAGTGCTTGATACTTGATACTCTCCAAATTGTGACAGGGAACTCGGCAGATATGAAGCACTCGTGAAACTTCAGAATTTAAAAATATTACTGAAGAAATTGCCACAATTTACACCTATCAGTGCCCCTGATAAATATATATCTTGTGTTTCTAATACAATTCATGCAGTTTGTCATCTAACTGAATTTTTAGAAGAAATTTTCATGATCAAGTTTATCAATCTGAAAACATTTTTAAACAATAAAAATGAATAATAAAACTAGTACGGAATATGTGGAGTTATTTACCAACAACCTTGTGGACTGACAATTACACATGACAAGGTCATTCTGCAATATTTGGCTTCATTAGTTTGAAGGGGGGAAAAAAGTGTAATACAACCTTTTAAAGCTTGAAATCTCAACTATTAAAGATCACCAACAGAAAATCAACAAAACAAAAAGTGGAGCATTTTGTTCACAATCATACAGGGAAAAAAAAAATTTACATACAGAACATTATATTTAATTTTTAACTCAGAAATATCTAGTCTATTTCAAAGTTTTCGTGCTTCTTAAACCTTTTTAAATAGTAGTATTATGTGAAATAAAAAGAAAAAAATTAAAATAGAATTTTATCTGAAACTTTAAATGACTGATTTCTTTTTGTCCCATAAACAATTTTGAGCTTATTTTTAATTTTTATCTAATAATATTGATGACAGTTGAACAATCCTCCCTCCTTAGCTAGTGAACTAGCTTTTTGAATTATTCAATTAAAATATTATACTAGCTGGAACCTGTCGAATTCGACGGTCAATTTATTGACTTTAGTATTCAAAAATAAATTGGAACGACGGAACATGACTTGTGACAGAAAGTAAACAAAAGGTTTCATGCCAGTTCTTAGCAACTGTACAATGACGATGAAATGATTGAAATCTTTAAAATTTGTTTTTAACTATCTTTATTAAGTAAAAAAAAAGAGTAGATATTAAATGACGAATGAGCAAATACAGTTTACAAATTCTAATTGAGCATTTCATTGAAGACGATATTTTGTTTAAAGTCATCAACCACGAAACATCCAGGTGAATTCTCTTAAATGATATTGACTGCCACAGCATTCTTTGATCTAACCATTGAAGAGTGACATACAACATTCCATGAGAAAATACGGGCGCAGAAAAGTAAACGCCAAAAGTATGAAGCAAAAATAGTTAAAAATTTCGGAATTCTGCAAGAGTAAAAAAAAATTTAATCTGCCAAATGGCGATCGCGCGCTCCCTGCTTTATTTGCCTTTTCTCAAGCTACCCTCGATGGTAAAGATCCAGTATCAGACAGAAAACTGAAAAATTAAAGAAATAAAAGATAAATTGCTAACTAAAGAAGGAGTTTATAACTGCCGTCAATGTCGTTAACAAACCACAATGTATTTGTATGGAGAAGAGTTTGAAAAAAACTGAGACACTTTCATCTTTTATATACTCACTAAAGTGCTGTATATTAAAAGCGTATCATAATCCATGCGCCGTCCCTATTTTTCTTCCTTGTTTCATTAAATTGAAAAGCGTATCATTATTCATGGACATGCCGTATTTTTCTTCCTTGTTCCATAAAACACTTCTTTGGAATCGAAATCTATAGCTGCTAAAACTGTTTTACAATCTTCGCCAAGCATATTCCAACTATACTTCACCATTTTAAATACTGTTCGGAATGAGCATCATAATCCACGAGTGTGCTATATTTGTCTTTCTTGTTGCATAAAACACATCTTTGGAATTAATATCTATATTAAATTTGCCTACTAACAGGGGCGGCCCTAGGGCCGGACAAACCGGACCCCTGTCCGGGGCGGCAAATTTTAGGGGCGGCATTTTGGCTCGAATTTCAAAAATACATTTCGTATAAGTAAAAGAATATTCCTTGTTAAAAAATATTCCGAAGAATATCATTCTATATAACTTTACTAACTGATGTGCCCATCCGTCATTCATGGGTTTTAACTAACCGCACGAAATTTAGTTTGCATTGTAGTAGTACAAAAAAATGGAATTAACATACTGGCAGAAATATAGAAAGCAAAGTTATAACTCTTGTGTATTGTTCAAAGATTACAGAGTAACAAATTACTGAGACAAACTGTCAATAGAGAAAATATTTTACATTCAAAATTAACGTTTTCTTTTAGTGGATGAGCTTCCTACATCAAAAAGTCATTTAAAGTTGCAAAAGAAGATGCTAGTAATGAATATTAAACTGAAAAGAGAATATCTGGAAAATTTTTTGTAATAGCAAGTAGCCGATATTTAACCCATTAAGCGCCAAAGCTCCCATTGTTGGGTCAGTGTGATAAAAATCAGTTTCTAATAAAATTGTTCTAAAGATTAAAACATAAATACATAAATAAATTTTAAAAAAGTAAATGGTTGCCTGCCCAGTGTTTTTCCCAGGCTTTGTGTCACCCAACAAATAAAGGCCAGCTGAGGCTTACTTTGTTTTTTTTGAAAACTTTGTAATATCCAAAGTTTTATTTTATTTAAGTGAAAAAAAAAAAGCAGAGCTATCTAAAAGTAGTAAAGTTTCTTAAAATTTAAATGTACCTTTAGCTTTGGTGTAAACATCATAAATTCATAGGCTTTTCACACTTGCGTCGTTCGCGTCGGTTTGACGACGCTCGCGCCAGTTTTGCCTAGTGTGAAAGCAATGTGACACCGGTTTCGCAACGGATCGCTCGAACTACTTAGGGAAGTGGTCTGACGACGCTCAAATCGACTTAACCATCCCAGAATTCTGTGCGATAATCTACTGGCTACTTGGCGAACCTTTAAAAGTCGCCAGGTGATTGTTGTTGATGTTGACTGCTTGTTTTTGTTTACTTCCGATATTCAGCCCATGTTTCGGATATTTTAAAATCCTTATAATTTCTTAAAATTTATTTACTTTACACTCGTCATGACTGTCTTAAAAAGTTTATCATTAAATGCGATCTTATATTAGTATTTATTTAAAATGTTTCATTTTTTATTAGTTAAAATGATACTCTGTTTGCATTTGAAAAATACAGATTTCTCACAGACACATTATCCAATTTCTTTTATTGTAGTTGAGTTATTTATATGTGGATAATGTTTATCGCAAAAATATCCTTTGCGTGAATTTTTTTTTGCTTGCTGTCTTTAGAAATTGATGTATGAGTATAGTTGAATTCTTACTACTTAATGTCATGCAGATTCATTCCATTTGTTATCTTTAAATTATGTATATTTTTGGGATTTTAAAAACAAAATCTTCATCCATCAATTATGGATATATTTCTGTTTTATTTTAGATAATCGTAATATCGTTAATATAAGTCTGTTTAATAAAATAATTTTTACTTATATTGCAGTGTTTTTGTTATGAAAATGTGTAATAAATTTAGAAAAATAAAAAGTATTTAACTCTTGCCTCTTTTTAAACATAATTTTACATTGTTAACTACTAATGGTTTCTTTTTTATATCTGTTTCTTTCAGATGAAATATTGCACATCTACAATGAAGTTAAACTAGTAAGATTTGAGACATTGGAGCAGAAAATTAAATAATACTGCTTCATGTCTTAAGTCTCACTGGTAAAAGTGTAATTCAACTGTCTAGAATAGGAGCATCTTTTGTTGTAAGTAAATACCGAATACTTAAATCTTGACCGAGCTGCGGATTCATTATCTTAAAAAGTTTGTGTATCTAAAGTATGGTTTAATATTTTATTTATTTTTTTTTTTTTTAATTATTGACCTTTAATTTTTTTTCATTCCTTTATTTAACGCTCTAATGCCATTAGATTAAATCTTGACCTTTTATTTTACATTTTTTTCTTACTGGTTGGAATAGATTTTTAAAGTCAAATTTACTTGAAAGATCTGGATGAGACATGTTTGAAGTATTTACTAGCAATAACTAATGTAGATCATAGTATACTATTTCTCGGATTTATAATGGCAAAATTTGTTATAATAATTTTCATATTATTGATCAAAATTGATAAAAAATACTTTAATTATGGCAAGAATCTTTCCAAAGTAATCCTTAAATTATTTTTTATAATTTAAGGATTACTTTGGAAAAGTAGAATATAGTAAATGTGTATAGTAAATATAAGAATATAGTAAATGTGTAATTACTAAGGTATTTATATAATATATTGTCATCATCCAATTGTCCATAATTTTTTTCTTCCCAATCTGTGCGATTATGCCCCAGTAATGTTTTAAACAATTACACAAATCTCAGTTACTTGTGTTGATAACCCTATATATAGATCATATGATAAGATACATAAATACTATTTTTATGAGATTATCTGGGGTGTAGCCTAGGGGAGTCATAACCCCCCCCCCCCGCCCGAGGAATTTTTTGCCATACAAAATGTATATTCTTCACTCCCTTATCACACACATGTATGCATATATGTGAGTTGCAGTAGTTGTAACCCCCCTCCCCATGAAGAATTTCTGGCTACGCCCCTGCCAGCAAGGTTAATTAAAACATTTTTTTATGTTCTTGCGTATTATCCTGGCAGTCATTTCTGCCAAACTATTTTTTCGTCAAATGTGCTGGCAAACTATTGCCAGTGATATTCCAAACCAACAATTATTTCATGTGTCTGACATTTATCTTGGCAAAAAATCATTCATCTTGGTGGACTGCTTGGATAATATATAAGTATCAGGTTGTAACGAAAGTTTTCTGCCAAATCTGCTTGAAAAACGAACTTCTAACTCCTTAGATAACTGTCGAGTGGTTAATTACTGATCTTCTTCCACAAGATCTCGCAGGCTGGCCTCATCAACATCAATAGACCAGCCAGAGCTCTCTGCTTCTTGAATGAGATAGTTCTTGTTTTTGAACTTTCGGTACCAAATCTGCAGAGTGTCACATGATATAACAATAGTACTTAAAGCAGTACACATAATTCATTGATATTCTGTAGCTGACTTCTTGCAACAGAACTGGAAGTAAATGATGGTTCTAATCCGTAGAGTGATAGTTCCATTTGAGACATCTTGTACTTAATGATAACAATATTTTTTTACGGATTTCACAACATAGTGTTATAAAGTAAGTCCCTTTCTTTCAAATGCCAAGAATCGTTTGACAAAATAAGAGCAAATACGCCAACGCGAACTGCGTGCTGACGATGTTTGTGGTGGTGGGAAACTTTCGTTACAACCTAATACATTTTTTATCTCTTTCATAATTGTTTACAAGAAAAATCCCTGTATTTTCTTATTATAAATTGCTAAAAATTCAAAATGTTGGCACACCATGGAAATTACTCGATTTCCCCCAATAATGTAGGCAGGTATAAAACTATCACTAAATTTAGATTAAACTTTTTGAAAGATGAGCTTTCCTCTCATTTTATCATGTTTTTATTAATTCACTTTCTTTACAGTTCAGTTATTACTGTACGAACATGTATCATGTAAGGAAAGTATTGTAATCATGAAAAAATTCAACTTAGAGGTTTTTAAATATTTACACGTTTTGTCATAGCTACCAAGTGTTCCGTTTATACAGATTCGTTCCGTTTTTTGAGCTTTCTTCCGTAAATACGTTTTTAAGCCAAAATGTTCCATTTTTCAGCTTCTGTGTAAGGATTTTTAAAAGTTAAAAGAAAAAAGGAAGAACATGTACATTTTTAGCTTTTGGTAAATCATTTATCCTTGTAAATAAGGCAATAAATTTAATTGAATGATATTTATCTTATTCTTTCAAGTATTTCTTACATTAAGCATTTAAGTCTTGTAGAAATAAGTTAAGAATAATTTATTTTTATAAATTAATGATTATATAGGCACATCATCTCTCTACACATGATAATTTAATTCTGTTAATGTAAGATTTTTAATTGTATATTTAATCATGCATTTAATGACCACGCACTGTGTTCCTTATTTCTGATTTTATGACCACGTGTTGTGTTCCTTAATCTTTTCCTGGAAAGTTGGCAGCTATGCGTTTTGTGGTCTTCTGAATTCATTTATACTATTTTTATGATGTTTATGTGTGCGTGTATGCGAGTGAACACAATAGCTCCTAAATGGTGCATTCGATTGAGCTGAAATTTGGTATACACAGTCAACTCGGCATATAGTGAACTTTCAAATACAGTGAACACATTTCCTTAGTCCTGATTCACATACATTAGAAATGTACATAGCATTTTCTGGTTTTAGTGAACTATGACTTCGGTTATAGTGAACTTAAAAAAATTTTGGATGGTAGAGGCAAATATTGTTCAATTCCCATTAACAGTGTCTCTTTTGTGTTTGAGTAGAGTGTCGAGTTTTACACTATCAGGTTGTATAAATGTTTATAATTGCAGGATATGGGGAACGAGCAACCAATATGCTAAACGTGAAAACCCCAACTCCAAGTGGTCCCAAACGCTGTAGTGTTACAGGGACTAGCTACGGTGCGATGTTGAGAGAACAATTGATTCCAGCATTGCAAGAGAGACATTGTTTAGAAACCACGGTATGTATGCAGGATGAAGCACCCCCTCACATTGCTAACATTGTTAAAAAATTGCTGCATGATACCTTTGGTGCGGACAGAGTCATAAGCAGAGGTTTCGACAACTCTTGGCCCCCACATTCACCGGAACTTAATCCTTGTGATTTTTATCTGTGGGGACATCTGAAAGATATGGTTTATAGAGAACGACATGCCTCTTTTGCTCAATTGAAATCTAGCAGAACGAGACGTGAGGTGTGTTATACCAGAGATTTTAAATGCGACGGTGGACCATGCTGTTTCACATTTTCAGCATGTGGTTACATCAGGTGGATCGCATATTGAGCATATCATGTGATAATTTCATTGAATAAATAATGGTTTGTTTTCCAAATCGTCTTAATGGATTGTTTAATTTGTGATCTTAATTTACGTTAATTTTTGATTATATGATACTGTAAAAATATAATTACTGAAGCGAATTGCATGGAATTTTGATAAACTGTAAATAATGTTTTATATTGTCTGTATGCCTCTAATTCCGACATTGTTCTTTCGTTCTGTAAATAAGCTCTCATCTATCTCAACTACTTTTTCAAGACCACTGATTTTTTTTTTACTCATATTTCTGTTAATAGTGATACACAAACTTCTCTCAAGTAGTTGTTCCAATCTAAAACTGTATTATGATTCATATCCAGTTGTTTTTCACACCATTTGACTGATGTCTTGGGTCTCGCAAAGGGCAAGTGTTAGCTTATTTTCCAGGTGGCCACTAAAGTGATGGCCGGACCCACTGATGTTTCTTTTGTGTCTCGCAAATGACCAGCATTAGCATATTTTTAAGGGGGCTGCATAAAGTGATGAACGGACCCACTGATGTTTTTTTGGGTCTCGCAAAGGGCAAGTGTTAGCTTATATTCCAGGAGGCCCCTAAAGTGATAGCCGGACCCACTGATGTTTTTTTGTGTCACGCAAATGACCAGCATTAGCATATTTTCGAGGGGCTCTTCCTCTTTTGTTTTTAATAGTTTGTTATTTTTTCTTTAAATAGTTGTTCCATTAAAAAAAATATTTCGTTTTCCTAAATCACCATTTTGTTTATGTTTCTGCATCTTGGGAAAATAATCACAAAAATCAAGTGTGCTTCCTCTGTAGCTGAATCTCACAGCCTTTAGTGTCCCATATGTGTTGCCGAACAAGAAAAGCCAAAATTATGGAACCCAGAGATTATGAACCAAGCAGAGCAGAAGAGGTTGCAATCCCAGAGACGTTCCACAGAAAAGTGCCAACTCACCAGTTTGTTGACAATCGCCAAGTGGTAGGCTAAAGCACATTTTCACTGTTCGTTCAAAATAAAAATATAGTAGTAAAGGACTATATTCTGTATACGGTGCATTGTTTACATATCAATGTTTTTGTTTACAAATCATTGGCGAACAATCTGACGGCAGAGTGAGCGATGCACCGCCAAAGTGAAGTTACCTGCCGGTGGTAGTTGTGACTGGCAACCATAAAGAATACGTGTTTCGTCAGGTTTGGGAATTTGAAATTGTTTCTGTTATTGATGGAAGGGAATAAAATGTGTTATGTTAATATATGAAAAGAATTTGTGTGTTTGTTAGAAATATGTGTGTTTGTTACGTTATAAGCCAGTGGGTGTTAGGGACATTTTTGAGCGGTTATTTAAAAAAGAAATAAAGGTAAGTGCTCTTTTTTAACGAATCTTTGCAATGTTTAAGGTTTTTAATGTAAATTTTAAATTGATATTGGATGTGTTTATGTTTTCGTAAGTGCTATTTACGTGCTATTCTAATCATACCGACTTTATAAGAGGTGTACAACTAGGTTGTTTAATCCACTGATGTTTTTTTGAGTTGAAAACGGACCAGTGTTTACCCAGTTTACATTAGCTGTACAACTAGCTTGCTGAATCCACTGAGGTTTTTTTAGTTAAAAACAGTCCGCTGGTTGCATAGTTTACATAGCTGTACAACTAGGTTGCTGAATCCACTGAGGTTTTTTTAGTTAAAAACGGTCCACTGGTTGCATAGTTTACATAACTCTACAACTAGGTTGCTTAATCTACTGTATTTTTTTTAGTTAAAAATGGTCCACAGTTTGCTCATTTTAAATTGCCCATTACTGAATTTGCAGACGTTCTTTTGGTTAAATATACGGACATTTTGTTTTGTTTTAATGTTTTTGTAAGTGAAATATATGTGCAATTTTAATATGGTAAAATACTTTGACTTTGCTGGTCGTGCAAAATGGTTGGCGACAGTCGCTGGAGCTTGGCGGTTGCCATGGGGTGCACACTGGCTTGTATGATTTTACCGTAGAAAAGATTTTTAACGACTAAAACATTAGTCTCATTTAAATCTTATAACCAGAAATAGTCACAGAAATCTTCAGAGTAAATAGAATTTTACAGTGGTGTATGCAGACTTCCTTCAAGGGAGGGTTATAGACATAACTTTGCGTTAAAATGCATAGTATTTAAGCTAAAAAATGAAAATTTATGGACATTTTGTTAAAAAATTTTTGACAAGGGGGGGGGGTTGAACCCCCCAACCCCCCCCTTGCATACGCCACTGGAATCATAATTGTTGAAAGAGAAAATGGGGGGAAGGTGGTGATAACTCTTATAATATTGCTTATAGCATTCCACATTTTAATTTTTAAGTGAATTACCAAATGAGTGCAGTTATCTAAAATTAAAGAGTAAGGATAAATGATTAATAACTATTCAAATGGTAATGATTAATGAACTTCATTTAATATTATAAAGCTATCTAGATATTATAATGAATAATTTTATCTCTTAGAAACAAAAGAGTAAATTTTAATATTTATCCTCCCAAAAAAAATCCAGTAAATCGTAATCCAAACATTATTGACAAAATCGATGTTTATTTAATGAATGCATTGTGGATATACATTGTTTATTTACATTCGCCACCTGCCACCTCAAGAGTCAAGCAATCTGAACATGGTCTGAAATTACAAAATACTTTTATCCGATTCTAAAAATATTTGTTTAACAATTAAAATAATAAGAAACCATTCATGAAACAAAAAATTAAATAAGGAAAATTTTTAATATGTTTTTATATTCTTAAAAATTTGGTTTCTATTAAGATAAATATGCAAAGTCTTCTTGAACTGAAGTGAATTATTTAATAATATCCTTCTTATCAGCCAAAAGAGATAGCAAGCCAAATCGAGAAACCCACTAAAATCTAGTAACCCAGGACAAATCGTTTCAAGTGTGAACACAACTGGCGCGAGGGAAAGACCCAACTGGCGCGAGCGTCGTCAAACCGGCGCGAACGACGCAAGTGTGAAAAGCATATAAATCTACCTCTTAAACTAGATTTTTCCTTCTTAAACATAAGGTAGAGTTGTTTCATAGTTCAGCTTCTGAATAAATACCAGAGATTGACAGGCAAATTGCATAAACCTATAGGCAAACTTCTAACCTTGATTCTAGACTTGAAAATTAAATAACTACAGGTAAATTTCTGACCTTTAATTGTGCAAACCTATAGATAATTTTCTGACCTTATTTTATTTTGCTTTAAGACTATAAGCTATAATTCCTGGTAATGCTTTTCATTCATGTTCTTAGTGTCAGGTAAATTTCAGACCTTGTTTTCTTTATGCAAATTATTTTGAGTAGCTCTGCATGCATAATTTGCAGTAACTGTTAAATTAACCTTTTCTGTTTAATATATAACAGAATGGTTTCAGTGTGCTGATATATAGATATGTGCTTCATAGATGGAAGGCTGTCTTCCACTCTTTGTTAGATGTTTGCTGCTGTTGTTATCAGAATTGTTACTAATGGTTTATGGAAGACAGTCATTTTATTGTACATTTTTTTTAGTTTTTAATCCATTTAACCAATTGTTCATAAAGACGATGTGTTTATACTAATAAAGAAAAGTTAGTTGCATTTTTGAAGTCCTTATTGAGCAGCAACAGTCATCCATTATGCACATCTTCTGACATGGTAGCAGATGCTGACAGTAACGACCCATGGCATCTTCTGGAGACGTTAACCCAGGGTCATCATTCAACTTTCCAAAGTTAAATCGTGATAACTTTAAACAGTGGAAATATAATATTAATTTGCTGCTGGCCAGTCAAGACCTCTCCGAATTTTCCTCAGATTACCAAAGTGAAATTCCCACTCAAGAGACTGCCGAACACAAACCGGACGATTCTAAAGGCCCGGTTGTGCGGGATATTCGAAAAGAAAAAAAGGCTCTAGCCATTATATGTCTGAGTATTGAAGAAAGTCTAAAAAGTCTCCTATATGAAGCGCATACACCAGCAGAGGCTTGGACATTACTCAAGAATGCTTTCGAGCCAAGCAGCAGAGCTCGTGTCGCTGCCTTAAGACGAAAATTTATCAGCCTCAGGTATGATAGTGCAGATGGAATGGAAGGATACATCGGACGAGTTATAGATGCTGCGAAGGATTTAAAGATGGCCGGAAAACAGCTTTCAGACGACGAGGTGGCATTTCAACTCCTGGAGAACCTCCCACCTGAGTATGAAAACCTAGTGGTTCAACTTTACAGACTACCAGATCCGGAATTTACCACTGTAGAAATCCGCCGACAACTGCTGGCTGAATATGATCGGCAAAAGTGTAAAGTTGCTGACAATACCAATCGCCAAGCTTTGGTGTCGGTTAAGAAGCGAAATGCATGGTCCCGGAAGGAGGTGATATGTTCTCACTGTGGCAAATTAGGACACTTAAAAAGGACTTGTTTTAAACTCCAGCGAAGCCTGCAGAAAGCGAATTCTGGAATGCAAGGAAATCCTCGAAACCGGCAGAAACACAAAGAGGATAATGAGAAACAAGCACACTTTGCAGCCTTAGTTACTCAAAGCCCCATTATGGAGTGCGTCTTGGATAGTGCAGCCACAAATCATTTTTTCACACAAGGGGATGCTTTCAAGACCTTTTGCCCCATTGAGAGCAGTGCGATTATTGCTGAAGGAACAACTAGCATCCAAGGTATCGGTGAAGTTCATTTGCAGCTTAATTCAGGTACTGTTCTTCAAAATTTAGTGTTACAAAATGTTTACTTTGCACCTGATATGTGCAGGAATTTAATCTCAGTCCGGTGTTTATGTGAAGAAAACTTTCAAATTTGTTTCCTTAGGGACAAAGCATTAGTCTACAAAGATAATCAAGAAATATTAAGTGCCCCCCTTAAAGATAGGTTTTACTGTTTTTCTGTAAATTCCTTACAACATGTAGAATCGGGTGGGGCTTTTATCATAACTAAAAACATCATGAAGTGGCACTCCAGATTTGGCCACTTTAATACAAAAACACTTGTACAATTTTCTAAATCTAATAATGTCACTGGTTTAGATAAACTTGATGGTAATGGTCAAGAATGTGAGTCCTGTACTTTTGCTAAAAGCACGAGAAAAGATTTTCCTGCAAAGGATGACATTGAAACTACTGATATTCTTCAGCTTTTACACTTAGATATTTTTGGTCCAACTCCAGTCCCTTCTCTGGGGGGTGCCAGGTATTTTTTATCCATTGTTGACGACTTTTCTCGCTACTCATTTATATACATTTTGCACCATAAAGATCAAGCCTTTCACTTTTTTAAATTATACAAATCATTAGTTGAGAAACAAATGGGTAGGGAAATTAAACGAATTAGGACAGACCAAGGTGGTGAATTTTGTTCTCATCAATTTGAAACCTTTCTCCAAGAACATGGCATCATCCATGAACATACAAATCCATACTCCCCCCAAATGAATGGGGTTGCAGAAAGGTATAATCGAACTCTTTTGGATGGTGTCCGAGCTTTACTGTTTGAAACAAAGTTACCTCAACCGCTTTGGGCAGAATTGGTCTGTACACAAAATTATCTCAAAAATCGTTTTCCCCATAAAAAGTTAAAAGGCAAAGCACCCCTAAATCTATGGATAGGTAGAAAATTTTCAGTAGCTCATTTAAAAGTAATAGGTAGTAAAGCGTCTGTTCACATTCATAAACGCAAAAATAAATTTGATAAAAGAGCCAAACAGGGCATACTAGTGGGATATGCCTCTAGTACTAAGGGATATCGGATTTGGTACCCAGGTACAACTTTAATAAATGAAACTAAACATGTTAAAATAAATGAAGATAGTTTTAAATTTGACATAGATAGCAGGGAATCTCGTGAAGTAAATGTAGATCTATTTAACATTCCTCCAAATTCTGAAAATGTTACTGATCCGCCTCAGTCATCATCCCCTGTGGCAGACTGGAAACGGGTGGAGGTAACTCGGAAAAAAGGAGCCTCTGCAGGTCGAGTTGATGTCTACTATTATCCTGAACAAAATGTTCGGTTAAGAAGTAACAGACAGGTTGAAGAATACTGCCCACAGAAGGGTATAGTTTATGATCCTGCAGAGTTCAAGTTTACTTCAACGGCTAAAGTTGAAACCTCTCCCAGTGCCGGTGGGGATGATGAGGGGGGTGAATCTTCGGATGCAGAAGCTCATTGTGAAGCAATAAAAATCCCCAGATCATATAAAGAATCCCAGGATTTTCCAGAAAAATTAGAGTGGAAAAAGGCCATGGAATCAGAGTTAGGAACCCTGAGAGAGAGAAAAGTATTTGAACTAGTGCCTAGATCAGGAAAGGCAAGAGTCCTGGGGAGTCGATGGGTATTTACATTAAAAGAGGGAAAGCCTCAAAGAGTAAAAATTTTTAAAGCTCGGCTTGTCGCACAAGGATTTCGACAAATAGGGGGCATTGACTATTTTGATACCTTTTCACCAGTGATTTCCTTTTCCCTTGTTAGAATTATTTTTACAATCTTTGGAATAAACAAAAATTGGGTTCATTTACACTTGGATGTTAAAAGTGCATATCTGTATGCGACTCTTAATGAAAAAATATACTTGGAACAACCAGAGGGTTTTCATGAAAAGGGTAAGGAATCGTATGTTATGAAATTACACAAAGCATTATATGGGCTGCGTCAAGCTGGAAGGGAATGGTTCTTGGAGTTGGACAATACTTTTAATGAATTAGGCTTTACAAAAATTCAAAGTTGTAACTGTGTTTATACATATAAACTTAAAGCAATACTACTAGTATATGTTGATGACTTGGCTATGTTTGCCGAGGATGAAATAATCCTTAAAGAAGTTGTAACGTTAATAAAGTCCAAATTTGAAGTTAAAGTTTTGGGCAGAATCCAGAATTTTTTGGGTGTAGAGTTTTCAGAAATTGATGGTAAACTGTTCATGCACCAACATAAATATATTTTAAAACTAGCTGAAGAATTTAAGGATATACCTAAAGTTAAATGTAAAGTGCCACTGCCCTTAGGTGTAACACTAACTCAAAATTCAGAAGAAGAGGCTAAAGATGTGCCTTACAGAGAACTGGTAGGATGCCTTTTATATCTTGCTTCCCGAACAAGACCAGATATTCAGTATTCAGTAATAGCTCTATCACAATTTTCAAGTCAACCTTCATGGACACACTAGAAGTATTTGTGTCAAGTTTTTCAGTATGTAATAAATACCCAGCATTTTTCTATTAATTTATCCAGAAATTCAAATAATCAATTAAGAGTTTATACAGATGCAAGTTGGGCATCAGATTTAGTAAGCAGAAAATCAATTAGTGGCCATGTCCTATTTCTTGATGAAGTACCAGTAATCTGGAGTTCTAGAAAACAAAAATGTACAGCTTTATCAAGTATGGAGGCAGAGTATGTTGCACTATCGGATTCAATAAAAGAACTGTGCTGGTTGCTAAGAATATTTGATGATTTAACATTACTAAATGTAAAAATAGAGAAGCCAGTTGTTTATTGTGACAATCAGAGCACACTCTTTTTCTCTAAAAATGATGTTGAAAATAGTTGCACTAAATACATAGATACAAGAAGTTACTATGTAAAAGAAAATATTGAGAAATTTGATCTAAAATGTGTCGGGCAAGGAAAATGTAGCCGACCTGTTCACAAAGACTTTATCTTTTGAAAAATTTTCTTTCTATTGCGAATGGTTGTTTGGCTGATACAGAGCATGGGAAAAGGGGGCATTTGTTGAGTCAGTGTGATAAAAATCAGTTTCTAATAAAATTGTTCTAAAGATTAAAACATAAATACATAAATAAATTTAAAAAAAGTAAATGGTTGCCTGCCCAGTGTATTTCCCAGGCTTTGTGTCACCCAACAAATAAAGGCCAGCTGAGGCTTACTTTGTTTTTTTTTTTTAAACTTTGTAATATCCAAAGTTTTTATTTTATTTAAGTGAAAAAAAAAAAGCAGAGCTATCTAAAAGTAGTAAAGTTTCTTAAAATTTAAATGTACCTTTAGCTTTGGTGTAAACATCATAAATTAAATCTACCTCTTAAACTAGATTTTTCCTTCTTAAACATAAGGTAGAGTTGAGTTGTTTCATAGTTCAGCTTCTGAATAAATACCAGAGATTGACAGGCAAATTGCATAAACCTATAGGCAAACTTCTAACCTTGATTCTAGACTTGAAAATTAAATAACTACAGGTAAATTTCTGACCTTTAATTGTGCAAACCTATAGATAATTTTCTGACCTTATTTTATTTTGCTTTAAGACTATAAGCTATAATTCCTGGTAATGCTTTTCATTCATGTTCTTAGTGTCAGGTAAATTTCAGACCTTGTTTTCTTTATGCAAATTATTTTGAGTAGCTCTGCATGCATAATTTGCAGTAACTGTTAAATTAACCTTTTCTGTTTAATATATAACAGAATGGTTTCAGTGTGCTGATATATAGATATGTGCTTCATAGATGGAAGGCTGTCTTCCACTCTTTGTTAGATGTTTGCTGCTGTTGTTATCAGAATTGTTACTAATAGCTTATGGAAGACAGTCATTTTATTATACATTTTTTTTAGTTTTTAATCCATTTAACCAATTGTTCATAAAGACGATGTGTTTATACTAATAAAGAAAAGTTAGTTGCATTTTTGAAGTCCTTATTGAGCAGCAACAGTCATCCATTATGCACATCTTCTGACACCCGTTACGGGAACATCTATTAAATTTTTTTTTCTTAAAATATTTTAACGCAATTTACGAAATACACATTTTATATAAACATTTACACTATAGGATGTGTTATGTAGTGTAAATGTTTATATAAAATGTGTATTTCGTAAATTGCGTTAAAATATTTTAAGAAAAAAAAATATAATAGATGTTCCCGTAACGGGAGCTTTGGCGCTTAATGAGTTAACACTACAACGTCCGATTGAATAATATTTTGATGAATTTACTTGATGCGCGAAAAACTTTATCAAAGTTTACGTCATACCTCATAAATAATTAAAATTTGTAGAAAATTAAAAACCCGAAATTTTAATTTACTAATCGCCTACTATTTAACAACATTTCATTTCATCCCCTTTTATCTGACCACTAGTTGTTTTCCCGAAGTGGTTACACAGAATTTTTTCAAAATAATATATATATATATATCAATGTTATTTAACTCAATCTCATTGATAGTAACTGAATTTTGTTCTATTAACTTTAGAAATTTTAATATTATGCCTGTAAAACTTTTGCACAATTTTCTCAAAATTAAAAAAATAATAATTTAAAAAAAAAAAGAAATCGACGTAATTTTTTAAGTCGAACAGCCACCTATTGTATTACCTCTAGACGCTAATCACGAGATGATCTGGTGAAAGATCCTAAATTAAAATTTAAGATAGTTTTATTTTTTTTACAGTACTAGGGGCCAAGGAACCCAGACTCGCTACGCTCGCTTTTCGTATGAGGCATTCGGCCCCTAATCAGGCTTATTCGTAAAAAAGACATAATTTCAACAAACAAAACCCGAAGATTGAATCAGATAGAATGTTACTGAGCTACACGTTGCTTGGTTCTTGCATCGAAGATATTTTGTTATGGGAATCCGTGTTGTACGGGTCCTGAGCTATACTCCACCTGGAGTGCGGACTCCGCTTATAATCGCTGGAAAAATTATTTGCACTCCTCAGAAACACAATGATATTTAATGTTGCCATTCAAAAGTTATATTAATTAGGAGCTAAAGCGTAATAAAATCAGAACATCTGTTTCAGCTGTATTTTTAATAATGTAAAACCTATTGGAGACCTTGCGAATTTGCCACCCATGGCGATTTTTCATTATTTGGCGACTTGTGTACATGAAAAGTTAATAAAACCTACGGAACAGATAGAATAGCCTGCCACCCATGGCGACTTTTCTTATTTGACGATTTACACATGCTCACAACCTATATTTACTGTTCATTTAAGGTTACCGGAAAACCGTTATCTATATTTTCATTTACATAATCGTTTAAAGATTGCTGTACTTAACACCACGAATTATACCATCCCGTCGCGCTAGCAAATATCCAAAGTGTACTATAAAAGCTATAATCCCATAGTTAAAGCCGCCAAATATTTCTACTGGTAGCAAATAATTCAGCTGGACGAGAACCGGCTTTAAAATAATCTGCATTTTAATTATTTTTCATTTTCAAGATATTAGTTATTCTGTTTTGGAAAAACTAATAATCGCTAATTCTAAACTCCTGTTGTCTAAGCGAACTTAAAATTTGAAAATTGTCAACTTTGTGTAACACATTTTGAGTTACTTATTTCATATAGTTTTTATTTTGGCGTAAAATTGGCATTCTAACTCATGTTTGTAAATTTCACGCGATTCTAGATACTTGGAAACACTTTGTTGCAAAGGAATGAATGATTTTATGCCAAATCTGGCAACCATTTGGTTTATTTTTTCAGTTTTTTATTAATATCTTCTAAAATAATTCGATTTTCGAAATTTAAATCAGCTTAGCAGGTTCCTCCGAATTTTTCGAATCTGTGGGCACCTTAGTTGAAACTCAAATCCCTACGGTTTAGAAGGAGTTAGGTCAACAAGCTTTGACAGCGCCAGCGGCCTTTACTTTTTATAGGATAGAGAGAAACAAAGCGATTAATACCTTAGACTGCAGATTTAATTTAATAAGTACACAATTATTTTAAATTTTTGCACGGCATAAATGAGTTAAAAGACACTCCTAAAAAGTGCTAATTAAACATTGTAACGCAGTGTTAACACTGTTTATAGTGTAAACAATTGGAGTTAATACTGACCGATAGGGAATCGGGGAATATAAACGCGCTTGATCTAGTAAATGAAATAGTGTCAGTTATGGCCTTCTTAGGCAAAAAGGAAAGCCCAATTGCTTGCTATTGCTTCGAGAATTTCGCTTTCTTTGCCGATAATTGTGGCAAGTACAGAGAAGAGTTTCTCAAAATTAAAGTTAACTAAAAATTTTTTATGATCCACAACTCTTCTAGATAGGTTAAATAATTTAACTACATTGGCTATCGAGCATGGATTAGTTGAAAAATTGATTTAAGAGAAAAATTCAGGAATTTTGCGGAATTAAAAGTCAGAAAAAAAACTCTTTATCTTTCTCTCTTTCTTTTTCTTTCTTTTTTTTTTTACTTAATGTGTGGTTTTTAATAAATATGGTTTTTCTTATGCTGTGTTATGTTTGAAGAGCTATTCCATTTTTATCGGCATGAAAACAGTATCTGTGAACAATTTATTTTTTTTAATAGTAATTTTACTGTGGGGGGCGGCATTTTATATTTTTGTCCGGGGCGGCAAAACTGTTAGGGCCGGCCCTGCTACTAAAGCTATTTTACAGCCATCGCCAGGCATGGTTCAGTTTTTAAGTTTTTTTTTTTTTTTTCCAGCAAACTTGGTGATCAATTTTCAAAAATCGCAAACCTTGTCAGACTTTCCCCCCCCCCCCCCCCCTTCCGCGTTATGTGGCAAACACATTTAAAAAGATTTCCACCGTGACAGTTCATCTCTACAAAACCTGTCTACAAATCATATCGACAGAATCGAGTAGACAAAGTCTGGGCGTGAACGAAATAGCACCCTAGTGCTAATAAGCGATAAAGCGCTAAAAAAAAAAAGGCTTTTTGTGACAGCAAAATGCATTTAATAAAACACAATGTTATTTCTATGGCGAAAAATTGCACATTTGAAGTTCCGCTACGCCCGATCCCTTCGACTTTAAAATTTTTTCTCTTTAGATGACACATCTACGGACCAAGACCTTTTTTTAGACCTCTCAACTAAATTTTTACACATAGCTGTTCTTTCAATTTAGTGGATACCGGAAAAACATGTTTCAAATTATAGAAAAAATTAAGGAAATAAGCAATAAAACGCCAAAATAAAGAAAGCTTTTATGATTTCCAGATGTATTTAATAAACCACAATGTTATTTCTATGGCGAAAAATTGCACATTTGCCTTTCCGCCATGTTTGATCTGTTCGACTTTTTCTCTTTTGATCACATATCTACAGGTTAAGGCCTTTTTCAGACACTTTAAAAATTCTCTTACACCTAGCCGTTCTCTAAATTAGTGGATATAGTAAAAACACGTTCCAGATTAACAGATAAGCGATAAAGCGTCAAAATAAAGAAGGCGTTTTTAGCTGCCAACAATGAGTTTTAATAAACTACAATGTTATTTCTATGGCGAAATATTACCAGTTTTGGCGAGTTATCGCCAAGTTTGTCGTAAAAAAATAAGTCTCCAAGACTAAACTCAATTTGGCAATATCTGCTATACTTCGTGAAAATTTGGCCGAAGCCTTTTAATTTAGAATGCGATTAATTTTTATTTATGGGTAAGTAATTCGAAGTCAGTTTTCATTTATTTTTTTTAAATCGCTCTTATTCTAATCAGAATTTAGAACAACACATTTATTATCACTACACACTGTTGCCACATTTGCCACACAACATTTACAAACGGATGCAATTTCTAACAAATATTTTTCCAAATTAATCAAACCGTACGGAGCTAAGGCAATCGTCTGCGTTAATAAACCACAATGTTATTTCTATGGTGAAAATTTGCACCTTTGCCTTTCCGCCACGCCTAAACCGTTAGACTTTTTCTGATTTTCTCTTTTGATGACACATCTAGGGGCCAAGACCTTTCTTCAGACACCTCAACCGAGTTTTTACACCCAGCTGTTCTCTCAATTCGGTTGTCGAAAGAAAAACATGTTTCAAAATAATATATAGATATTTTAATTTAGAAACTGGGCATGGTAAATAAAAATGTGCTATGCACATGTAGTACTGGACAAAATGCAGAATTCTGATTTTAAACTTAACAAAAAATTAAATTTTATAATATGTTTATGACTTATCTGCAAAATAATATACAAATAAACACAACCTTGTTTTACTCTAATGAAAGTTGTGTCCCCAATTTCTTAAGTACACTCATGAAAGGGTATAGGGTCTTAAGCACCCCCCCTCCCCCAAAGATGACAAAATAAAAGTGAAAATTCCCTAAAAACCAAAGTTGATACTATAAGCAAGTTCAACTGTATTTATGCCCCACCTAAATTAAAATCCTAGGTGCACCACTCCCCACTCCCCGCACCTCCCTTTTATTAGAAATTTATCCTAAATTGTCAATCGATTGTGTTCTTAAAAATTGTCTATAAAATCCTCAAAAGCTATTGGCAAAATTCCTGATTTTTTTAAAAGTAGAATTTAATATGGAACTCTAATATCACTACTGGCATGTACTGAAAATCCTATTTGATTAAATGTGATAGACTATTTATGCTAGAAAGGAAAAAGAACATAATGTGATTGTAGTTGTGCTTTAGTAATGTAATTACCTTTGAATGGGACTAGTGCGGGATTAGCCATACAGCAGAAGTAGACAGTGCTACGTGCCCCTGCACCTTTAAGTTGAAAAATTTTCGTTGGTGGGAATGGCAGAAATTTTTAAAAAAAATGTTTCATCATTATCTTTTTGTTGACATCGCTACTCAGAGGAGAGGGTATCCAAACTCTTGGACCACCCACCTAAGTATAGCCTTTAAAATATGCATTCCTTATCAATAATGTTACAAGTTTGTCTTTATTTGAAGAATGAATTGTGAAATAAACAAAACATAGAAAGAAAACTAAGTGCCAAAATGAAAGAAAATCTGGGCCGGATCAAGGACAGATTAAAGAAAGGGGGTCGGAGGGGGTGGCCTTCCCTCCCAACAAAAAATAAATTAATGTAAACAATCCTATTTTTCTTTCATAAAATGGATTTGTAAGTGAATCTTCCAACTAACTGCCTACATACACAAAATTGCATTAATCTGTTAGTGGACCGGATTATTCATTAGGCAAAGTAGGCAATAGCTTATATCGGCCCTGATCATTTCAGTGGCTTTGCATTAACAAAGCGAATGAATTTTTTAATGAAATTGTAATTAAACTTTTCAAAATATAGGCAATAGCTGTGGACATTTCTGAAGATTTTCTCTGCATAGTAAGACGAGCTTCTGCATTTCCCCGGAGAGAGGAGGTCCGAAGGAATGTAGGGAAAAACGCGGCCCATAAAAGAGACATTCCCCATTGAACAATAATTTTTATTTTAATATTGGACAAACTTATTTTGTTTTGTGGTAAATATGAGTGTGATGGAAATATCACATGTATTCCTGTTTTGCATTTTTCTTCCATAAGTATTAATTTTACCATGTGTGTACTCCTGGTTCGTCCTCCCCTTTTCCTTTTAAAATGTTTTCCCCGGCTAGCCAGTTTTTTTGTGTGCTTCCAATATGGCGGCACGCTTGCACCACGTGTTCCTTCTTCAACAGTCACTGCGATTTTCGAACATCTCGCCAACTCTTCATAATGAGGATCATAAGCGCCACTGGCAATCCGGCCATCACCTCCGCGGCAAAATATTTCATCATTCCCCGGGATGACGTCAGGGGTTTTCTGCCCGTGCTTACCTTTGAACCAATCGCGGCGCTTTCTCCTCCCTGCCTGTGACGTGTAGTCGAGGTTGCCGAGATAATTGGCGATGGCGAGCCGGCTGGAAAGAGCAAGACTTCACTTCACCTTTTTTTCGTCACCGCATAAGTACGACGCGCTAAGGAAGCGCTCCCCAACACGAACAACGTGGCCTTTTTGCTGGAGGCGGCAGGAACAGTACCGTAGTAAATGTTTTATGACCGATAAGTCTCCGTTAGGCAAATAAGACACCCCCTCCTTATTAAATTACTTCGGTTTAAATTTTCAAAAATATAAAATGCTGCAAGCTCCCCTTTTTCTGTAGTATTTGACCGTATTACATGGCGTGTGTGCCATTTTACCTTTTTGAAATACATCATGTATAATCTATCTCCTTCTTGAATAAAGCCCCATTAAATGTTCTTTTGCACTAATGTTAATGTTGTTAGAAAAAAAAAACGCTATTTCTTTACTTACCTTTTATTTTCCATGACATTTTATCTCTAAATTTGCTAAAGTGAAAAAACAAAACTTTTGTAAGCTCCTTTAAAAGTTTTCTAAGTGAAAACGTAAGTTCGTTAGCATTTGAAAATGGCGGTGTAAACATCGTCATGTCTTTAACGCTGTAATAAAAAGTTTACATTTCTCGCCGATAGATGGCGCTGTTCCTGATTTGCATAAAATAAGAACTCTTTTTTTCCCTATGCAAATATCCATCGTAGTCCCGCACTAACTGGCAGGTATAAAAAGGGCATCACAAGTTAACCGGTCAGACAGTGAGAGTTCTCGGTCTGCTATGTTGTGTGTGTAATCAACCGATGTGATTCAAGTAGAGCCGGATCAGGGATCCGTGCTGCGGTACCCAGATGGTTCAATATGATGTGATGTGTTTTGTGAATCAGAATAAGATCGCCGCTGGCGACTTATCTTCGAGAAAGCTTATTTTTATTTGTGCCACTAATCGGATGTTGCTTAAGTATTGTGTCTTCACCATGTGCACTGTGTAAACCTACCATAATCATCTTGTTTCAATAAACTACAGAAAAAAGGTACCTAATTTGTCTTTCTTATTTAAACGCATATTCAAAACCAAAGATTTCTACTGTGCAACTCAACTTAAATGAGTTTCAACTCTGCCTAGAATCTACAAAAACTTATTTTACAGATAAAATCCAGTGACTATTCAATTTCAGCCAAAGACTTTTAATTTGTTTGTTGAATAGCTTAATTTATAATACAATATAATCAGTTAAGTAGTTTCCTTTTCACGGTTATGGGCCTTCAAGCCCAAGTTTAAATGTGTTTTGAATATGTCGAGTGTATTTATAATGTGTTGTGTTTTTAAAGTGTTTTTAACGTATACAAACAGATTTTAAGTGCCTTAAAATTATAAGAGGGCGGGCCTGTAGTGTTTTTTAATCTTTTCTTGTAAATTGTGTTGTGTCCTAACTTTCCAAAATGGAAGCTTCAATTACCCAAATAGAAAAATTGTCTGCCGACAATTATGAGTCTTGGCAGGAAGACGTAAGGGTATTGTTGATGGATAGGAATTGTTGGGAAATAGTCAGTGGTGTAGAAAAAAGACCCCCTGAAACTGACGCTAAGGAATTAAGGGATTACAAGATTAGATACGGGCGTGCTTATAGCACGATATTTTTGAACATTTCAAATGAATACAAGCCTCTTATTTCTGGCACTTATGACCCCAAAGAAGTTTGGGAAAAATTAAATAAACACTTTAAACCTGAATCTAGAGCTCGTGCTATGAGACTCACAGATGACTTTTTTTCATGTAGATTGAACGAAGGGGAGGAAATAGGCTTATTTGCAGCCAGGTTGAGGATGATAGTTAAGCAATTAAAAGACGCTAACGCTCCCCCAGCTGACTGGTATCAGTCATTTCAATTGCTAAGGTACTTACCCTCGGAGTATCAGGGAATTGTTCAAACAATTTACCGCTGGCCTGACGAAACATTTAAGTTCGATTTAGTTTTAGCCGAACTTTTGGCTGAAGAGGCCAGACTAAAGCAAAGTGTAGGGGATCAAGCTACCGTCGCAATGTCTAGTCAAGTGAAACGTGTCCCACCTAAAAATAATGTAAAGAGAGACACTAGAAAGTGCTATAGGTGTGGTAGAATCGGACATTTAATTGCTAGTTGTAGGATCCCTCCCCCCAGTAATCGTAAAAGTAACAAACGACAACCCAAGAATCATATGATAGAAGCCCACACAAGTGAGGATTTAAATGATTCTACATGGATTTTTGATACAGGGGCTAGTGCTCATTTTTGTCGGGATAAAAGACTTTTTAAAAACTTTGAACCAATTAAAGGCCGGTCGATGTCGGTCGCCATAAACGGCATTGATTGTTCCATAGAGGGAAGGGGAACAGTCGAGTTAAAATTTCAAGGTGGTAAAGTTTTAAAAACATTAAAAAACGTCCTCTATTCCTCTAAATTAAGGAGAAATCTCCTGTCAGGTCCTGCATTGGACACTGAGGGCATTACATTTAGAGGGGGAAATAACAAAGTAGAGGTATTTTCACGTGACCGACAAAAACTATTTACAGCACACAAGAAACGTGGTCTGTACCATGTTTACCCTACAATAACTAATAAAAAGAAAGCAGAAGCTAATTTTTCTTCAAAAGGTGACAATCAGAACTTAGAACTTTGGCATAGCCGTTTTTGTCATATTAATTGTAACGCTATAATTGAAACGAGTAAGGGAAAGGTATTTGGCCTACCCGTTTTTAAATCTAAGCCGTATAAACCCTGCCATGTTTGTAAAATAGCAAAAACTAGAAGAAAGAGCTTTAAAAGTATTCCCAAGATCAGATCGAATAAACCCCTCCAACTTTTGCACATGGATGTTTGTGGACCTTTACCTAACCCATCCATATCGGGACATAGATTCTTTTTAACGATAACAGATGACTACTCAAGAAAAGTCACTGTTTATCCTATGAAGCAGAAATCTGAAGTCTTCGAAAATTTTAAGAGGTACCAAAAACGTGCAGAACGGTTTTTAAACAGAAAAATTATCAATATCAGAACTGACAATGGCATGGAATTCTGCCATAATGAATTTAAGAAGTTTTTGGAGGAGGAGGGCATTAAAGCTGAAAGAACCAATGATTATACGCCGGAACAGAACGGTGTAAGTGAGAGATTTAATTACACGGCCTTGGACGCTGTAAAAGCTATGTTACACTCCAGTAAACTGGGAAATGGTTTTTGGTCGGAAGCATTGTTATGTTTCACATACACCTGGAACAGGGTATGCCACGCAAACCAATCTAAAACACCGTTTGAGCTATTTTGTGGTCGCAAACCTTCAGTAAAGCATATACGAACTTTTGGATCAAAAGCGTTCGTAGGTGTACCACGTCAATTACGAAGTAAGCTCGAAATGAGGGCAAAACAAGGCATACTAGTTGGGTACGCTATGTTTACCCGTGGCTATAGAGTATGGCTACCGAGTGACAGAAAAGTTGTTGAAACAAGTAACGCAACGTTTGATGAAAATTTACCCACTCGTGAGAGCAGCGGAGTCGTGCTGGAACCCATTACAGCGGAAGAAAGTTCCGATGAGGAAAGGGAACCAGAAACAGAAGATTACGAAAAACCTAGCACATCCGAAGAAAAATTTGAAATAAGTAGCGGTGAATCCGATGAGGAGGAGGGAGAAGAAACAATTCGTTTTTCTAAGTCTAAAGACCGAGTAGCACCACCTAAAGATGTAGTTTGGATGAGAAAAGCCGTCCCTAGGTCAGACGGGTCCAGAAATGATATATACTACGGTATATCAGGAAGCAATATAAGATTACGATCCTGCAGAGAGGTCGAGGCATATTGCAAGAAACATGGACTTAAGTATGACCCTGAAAAATTTAGTTTCAAAGGTAAAGATACCTACACCGGCATTGTGAAAGACGAAACGAATTTGACCAGTTCCTGACTAGAGGATATAGTAATTCCAAACTCATATTTTCAAGCAATAGATTCTCAAGATTCGGATGAGTGGAAGAAAGCTATGACTGCAGAAATGAATGTTATGTACGAAAGAGAAGTGTGGAAACTTGTACCCGTACCTCAAAATGTAAAAGTAATAGGCAATAGATGGGTATTCACAGTAAAACACGACTCAAATGGTAAAATAGCACGATACAAAGCTAGACTGGTCGCTCAAGGATTCGGTCAAAGAAAAAGTGAAAACTACGACCAAGTTTTTAGTCCAGTGGTCAATTTCTCTGTAATACGATTATTTTTCTCTTTCTTAGTTGGACACTTTCATTGGTTTCATATGCAAGTAGACATAAACTCTGCATACCTATACGCCCCAGTAAAAGAAGATATTTATATGAAGCAGCCCAAAGGATTCGAAGAGGAAGGTAAAGAAAACTACGTCTGTAAGCTCAACAGAGCTATTTACGGCTTAAAGCAGAGTGGACGTGAATGGTTCAATGAAATACACGGAATTCTAAGTGAGTTAAATTTTAATAAGCTAGAGTGGGCTAATTGTGTCTACATTTATGAAAATAGTTTAGTTTTACTACTGTATGTTGACGACATGGTGTTTATATCTAAAACCAAAGAAAAAATAGAGAAGGTAATTAAACTTTTAGAAGATAAAGTAGATCTAAAGAAGTTGGGTAGAACGAAGAAAGTACTTGGGGTACAATTTGTTGAAAATAGGGAAGGACTATTTATCCACCAGGAAGATTACATCAATAAAATTTATGAGCGGTTTAAGAAGTATCAGATACCATTAGTTTCATTGCCAATCGCAACTGGAATTGTAATGTCAAAGACGCAAAGTCCTAGTAATGATGCAGAGACTAAGGAAATGGAAAAACTGCCCTACCGCAATATTTTGGGATGTTTATCGTTCTTGGCTAGTAGAACCAGACCTGATATATCTTACGCTGTAAATATCCTTTCTCAATTTCAATCTAACCCCGGCCAACATCATTGGAACCAATTAGTAAAACTACTGGGATATGTAAAGTCAACATCGAAGTTAAAGCTAAAACTTTCCAACATTAATGAAATTTCAATAAACTGTTATTCTGATGCCGATTTCGCCTCAAATAGAGATGATCGTGTGTCGATGGGAGGTCACATCTTAATGTTAGGCAAAACCCCGATCTCGTGGCGAACTTTTAAGCAGAAATGTGTAGCCTTGTCATCTATGGAATCTGAGTTTATTGCCCTGACAGAGGCATCAAAAGAACTGTTATGGATGTATAGAATCCTAGATGAACTAAAAGGTTTAGACATTCTTCCAGAAAATTTAAAAGTTACCTTATTTTGTGACAATCGTGCAGCTATCGACTTTTCAAATTCTCCTATAGAGAACAATCGCACCAAACACATACATGTAAAATACCATTTCTTAAGAAGCCTCGTTTTAGAAAAATTGTTTAAATTGGAATATATTAACACTAAACAAAACCCCGCAGACATTTTCACAAAACCCTTACCCAAAATCAGCCTGTCCACTTTCAATGACAAAATTTTTAGTTAAGTGTGAAAGACCTACTCCCGTTTATGGGAACCTAGGCAATTTTTTTGTCTCCTATAAGCCCTTCGGCTTGAGACCTTTTTTGAGGGGAAAGGGGGGGAAATTTTTTTGAAATTTTTGATGAAAAAAAAAAAAACAAAGAAAAATGAACTTTATGTAATTGTGTTTGTCCTATTATGTCTGTCTGACATCTTTACAGTCGAGGGAGTAAAGTTCCCCACGGAGTGCGATATTCTTAGCTCTGGTCTTTCTCTGAAGTTTTCGAGCAGCCTCAAAAGCGTCTCGCGAGGTGAAACTGTAATTTGCCAGAGAATCCTGAGGTGATTGGTTAGTTCTAAGAGTAGAGTATTTTCGTCCCAATCACAGGAGATGTTAAAGTTTTATTTCAGTAAGTCCCATTTTTGCTAGTGGAAGCTCCTATATGTCCACCCTAGTCTGTAAGGTGTTGTGTCAGGCATATAATGTGTTAACCTATAACACAAACTTTTTTTTTTCAAATTTTTTCGGGATGCATCCCAGCTCGATCTCAGTTGGTTTTCAATTCGAGCTTTTTTCAAATTTAATTCGTATTTTTTTTCATTGCAATGTACTGTACTGTATTATATTGTATGAACTTTGCAAAATGTGAGTATTTTCTAAAGTGCACTGAACGTATATCATGAGTAATTTTGAAGTATAAATATTTTTATGATTAGAAATGTGTTTATTAATGTCCTAGCATATGTGTTTATTAATGTTCTAGCATAAGTGTTTATATTTGAATGCATTTATATAGTAATTTCTAGTAAGTTAAATTTTTTGAAATGAAGTAATTTTTGAAATGTGTACTAACCATGCTGGCCAGCAACAACTGTATATAGTGTTTTTACTAACCTTTAGTGAATTTTGAAGCATTTTTTCATGCATCATGTTTAACTTAATTTTTCGTTAAAGAGGAAAGGTTACCTCTAATTTTCATTTACTTTGAATCTGCCAGTTTCTTAAATGTCATGGAAGGCGGGCCCTTGTTAGAAAAAAAAAACGCTATTTCTTTACTTACCTTTTATTTTCCATGACATTTTATCTCTAAATTTGCTAAAGTGAAAAAACGAAACTTTTGTAAGCTCCTTTAAAAGTTTTCTAAGTGAAAACGTAAGTTCGTTAGCATTTGAAAATGGCGGTGTAAACATCATCATGTCTTTAACGCCGTAATAAAAAGTTTACATTTCTCGCCGATAGATGGCGCTGTTCCTGATTTGCATAAAATAAGAACTCTTTTTTTCCCTATGCAAATATCCATCGTAGTCCCGCACTAACTGGCAGGTATAAAAGGGGCATCACAAGTTAACCGGTCAGACAGTGAGAGTTCTCGGTCTGCTATGTTGTGTGTGTAATCAACCGATGTGATTCAAGTAGAGCCGGATCAGGGATCCGTGCTGCGGTACCCAGATGGTTCAATATGATGTGATGTGTTTTGTGAATCAGAATAAGATCGCCGCTGGCGACTTATCTTCGAGAAAGCTTATTTTTATTTGTGCCACTAATCGGATGTTGCTTAAGTATTGTGTCTTCACCATGTGCACTGTGTAAACCTACCATAATCATCTTGTTTCAATAAACTACAGAAAAAAGGTACCTAATTTGTCTTTCTTATTTAAACGCATATTCAAAACCAAAGATTTCTACTCTGCAACTCAACTTAAATGAGTTTCAACTCTGCCTAGAATCTACAAAAACTTATTTTACAGATAAAATCCAGTGACTATTCAATTTCAGCCAAAGACTTTTAATTTGTTTGTTGAATAGCTTAATTTATAATACAATATAATCAGTTAAGTAGTTTCCTTTTCAAATGTACCGTGCATTCTACCAGTGAATAAAGTTTTCCTGTTAGTAAGTCTCTAGTTAATGTGTTCGTCTTTTATGTGTGGTTCCCTTTTCTTTCACGGAAGATCTTCAAGCCCTGAACTACTGCTGGGGTAAGTCTTTGGTTTCCTTCTTTTCATATCTTTTGTGGTCACCGAATATTGTATTTCTCGTAGGACTTTTTCACAACGCCATGTGCTGCGGCTAGCCTGATCATAGGTCAATTATAGCATCTCCTTGGTCGCTCTTGCAACGCCCAAGTTTACGCTATAGTAAATGGTGCCATTGACCATCTTTTTTGATCTGTTTGCTACCTATACCGAAGCACATTCCGAGTCCAATATATGTTGATTTTGTCCGCTTTGTTACGTTAATAGTTGAGTTACGGCTCTTCTTAATGTCCGTTTTTGGCGGCGATCGTTCAGTTCTGGCCATTATTTTTATTATCTGCTTTTCCCATTCATGGAAAATAATATTTTAATAGTTTTTGTATACCAGATTACTGCAGTGTCTTTCGTCTTACGGTGACCAATTCCTTTTATAATAGTATTTTTTTCTTCATAAGTTTTATGGTACATGTTGTAGTGCATTTTGTTGCAATGTATGCATTATATGTTTTGGTAATTTCTACGTTTGTGCATTTTTGTGTAGAGTATTCGTAGGCCCTATTATTAAAAAAAAAAAAAATTACACTAATTTGTTTCATGCTTATTCATAGTTACATTGGCATCAATTTTATTTAATAATTTTGTTTAGCTGGTATCTACATTTGTATTTAAGTGATTTTTCTTAGTTACATACTTCATAATGTATAAAATATCTCCTTTTCTTTTGTGAACCGATAGTGTAATAGTCTATCTTGTTTTTGAATAATTGCCTCTAGACATATTTCATCCTAGTTTTCTTCCACCCCTTTTGCGCCTTGCTGACTCCCTCATTGCCAGCTACAGTTTTTTTATATTTTGCCTCTATGATATGGTCAATAGTTTAATTTATTCTGCATTGTCTGAGTTTTTTTTTCTTCTCTCCCTGAATGATCATCTCTTGAAAATTCAGTCATTACATTGAGTTTTTGTAATTTCTATTATTGTTGTAATAACTTTTTTGCTATTTTTTTTTTGGACTCATTACCCGCTTCACTCTTTTTCTTCTCTGCTATATATATTACCGCTTTGCTTAACTGTAGCTATGCCTCGACCAAATGGATCAATCAGTGCGAATAATGACAAGAATTCTGTTCATCGCTCATTTATTCCACACCAGGAACCCTATGATGGTGATCCTGCTTCTCTGGATTTCTTTATTTCTCAAATTAATACCATAAAATCTCTCAACGGATGGGATGATAGTATGGCCTTGTGCTACCTCAAGTCTAAACTTGTTGGACCGGCTAGAGATTTCTTTGTGCAATCAGCTCAATTGCAGGATGAGACTTCTTATGCAAAAGTCGTGGATAGTTTCTCTCAATATTTTAAATCTGATGCCAACCCTTCCATGCTTGACCTCCAATCTATTAAGTTGCTACCAGGAGAATCCGTCAGAGCCATGGCCCACAGACTTTCTAATATGGTGTCGAGGGTATTTCCATCTTTAAAAGACGAACATGCACTGAATGAGATGAAATTAAATCACTTTATGCTTGGTCTTCCCTCCACGATTAAAACCAAGGTTCTCGAACTTGAAATCAAAGACTTCAATGCGGCTGTTGCAAAAGCACAGCATCTCGTTTCCATCCAGGCTTCTGATTCGTCTTCAGGTACTGACTCTTTGAATTTTTTAAGTGCCAAGGTAGATGCGATGTAATCTTCTCTTGAAAAATTGGGGCAATGTTCCTCAGATAATTCTTCTTCCCGTTATAATAACCTAAGACAAAATCCTGTGTTTAAGTCACGTGGTCATAACGTTCGTAATTTCTCGAGAAGCCGTTCTAGCAGAGGTCGCAATCCTTATAAGATAGATTTCAATAGTCAATTTCCTAACCCACAAAGATTCAGAAATAACAGCCGACCATCATACTTTCATAATAACAGGTCACGTGTCTCTTGCCAATATTGCAACAAGGCAGGACATGTTCTTAGCAAATGTTTCAAATTTCAAGATGATATAAAATCTGGCAAGCTGTCACAAGATTTCGGTGCTGTTCCTGCCCCCTCCCGAGGTCACATCCCTAATACCCCCTCACATAATTCTTTTTTAACCTAAGGCCAACGCTACCTGTTACTGGTGACAGTAGCGTGCCGAATCAGTCTTTTCACCAGGTGCCAAAGTCAACTTTGTCTGCAACGGCACAACCCTTCATTCCTTCATCCAAACCGTCCATAATTCCTCGTGAAAACAAAATTAGTCAACAGCATAATACGCAAAAGATAATAATTTCAACGTCGCAATCCACACAGACTGACCCTGTCACAGTTCGCAATAGTCAGAATGAAATACAGCGTGCCACACAAACTGACAATACCCTGCCACATTTCATATTTAACAACGTCGAAGGCACTTCATAATCTCTACTGATCATTCAAATTTCGATTGCCAAGGACGACATGCATGTTCTCTTAGATTCCGGTAGTACTGTAAATGTTTTAGATGAAGATTTTTTTCACTCTATTAAATCTAAGGTTAAATTCAAATATATATCGCGTAAAGTAAATATAAAAACCATCAATTCAAATGTGAACTTTTCAGCATGCATAATTCTGCCATTCAAGATTGGATCAAAATTTCATAAGGCTCATTTTTTCATCACCCCTCTTCATAGCCAATTCAAAGCCATTTTAGGCTTCAATTTTCTTTCTCAAAATAAGGTTGTTCTAAATTTATCTGATAATTCTATTACAATTAATGATGTTCCGCTGCCTCTCTGCAAGGTACCAGAAGTTACTGACCATATTTCTCAAATGCAAGAAATCGATATCAGCAATAATGTTCACTTACTTAGAAAAGTATGCATGCCTCCACAGGAAACCATATATGCTGAAGTCAAAACATCAAGAGGCTTCAAAGATCAATTTATCTTCCTACCCAAATTTCACAATGAATCAATTCAGGCCGTCCCATCCATTCACTCGTTTAATGATATCTGTGCTGATAGGGCTACTCAAGAGTCAAACCCTACCAATAACTTTTCTTATCATCAAAAAGTTGTTGATCTGATATTTTCAATTCCACTGACGAATACGTCTGATGTTCCTCTTTCTTTAAATAAAAATCAAATCATTGGCCATGTTGTTCCAATTCAAGAAGATGATATTTCATCAGATTGCAATAACTATTCCGTAAATGATTCTCATCAAATAAATTTAATTCTTCCAACTGAAGAGGTCCTTAATAAGCGTAGGCTTGATCTCTTGCCAGCCGATTTCAATCTTGACCATCTTCCCCAAGAGACTCGATTCCAATTCCTAAAATTTTTTTCCAATCATTTCACTGTTTTCTCAAAAGAACTTGATACTCTTGGCCATACAGACAGAGTCACTCCGGACATTCAACTTCTTCATGATACTCCTACCAAACCATTGCCCTTACCAATTCCGCATAGTTTACAAAGTGAGGCTCTTAAGCAGTTAAACGAAATGCTAAATGCTGGCATAATTCAACGTAATATTTCTAACTGGGCATGTCCTATGCTCCTCGTAAAGAAGAAAGGTGTCGACAAAGACGGTAGACAGCAATATCGATTAGCTCTTGATTTAAGGCTCCTCAATTCAATCATTAGGCTTTCTACATACCCACTTCCACGTATCAACACCATCATAAACAATCTTTCGAAATTTAAATTTTTCTCCGTCTTGGATCTCCCCAATGCATATTGGCAGATTCACATGCCTGATCACTTACAAAATTTACTTTCATTTACTACCCCATGGGGCTCCTTCATGTTCAAAAGACTAGTCTTTGGTCTCAAAAATTCAGCCAGCGTTTTCCAATATTTAATGGACTCTATTCTCGAAGAAACAGCCTGTGAAGGTATCTACGCCTATCAAGATGATATTATTGTAGGAGCAAATTCTGCTGAGGAAACCCTTTTAAAGCTTGAAAAATTATTTTGTGTCCTGAAGAAATATATCCCCCAAGTATATAGGACCCAAGCAAATGCACCTTTCATACTTCACAAATTAAATATCTTGGGTTCCATATACAGCAAAATAGAATCTACCCTATTGAGTCTAACATTTCAAAAATCACTGCCTTTCCGTCTCCCAAGACAAAGAAGCAAACAAAACGCTTTTTTTGGAATCTGTGGATTTTATAGACATTTAATACCAAATTTCGCTGAATTAGCACAGCCTCTGATCGATGTCTCCAAATTAAATGCGATTTTCAAGTGGACCCCTCTCCAAGATGAGGCTTTTCGAAAGTTACAAGACACCTTTTTCAAAAAACCCTTTCTTACGCTCCCAAAATTAGATGAACCTTTTGTATTGAACACGGATGCCTCAGGATCAGCGATTGCTGCAGTCCTGTTACAGAAGCATGGTGATGAATTTCTCCCCATATCATTCTTTTCTAAAGCCTTATCTCCATCCGAGAAAAAATATCCAGCTCTTAAACTCGAACTTATGGCTATACATAGGGGAATCCTTGCTTTTAAATATTACCTTTTCGGATGTCATTTCAAAATTTTATCTGATTCCAAGCCGTTGAAGCACTATCGACATATTTCATCCCCCGCTGATGTTACTACTCGTTGGCTCATGGACATTGCGGAATACTCCTTCAATTTTCAGCACATTCCAGGCAAAGAAAATGTACTCGCAGACTACGTGTCTCGCCTCGAACAAGATCCCACAACTGATGATTTATCAAGCAATCAAGACATCATTAACTCTGATGAAGCCATTCCAGTGTTCCTCAATCATTTAAACTCTTCAGACCCAGAAAATGAAATTTCACTTACCACCTTTTTAGACGAGCAGTCAAAAGATCCTTTCATTTCTTCTCTCAGAGACAAAATCATGCAAGGAACTCTTCCACAGAAATTTTTCAAGTATTTCATTAACCCACAAGATAATCTTCTCTACCATGCTAATTCAAGTCCTAACTCTAGTTCATCACATGATGCAAGAATTGTAGTTCCTCAGTCCTGAATCCCAAAGTTACTACGAATTTTTCATATTGACCATAGTGGCATTCATAAAACATATCAGTGTTTAAAAGCAAAATATTTCTGGAGAAACATCTTCATTGACACAAAGAATTTTGTAGCTTCTTGCCACCAGTGCCTTCAATTCAAAAGTCATAGCATTCCGCATGCACCTTTACAGGTTGCACCTTTCCCGAATGCTCCTGGTATCGAGATTGCCATGGACATCATAGGCCCTATCCGACAGACATACTACATACTCACCATTATTGACAAATTCAGCAGATTTATGCAACTGTTTCCTCTAAAAAATATCACTGCGAAATCTGTCGCTGATTCCTTACTACAGTACATCTGCATACATGGACGTCCTTCTCTCATTACAACTGACAGGGGTACACAGTTTACTGCAGAAGCCCTCCATATATTAAACAAGTCTTTAGGTATTAGTCTCCGTCACACTACCCCAAACAGGCCACAAGCTAACTCTTATGCGGAAAGGATAAATGCCGCTATAAAGTCTTCTGTCAAGTCTTTTGTCCAGAATGGGCATCCATTCACGGAAGCTGTCTTGCTACATCAGGCATTGTACAATGCTACAACCCACGATTCCATTGAAGTGGCTCCAAATCTGGTTCATTTTGGGAGAACTCTATCCAATGTCTTTGACACGTACTTTCCAAATCACACACCCAGTTATCCGTCCCAACACCAGTATGTCAGTAAGTGTCTCCAACTCATGGATAACATATACAGGAATGTGTTCCAATCCCATATTGATAAACAAGAGAACCGGAATCGTCTCTACAGCAAGAAGGCAAAGTTGTGTCGCTTTAAAGTCGGAGATGTAGTATACATAAAAACAAGATCCTCTTTCCGCCCTACCCTTTATGGGCCATACGTAGTGATTCGCCTCGTCAGTCCGGTAATTGTGGCAGTGAAACGTGAGAACAGCCCCGTCATTACTGAATCACTTATCCACATAGACTCCATATGGAAGGTGCCAAGACGAAAAGACCATCTGAAAGAATCAGCGTCACTTCATAAATCTCAGACCCCACAGCACCAAAAAGGATGTCAGGTCACCCCAACTGCAGTTCCTTCCTTTCCTCATGTGTCTTCAACATCTGCTGTCCCCTGTAACTGTGATGAGTGCGCTGGTGGTGCATCACAACTGGAAACAGTGGGTGTTGTGTCTTCACGGACTGAACCCTATGGCGTGATGGACGGTCCTACCACCCCGTTTCAGTCTCCAGTGGTAGAAGTGTCTGGAGTATCTCAGATGTCAACACCCCCTCCTGAACTGTCTCCCATTTCAACTGCCCCCCAAAATGGGTATGCGAATGATGACTCCCCTCCCTGTCTGATGCCTGAAACCTCCTTACCTGATGGCACACTTCTGCAGAGCCCTCCCCATACTCGCCTACAAGGAGTGGAGATGACTGACAGTGCTCCTCAGTGTACCCTGGCAGATGAACAGACTGGTGACGCATCCTCCCAGGACTCTCGTGGTACAGGACACGCAAGGTATTTTCTTCGAAAGAGAAGCAAGTAACTTTTTTCCTTTTTCTTCCTCTTGTAAGAATTTCGCCAGAGAATGTATGACATCTGAAATGTAATGCTATTTTCGCCATGAACAATCCTTTTTGCACCCACACTTGCTGTCACGAAGAAGACATTGTATTTTTTTTCTTCCATGTAACCAACCTTATTTAGCATTGAAGTGTCACTAGTGTATATTTTTTTTGTTCACCCCAATTGTATTTAATGTTTCATATAGCCAAGTTTTTCGCATTGAAGTGTTATTTACAAATTTTTTTTCATTCCACTCACGATTTCACTCTCATTGTATATCTGCAATATAACTTTTCCAGTGTTCTAAATGTGTTTCGTGTAATAACATTATGGAAGTGTTTTTCTTAATTCATATGTAACTTGTTAAATTTACTACATAATGTGAGTATTCATGTGCATGGTTTTCATCTCTCACAATACCTTGATGACTCCCTTTCCTCTTAAAGACTATCTTAAACTTTCTGGTCACATGATTCTAGTGTATGAGAAGGAACTGATCAGCCTTCTCATTAGATAGTGTGCCACTCCCTTTGACCCTTTTATTCAACTTCTTTCTTTTTGTGTAGTGTCAACACATGCACCTGCTGCAGCCTGAATGTCTCACTTTATACCATTACAATAGTACCTGACTTACAATTTTTTTTTCTTCACCAGCCATAAGCTACAGCAATATTTTATTGAGTTCTTGTTTAGTGTAATATTTTCTTTCAGGTTCCTACTTACAAATATATTATGTACATGTACTGTGTTTTTTTTTTCAGACTTTTGGGTACCCAGAGAGTGTATATATTATGATGTGCTAGGGTATAAACAAAGGATCCTTTGCTAGCCCAATTTTTTTTTTTCGTGTTTCTTTGGCCAAACATTTTTTTTTCTCTTACTGTATCTCATGACAATTGATTGTACATTTTTGCTAATTAGTTTAAATTTTTTCTTGATGCTTCAAAGTTTTTTTCTCTTGCTTTATTTATGACATGCCTAATAATGTGAGATCAGATGTAGCGAATAACATAACTGCATTACCTTTTCTTGAGTATTTTACTACTGTGATACATGGAATGATATGGCACCATCCCAGATTTGGTGTAAGGACAGTATGTCCTGATTTCCTATTTATACCTCTTGTAGTCATTTTATATTGTGCATGTCACTTTTTGTACAAAAGGGGATCTTGCAACACAAAAAAAAAATTTTTTTCCTTGGCTTTAGCATTTTTTTTCTCTCGATGTGAGGGGAGGAACATGTGATGGAAATATCACATGTATTCCTGTTTTGCATTTTTCTTCCATAAGTATTAATTTTACCATGTGTGTACTCCTGGTTCGTCCCCCCCTTTTCCTTTTAAAATGTTTTCCCCGGCTAGCCAGTTTTTTTGTGTGCTTCCAATATGGCGGCACGCTTTCACCACGTGTTCCTTCTTCAACAGTCACAGCGATTTTCGAACATCTCGCCAACGCTTCATAATGAGGATCATAAGCGCCACTGGCAATCCGGCCATCACCTCCGCGGCAAAATATTTCATCATTCCCCGGGATGAAGTCAGGGGTTTTCTGCCCGCGCTTACCTTTGAACCAATCGCGGCGCTTTCTCCTCCCTGCCTGTGACGTGTAGTCGAGGTTGCCGAGATAATTGGCGATGGCGAGCCGGCTGGAAAGAGCAAGACTTCACTTCACCTTTTTTTCGTCACCCCATAAGTACGACGCGCTAAGGAAGCGCTCCCCAACACGAACAACGTGGCCTTTTTGCTGGAGGCGGCAGGAACAGTACCGTAGTAAATGTTTTATGACCGATAAGTCTCCGTTAGGCAAATAAGACACCCCCTCCTTATTAAATTACTTCAGTTTAAATTTTCAAAAATATAAAATGCTGCAAGCTCCCCTTTTTCTGTAGTATTTGACCGTATTACATGGCGTGTGCGCCATTTTACCTTTTTGAAATACATCATGTATAATCTATCTCCTTCTTGAATAAAACCCCATTAAATGTTCTTTCGCACTAATGTTAATGTACCGTGCATTTTACCAGTGAATAAAGTTTTCCTGTTAGTAAGTCTCTAGTTAAAGTGTTCGTCTTTTATGTGTGGTTCCCTTTTCTCTCACGGAAGATCTTCAAGCCCTGAACTACTGCTGGGGTAAGTCTTTGGTTTCCTTCTTTTAAATTAAACGTCAATTATAGCGTCTCCTTGGTCGCTCTTGCAACGCCCGAGTTTACGCTATAATGAGGATGGTACTTAATCGGATATTGGGCCATCCCAAAGTACACTCATGTCCATAAATTAAGGATAATTCAGAATCACACAGAAATTGATCTCTAAAATAAAAATTTCACCTGTGGAATGATCACACACATCTTGAAGAAGAATATGCAAATTACAGGAAACCACCAGATGGCGTGGATGGTACGTCACAATGACGAGAGTGTAAGAGAGGGGTATATAAGGAATGGTGGCAAAGAAGTAAAATTGTTCTCAAGCGCTGTGAAAGCCTTTCAGTGCAAAAACCGCATAGTTATGGCACAAAGGAGGCATTTGGATGATGTTTTACGTGGCAGAATTATCGGACGACTGGAATGTGGACGTACCCAGCTGGAAGTATCCGAGGAACTCGGAATCGCCCAGAGTGTCATCTCCAGGCTTTGGCAACGATTCCAAGATGATGGTAATGTGAGTAGACTTTACAGCACAGGTCGCCCCCGAGTTACAACGCCGAATGAGGACTGCTATTTGGCAGTTACTGCCAAAAGAAACAGACGGAGTACAGCATCAGACCTGTCTCGTCAGCTCTCTTCAGCTACCGGTACGACAGTTTCAAGGCAAACCGTGTACAGATGCTTAGGGCACATTGGTCTATATGCTCGTAGGCCTGTCAGATGTGTTCCACTTACCGCAACTCACTGTCGCCTGCGATTAACCTGGAGTAGAGAGCATGCATTGTGGACACCGCAACAGTGGTCTTGTGTGATGTTTTCCGACGAGTCCAGGTTTAGTTTGGAGTCTGATTCTCGCCGGACATTCATCTGGAGAGCGCCAGGTACCCGTTACCACCAAGAGAACACCATTGAAAGAAACCGTTATGGTGGTGCATGATGGCTTGTTTGGGGAGGAATTATTCTTGGTTCCAGAACTGACCTGCATGTTCAGAGTGTAACGATGACAGGCCACATCTATCGGGATGTCATTCTGGAACAACATGTACGTTTGTTTCGGGTCGCCATGGGTGCGCCAGTGAGAACCAGGATTCTCTCCAAACAAGATTTACTAAGATGCGAACCAACTGGTCGCAGGAGGCAGCTAGTAGTACAGTCAACTCCTGCTAATCCGCGAACGCCTGTAATCCGTGATATATTTCAAATGTAAACAAACAAGTTTGTTTACATTTTGAGCGGCATTTGACTGGTTGTATTACTATTATAGAAGTTATTTGATTGGCCGAATGTTATAAAGACATTTATTAATGATTTTCCACAGGTATTTGAAGTAATAGAATATTGGTATAGAATATAGGTATTTGAAGTAATAGTATAAGAAATTTCATATATTTGAGCATATTATCATGTAATTAAACACACAGAAACTTATATCCTAAGTTGCATGTGTTCAGTGAATGGATGTAAATAACGAACTCCGAAGCAATGCACCGTCCAATCACATCACTTTACTCTTTTGTTGAATGAAACAAACAAACAAAAAAAATCAACGAAAACGTTTGCTCTATGAGAAATGAGAGAGAGAAAAACTCGCCAGACAATCGTAAAGATTGACAGTTGCAATTAAAATTGGGTGAAAATATGTAACATGTTTAACTTTAAACGCAAACCGCGATTTGACAGACGACACAACAGTTGCGCAATTTTCCGATTCTCCCCCTACCTCACCTTTTTGATCTACTGTGTAGCGATTTATTATGCAACAAAAACTTTCTCCACATAACTGTAGTTCTGCAGGAAGAAAGAAAGAAGAGCATAAAGAGACCACATGGCCTTTCTGTTTGTTTACATTTAACTGCCAGAGGAGCACATGCAGAAATAATGAATCATCAGCACTTGAAATGTAATGCACGTGTGTGAAGAGGATAACATTCTTTTCCTCTTTAGAGCTTATATAATGGCATAGAATATTTTTACATAACGAGAAACCGAAAATTACCTCACAAGATCTGAAATAAATGTAATACTGAGATATCAAATATACAAATGATGCCCCGCATGCCCCCCCCCCTTCGCGAGCGACCAGTGAAATTCCTTTGTTTTAAAATAAAAAGTGTGAGTGTTTACAAAAACAAAGGGGCAGGAATGTGCCAATTAAAAATCATTAACATACAAAGGGACAAGAAGGCCACACTTACATGTTCTCCTGTGCACACAAAAGCTATACAAAACAAACTGCAGAGTAAGATAACAGTGTTTCTGTGACTGAGAAAGGGAGGGGGAGGAAACAGTAGAGGCATGAGGCAGCACAAGTCAAGGCACCTCCAGTTGTAAAATATAGGAGCATCCTTTCACAATATAAAAATTAAATGCCACAAGCATAGTGTCAAAAAAGGTGGGGGGGGGGGATAGCTTCATGTTAAAAAAAAAATCATTTTTAACATTAGTTTTCAAATTTCGGAAAATTTTCACTTTTTTACTCTTGATTTCGATATGTAACATCCTTCCCCCCCCCCCCAAAAAAAAAAGAAAAGACCAGTCAAGCTACTCTATGTATGGAGTGATAAGCATACATAATACTGCAGTAGTAACTAAAACAACTATTTTAAACTGGTGAAACAGTGTGTTATGATTTTCATTGATAAATATTTAATGAACACATTTTGAATGTATATCTTTTAAATAGATATGACCTTAAAAATCAACTGCAACTTGCAGAAAAACATCAGTAAATTTAAATAACTTTAATTAAAAAAATAAAAATGTAAAATAAGGGTTAATTTTTAATCATTCAGTATTTGATACTTCAATAAAGGAATACCCAGGGGAAAATCCTCATTTACAAGAAGGATGAAGAAAGATTGAAAATTTCTCACTGCCTCTATAAATAAAGTTTGAAGAGTGGTTTTTCATTAATTAATGGATTTTCGGAGCAAATTAAAAATATCAGAGAAACTCCGGCAAACTCAGAGCACTTGGGCAGATATGCAGATGGGATGGAATTCAATGAGGGAGATAAAGGGTAAGATTTCTTTTTCTCTCTTCTTTCTTGTTGAGGTATCCACTGTATTACGGGAAATTAACTGGATTGTTAATGGTAAAATGCACGCTAAAGAGAGGTCAAAATTAAGAAAATTTGCCACAGAGCTTGAAATTTTGAGTGGTCACTCGCAAATTTCTTAATATTACACAACTTATATAAACATGCAAAGCTTATATGAATACTAAGGAAAGATTTTTTAAAAATATGCTAGAAATTGCCTTGCAACTGTTATTTGCTGATTTAAAAAAAGAAAAAGAAAAATTACTTGGCAGTATTGTTACGAATTTTTGGGGCAACCCACTGTTCTGTGGTTTCAAATAGTTCAAAATTCATATTCTATGCGTTAAATAGTTAAAATTTGCCTTTTGTTGCATCAAAATCGGTCAACTAGAAACGAAGATATGGAGGTTTTGGTTTTCCCATTCATTTCTATTGCAGTTTCTAGAAATCTCAAGAAATATTGGTCCCAGGCCTTCAGTAACTTCACTTTTGGGGACTTATTTTTATCGCCCAAAGTCACGAAGCATGGTGACATTTAGGTCATTTGGTGCAATTTTCCCAATGGGGGTTTTCCCAAAGATGGTTTTTCTGCATTACCATGCATAACAGCTTTCTATTGATGTATAGAAGCATTATTTTCGCTTGCTTTTCGAAGCTGATTTTTAAGTGCTGTGTGTAAATTCTTCATTGTTGAGTCTTGAGAGAGTGTTAGTGTTATTCCTGGATATTTCTACTGAATTTTGCCTGTGGAAGTGTTTCATTTTGTGTGAGAAATACAGTCGATCCTCATTAAACCGCCCCTCGATAAACCGCCACCCTCATTCTTCGCCAGCTCGGGAAGAAAACCAATCTGTTACAATATACTGCAATGTAAAATTCCCTTGATAAACCGCCCCCTCGACTACCGGCATCCGCCGTTCACTTTTGAGAACAATAGTTGATTTTCTATTGGAAAAGTGGGTTTTTAAACCGCCAAGAACGACTGAAGTGCAGAAAAAAAAAAGAGCCGCCAGAATCTTTTCTCTTTCTGATTTTGATACGTCACTGCAGGGGAAATGCAATACTCACAACAAATGTTCACTGTCTCCTGAGCTTGTTACGTCATACTCTAGGCGCCAAAAAATGCAGCTGCAAATGGAATTGTTCAAAACAAAAGTAAAATGTATGCGAATTCGCGACAAAAGCTATGATTTCCTCCCAAACATAAATGTCTTTCGACCGACTCACAAGTCAATAAAAGGAGAGAGTGAGCATTTTTGAAACTGAGGCAAAACAGAAGCATTACAAAAAACTCTCGCTCAGAGGAAAAGTGTTTTTTTGTGTGTGTGTGGACTTGTTTTACATCAGTGCTTATTCTTTCTCTGTGAAAATGTCTAAAACTCTTAAGTGTTCGTGAAAAAATTTTGATTTGCGAATTTAAGCAAAAACATCCTTCGGCATCTCAGCAATTTATTGAAATCATTTTTCGAGTCTTCTGGAGAAAAAAATCAGTAGAAGAGCAGTTGGAGATATTCTGAATAGCAAAGAAAGATGGGCTAATACTGAAGAATCAGCATTGTCAATGAAAAAGATGAGAAATGGCAAACACGAAATTCTGGAGAATGCACTTATAATGTGGATAACACAAGTAAATGAAAAACATGGGACAGTAACTGATGAAGTGATAAAAGAACAAGCGAAATTGTTTGGAGAAAAATTTAATATTGAGAATTTTTCATTTAGCAATGGATGGTTGAAAAACTTCAAAAAACGGAATGGCCTTTCTCAACAGTTCTGACATGGTGAAATAGCAGCTGTGGATGTTAATGTAGTGGATGCTGGTAGGAAGAAACTGGCAGGAATTATTGAAGAATATGCCTTGAGGGATGTGTACAATATGGACGAGTCTGGTCTGTTTTTCTCAATGATGCCAAGCAAATCGATATCTAATCAATCTGAAAGAGGAGTTAAAAGAATGAAAGCAAGAGTAACAACTGTTCACTGCACGAATGCCGATGATAGTGACAAAAGAACTTTGGAGATAATTGGAAAAGCCAAATCTTCACGATGTTTCAACAATTTTCGAGCAGAACTTTATGTGAAATATAGATATAATAAAAAGGCTTGGATGACACAAAAATAATTTGATGACTGGCTCGATTCCTTCAATACGGAAATGAAATGCCAAAAAAGAAAAGTTTTACTGATCTTAGATAATGCACCATGCCATAAAAAAATGGATATGAGTAACGTACGCATTGAGATTTTACCTCCGAATGTTACGGGATTGTTACAACCGATGGATGCTGTACTAATAAAACATTTAAAGCTCATTACAGAAGATTTCTAGTAAAAAAAGCTGTAAACGATATCAACGAAGATCGGGATATTTCAATAACATTAAAAGATGCTATTTATCTTTCCAAAAAGGCGTGGGACTGCGTAAGCATAGAAACTATACAAAATTGTTGGAAGCACACAGGCTTAATAAAAGATCAAAGTGGCACTGAAGAAAAGGAGGCTCAAGAAGAATTGAAAATTGCATTGGAGGAAGCTCGTTCGAAATTTTCAATAACTATGTCAGCTGAAGATTTTATAAATGTCGATGATTTAGAACCTGTCACTGAAAATATGACAACTGATGAAATTGTAGAATTTCTAAAACCGACGTCATGTACAGACATCGAACCGGAGGATAGCGAGTCTGAGATTGAAGAAATTGAGGAAAAAAAGTGACAAATAGAGAAGCCCAAGAGTGTATAGATAAACTGAGACATTATTTTGAGCAACATGATAAAACTGACACAGAAATTATTAATAAGGTGTTACATTTGGAAAAAATGTGTAGATGCATTTCGTGTCACTAATCAAAAGCAGATGACTTTGGATGGTTTCCTTTCGAAAAATAAATAAAAGGTATGTTTATTTTATCAATCACTTTATCAAGTTTTCTTTGTTTTGAATCAATACAGATTACATTAATGAAAATTAGTTATTATTTGAGCTATTAAAAGTAAATACATTCATGGTACCAGTTTTAAAAGGTATAATTTAAAGTCCCTTTTTAAACCGCCACCCTTGATTACTGCCAAAAATGACGTGGAATCAAAGATGGCGGTTTAACGAGGGTTGACTGTACCGCATTCGTGAAAGCCTCTGATCTGAGTGGACTGCAATAAACAAGCTACTGGCTGTTAGTGCCTGTGAATTTTACACAGCTGATTGTTCGACGAAGTTCTAGGAGCTATAAAGTCTGTGTTCTATCTTGACAAGCGGACTCTTTACTAGAACTTTCTACACCAACTCGACTTTTAGAACAATGATCCCAGGAATTAGCAGAGTATTCGGCAATAGTATACACAGACAGGATGTGCACCAATGTTAGAAGGCAAAAATAGTATAAGTAGCCTCACCGACATAAAAAAGTTGCCAGTTTAGTATCCATTTTCTTAATTTAAGTTGCCAAAATAGTAGCATTTTTGCAAGATTTTGTAGTTAAGAAATAAATATATGCCATTCAGGTTCATTTAAGAAGGAGTGAATAAAATGATAAATTACTGTTCGAGTAATAGTCGTCCTTGCATAATAGTAGCACCCCCGTTTTGAAGCAGAAAAAATCATCAAAATATATTCCTCACATAAAAGTGGCAGTCGCATCATTTATGTCTATAAGAATATTACTATAAAAAGAAAAACAGCTCTTTTTTGTGTGCATGATGAAAATATTATTTAATGTATGGCAGATAACCTGAATTATTAATTAATTTAGAAATTTTATTAAAATATCCAGTACTGTTTTAGCTTTAGAGTGTACAATATTATGCAGTAATTTCTCCGTATAATAGCCACACCTAGACACCATGAAAAATTGGCAAATAAAGTGAGACTCTTACACAAGTAAATGGAAATGTTGGTTATGGTCAATTATCTACGCTAGGGATCTAGGCCGGGGATGGAATTGCCCTCCCTGGGGTCTTTCTAAGGGGTCCTAACCCATATTTACATGAAATTTTAGAGAAAACCACAGAAATCTCCGAATGGTTAGGTCGGCAGAAGTGACCTGGTTTCGAACCAGGCACCTTCCGTCTCCCAGCTCAAACCACTAGTGGAGCTATGCAAGCAAACACAGTACAAAACTTCATGCGTTATATAACATAGCATATAGAACATTTATTTTTATAGCACAATTAAAAAAATAGATTAGAATGTTTGATAAACAAAGCAATAGCAAATTTGGAAAGAAAAGGGAGTTGACAAAAACCGACATCCGATTTACAAATTAGTCATGTGGAGTAAGGTACATGTTGCCAAGAACCTGAAAATAGTATGAAAATGCATTTTTTGATCAAAAAAGTTGTTCAAGTCGCCAGTTTTTAGACGCTGGTAGACACCCTGCACAGAATATCCCAAAAACACTGACCTAGGTTATTCCTTAAATACTTATTGTAGACATATACAGTAAATCACAAAGTTAAGTAAAAAAAGGTACAGATATTTACGGTAATGATTATAATTTTTAGAAGATTAAATCTAAATAAATACAAAATGTACATTTTTGTATGGTCACACAACAAAGAATTCCCATTTAGTAAAATGTGCCCATACACTAATCAAGTTTATAAAATTTAATTAAGTTACAAAATTTCACTCTTCTATTATTTTTTGCTTGCTATGGCCCTACTTATGTTGAAAGCATATCTCTGTAGTGTACCCCTATGACTGCTCTTTAAAAACTATCAAATCACAATAAAATCACTCCTGTGCTTTGTTGTTCGCTCTCAAGAACAAAAAAATGCAGAATTGCGCTGTTTCTATCCCCTATCCCTCCTCTTCTAGTCTTGAGCAACAATACTGATAATTATCCTCTTTTACATTCCACAGAGTAGATTCTATACCTATTAAGCTGGGTGCGGGACTTGGCAATCTTCCCCCCTCCCTCCCCTCACTATGCCTTGGTATGTCCATGTTTCCATTCTTAATAGCTAAAAAATTCCCATTCACATCCCTTCCTTAGAATAGAGTTTTCACCAAAGGGGTCAATGAACTCAAAATTGACGATCATTTTATGGCCACATAGGAAAATATTATCTATCAAAACTATCCTGTACCAAAATATGACTGTAAATGACCCTTTATAAAGTAGGATGTAAAAATGTACCTTCACAAAATTCCAAGCAACACAATCAAACTTTTTTCATAAATGCAACCAGATAAAATATCTTATAAATAATAATAATAATAATTATTATTATTTTTGTTGTTGTTGTTGCTGTTGTGTGATCTGAAAGGTAGTTTTCCCTGGAATGTTTGTTTTTTCAACAATGTAAAAGGGCCATCAGGCTTTCAGTGTGGGTGGGGGAGGGGGGGGAGGAGGGGGCTCACAATGATTTATTTCCCTGTCGATAAGGATGTTATGTTTGAAAAGTAGTAAGTTTAGACTTAGCCACATAAACGATGGCAGCTCCCATTGTTTTGAATTGGCTGTTATACACTCTTGCAAGTTGTTCTAAATGATTACTTTTAGTACAGTAGAAGACACAAAATCCGCCAATCCAAAATCTGCAAGGCTCTAAAATCCACACTGTCTGTTCAATGTAAACTATGAATTCTGTCCTGCAAGCTACACTTCAGAAAACTGCAGGATAACCTCAAAGTAGAAACTAAATAAGCAGTTCCCACTTGAAAAAAAAAAAAAAAAAAAAAAAAAAAAAAGAATTTATGAACTCTGATGGTTACATTGATAACTTTCAGATGACTGACAAGGACATAACTGACATTGAATTACATTCACATGATACAAACTCTGACACACTGACAAATGAGGATGATCAAAAGATTGATAAAATAACATTTAATGAAGGTTTTTCTCTGAGAAAGAAATATCTCAAGTTTGTAGAGCAGCAAAGCTGTGTTACAGAACAGGAAATAATAACAGTATACCAAAAAAAGAAAACCCTCTATGATTAGAACATCCCAAATTCTTAAACAATTATTCAATACATGTTTAAATAAGTAACAAATAATCTCATAATTTGTATATTGTATTATTTCTCTGTATTTTTATATCATGATTCTGATTATAATATAAGTGATATGATTTGTTTTCCTTTTTTATACTGTATTTTATTGTTTTATGGGTGAGGGGGGAAGGAAATACAATAAATTTCCTATTATCAACCAAAATCTTCAAAATTCTAAAATCTGCACAAGGTCTGGAACCAAGCCGTGCAGATTTTGGGTCTTCTACTGTATAATCATTACATGGCCTTCCTACTTCAGATTATTTATGGTTATTAAAGATATTTACTAATCATTAGAGACAGATTAATTCCAAATGAAAAATGACTTATTGCGAGTTAGAAAGAATGTCACAGTCTTTAGGAATACAATTTAGGATTAACTTAATCATTTTGAGATGACATCAAACCATTTCTGAATATTTATTGCATGGTACATAAAAGTGCCAGTTTGGAAAACAAAGTGCTTTCTTTTTAATTTAATCCCCCTCTCTGGCTGCCCTTTTTTACATACATCACTGGTCTTTATTCACAAAAAAGTTATAATTTTATGAGAATGACAGATGTCACCACCTTTTCTTCTAGCAGTGAGCCTTATTATAGTGGAAAAAGTCTTGATGTTTAATTTTTTCGTATTAACACAACTCATGAAAAGAATTAATAAATGAACACTTCCCACTAGTCTGATTTTTGCTCCCTGGGAGAGAGCTCATAAATATCAGGTGGAGGGAACTTTGGAAGAGCAAACAAGTGCAAGTGTCTGCGTCAAACTGCAATCATATGGCGCTATAATTTGCAAATTTGCAGAAGAAAATTTTGCAGAACATATTATCACTTTTACTTACTGGCAAAATCATACTAATTCCTTCTACTAATGATCCAGCCTCACTGCTTCCCCTCCCCCATGCCTAAATTGATTTTACGATTTATGTTGCCTCCTGCCAAAAGCATTAATTGAATGTCTCCTGTTTCTAATTTATTTTCAATTCATAAAAACTTCCTTGAAAAAGAAATGGGGGGAAAATAGAATGTGGCAACTGGTACATAAAATTGCAGTCTTCACTTCAAAAATGCAGTCATCACGTGGTTACCATGAATTTTGACTTTTAATGCTAAAAGAAAAATCAGAAGTTTTGTAGGGATGATCAGTAAAATTCAGGAGTTTGAAGAACCCTGATCTTTTTTCAAAATGCAGGAGTTTTTTTAGGAGCATATGAACCCTGTAAAAGGTTTAGTAGAGAACTAGCATAGAGCCATGAAGGCTGCTCTTAAAGCTGATCTCAAAGATACTTGCTTCACCGACCGTTGGCCGGAGGTCCTGCTGACTGCATCACTTGTTTTATGAGCTTTGTTCTGAGAGACAATTAAAGATTCTACTGCAGAATTAATATATAGCATTTCTTTACAACTGACGAGAGAATTTTTTACATCTACTAAAATCGATGGCGATACTGCAGATTTTTGTCTGTCATCTGAAAGACATTATGAGTGCTCTTTTGCCATCACAAACAAGCAATCATGATACTCGGGATAGAACTTCATCCTGCAAGTTTTAAAGAAATGCACTCATGTTCTCATTTGGCACAATGTGGTGCAACCTCCACTGAGGCCACTTTATGACAGGCTGTTTTAAGGTTAAAAAAAAATTACAATGATGTTTTCATCTCAATCGATAGACTGAAACCAATTTACATTTTACACAAATAGGAACTTTGTCCTCTTCCCAGCAGCCAACAGAAATTGGCTAAATTGAACCAAGAATCAGGCACAAATAATTTGTCTCTCCCTGGAACAACACCTGAGCATTGCACCCAATCTGGATGCCGAGTCCATTTCTCAGTATGCCGGATGGACTTTGAGAAATAACGATCCCACCAGGAAAGAAATACTGTGGTGGCCAGGCACTAGAGCAAATCGCAACACTATCTCAATGCTGTCATAGATTACAACTCCCAACTGCAGCTGAAATGGAAAAACAAATTCAAGCTCAGCTAGATTTTCGGCACCCCAACTGTAATTTACATGTTCTGTGAATTGCGTGCTGTCAGTGATAGAGAAAAGTGTGCCTCGCAGGATACGAGTTGTAGTGTGTGATATTTTCACATGTTTCAATTCATTTTAGTTATTAAGTATTGGTTAGATTTTAATACTCTGTGTTCACTTGTCTTGTTTGGTATCCGTAATATGTACTACACTGTCTATCAATTTAAAATTTTTTTTTCATACATGTGTTATTATTATGCTAAGTAAATGTTTCTTGCTGAAGTAGTCTTCTCCTCACCATTACCATGATGCTGCCCTTTTTTATTTATTATAATCAATCGATTATAGTTATCAAAATCAGATCAGTTCAGTGTGATCCCATTAAGCAACATCTACTGTACACATATTTTTAGAAAGTGATTGTATCAACCTTTCAAGTATATTAGGCAAGTTGGAGTGTTTAGGTTGATTATTTTACCAACTATGCGAAAAATTCCAGAGCTGGGGGTCGAACCCAGGACTACCGCTTAACGTGCGGGTGCTCTACCACTGAGCTACTCTGGGACGATTCCCAGATTCCTGGGTTCGACCCCCAGCTCTGGAATTTTTCGCATAGTTGGTAAAATAATCAGCCTAAACACTCCAACTTGCCTAATCTACTGTATATTTATATGTATTTGTAACTCCCTGCATGTATACCTACATGACTGAAACAGTTAAAATACTTCTTTAATTATTATTTATACAAAATTTAGTGAGGAAAATATATAGTATACTTCTTAATACCTTCTAATATTTTTTTTATTATTATTATAGAAACCTTCACTTTTTGAAAACTACTCTGCATTTTGTTTTAAAATATTTTCCTCTTTAATGTTTTTTTTTTTTTTTAACTTTGGATACTGATTGAGGTTTTTTAAGCAATTTTCACTAGTAAGTCTTCCTGAAAGGTCAAAATCATTTAAACAATGTTCCATGTATCTAGTGCTGTGCATTTATTAAATATGATACTCTACAAATTTAATATATAAATTTCAGAGCATAATGAAATGTAAAATTGAGATAAAATGCTCAATTAAAAGAAAACGTGCATAAAATATTCCAATAAACATAGTAAAAATACCTGGATTTGAATTCTAAATTAGTACCACTTTCAGGAGGCACTGCTATGAAGCATGTTCTTGCATTAATGTTGTTGTTCTTCTAAATAAAACATTCACACATAATTAAATAATTTACAATAAATTACAAAATTAAGTTAAAAAGATTGCTCAGCAAAATGTGTTTTCAAGAGATATTTAATATAAACAACCCATGCTAACTAGAATTTCCTGGAATAATTAAAACTGATAAATAAGAGGAGATTATTACATATTCATTTATACTATCCCTAATTCTTTAATGTAATATATCTGAATTTAAGTTTTAAAAATCGACATGTTTTTGATAAAGGTTCTTTTTAAGCTAAAACCAATATGTTTAAAATACAAGAAAATAGTACATTTTCAATTAAAAGCATAATTTATCAGTTTGTGAGTTTATAGGTTCAAGAGGGGGGGAGAAAGGAATTAGAGCTGTCAAAGCCCAGACAGCACATAAGCTTAAATCAAGCTTGAGATTTGGCTTGGCAATGCAAGGTTGGCTTAAGCTGGATTTTGACTTGCAAATTGCGGTGATGGCGCCATCTGTGAAAGAGAATGGACATTAATTGTCTAGCGTCCTCAAATTTGTTGAAAGTTCGTAAAAGATGTTTTTTAACGGGGATGGTTTTTTTATTACCAGTGCCATATTACCGGCAGGGCAAACGGGGCAACTGCCCAGGGCCTACAGATTTTAGGGCCCAAAAATCTTACATCTTACACTTTTGTAATTTTAAAATAAAATTACAAAGGATAAAAAAAAATTCAGAAGTTAAATAATTTTTTTAATTATAAAGTATGAACAATGAAAATAATTCAAATTTACATTTGTATAAATTAATTTAAACTTATTTTTAATTCTTCAAAATGCTCTGTATCGATATAGCATACCAATATATGTAGGAAAATAACTAACCACATTTGTAAAGAGAATTTTTAGCGTTAAAAAATAGCAAAATTTTTCAATTATTTGTTATTATAAGAAATATTTACAAAAATGACTAAAGTGTTTGTATTCCATACATGTTATGTTAGCAACTGTGATATAGCATTTCGAAGTAACATTTAACTATCTGTTTCTTTGATTTCAGATTACTTAACATAAAATTTGTGTTAAGTAAGTAAACCCATTCTATATTTCCAAATATGGAAATTCTTCAAAATAAAATACAATTATACTACGAAATTGATTTCAAAATCAGTCGTTTGTCTCGATTTTGGCCAGCGGCAGTATTGCTCATGAGTGTTGCGAAAGTTTTAAAACATGTGTTGCTCTTAAGTTTATATTATGTTTATTTCCCTATTAGTAGAGTGTAAATCACACATAAAATTATTTTAATTTTGATGCATCCCATGGATAAATAAAAAAAAACAAATAACATATCGCCCACTTATCTGGCCAGAAAACTGCTTAATAATTCACTTCAAACTTTAGTCATAGCTGTACAAGGCTCTGGTGGCTGAATGGATAATGCGCTCGGCTACTAATCGAAAGGTCCCGGGTTCTATTCTAACCACGGACACTCGATGGAAACAGATTAAAATAACTTAAAATTACAGCATAAAGGGGGAAAATGTGCGGAAAAATAAAGTATGAAGGGCGCATTCGCCAGCGGGTGCCCCGTGTATTTAGAAATTTTATTTTTTGGAAAAATTTTTAAGCTTGCATTAAGCTTGAAATGTCAAGCTTGATGCAAGCTGGGCAAGTGTAAACTAGAACACTTGATTCAAGCTTGCATCAAGCTTACACGACTGGAATTTTCAAGCTTAATTCAAGCTTATTGACTTGATAAATCAAGCTTGCTGCAAGTTTGCTGTGCTGTCTGGGAGGTTTGTATCCAGGAAAAAAATTTGAGGAGGGTCTAAACAGGGAAAAAGGCAGATTTTTTTTTTTTTTTTTTTTTTTTTTTGGGGGGGGGGGGGGGTTGTCCGGGCCCCTTGGACCACACTCCTGAGTATGTCCTTGGAGCTGTGCCAACTTCTTGTGTACCAGTAAAAAGTCAAATTTGCAACCTCTACACATTTTTAAAGAAACCTTTTAACATGGAAGCATTTTTTAACTTTCCCTTGTTTTGTTTTTTTAAAGCAATCCAAAACATCGAATGCCGGATAAGTGAAAATTCCGGATAGTTGAGTTTGTAAAAAAGGAAAGAAATGTTGACCAGCAAAAAAAAAAAAAAAAAGAGGGGGGGGGGGGTTACACACGTGCATACAGATCTATTTTATTTAGGTATTTTTAAACAGTTTTTAATTTATGTGTTAGCATCTTTTGGAAGAATAATAAAAATAAAAAATAATACAAGAGAATGATTTAAAAAAAAAGAAAATCGAGCGTTGTTCTCTGCTTTCCACCTCTCAAGTTTCTGTTTATGAGATAACATAGTTGAATCTTTGGAATGTCAAGCCGGAATGTAGGTCACGACTCACTAAATTTAAATAATCTGTTATCAGCCTTTCTGCTCTTATTTGGGCATTATTTTTTTTCCACGCTGCTGCTTTGGAATAATTGAGATTTAAATAAACAGAGTCAGTTGACAGTTGTTTTTTTTCTCCCTATCCTCTCTTCTCTAGCTACCGCAGCTGTAAAATATTCTTTTTTTTTCCTCCACCATAGGAGTTGATCCTTTTATAATGAGCTTTTACATATAAAATCAGTGAAAGTGAGGTACGTGACAAAAAAATTTTGATTGATAGACTGATTAGTTCATTGAATGATGTCAGCAGCAGAGTTTTGCTACGGCGCAAGAAATAATGACAGTAACTTTAATTAAAGAAAAGGCGTTAAAAAAAAAAAAAAAGCTAAATCAATGCAGCAAACAAAAATTACCAAGATATTTTGTAAAGAATAATGTTACGAAATAAATATTATGCGATTTATGAGATTGTTTGTTTCTTGTGTAAAAGGAGATCGAAAAAAAGCTTTAAAGCAGGCGCAGAGGGTAAAAGTCTGTTTTTCTCACTGAAAAGTGAAAAAAATTCCCGGAATAGCCGCGGTCCCGATGATTCCGGATTTGAGACTTTGTACTGTATTTTGTAAATAGGAAAAATTAACAGGAAAAAGCACCCAAAATCCAGAAAATCCTGAAACCTTCAGTCCCGACCATTCTGGATAATCGGTCCTATACTGTATCCCAGACAGCACAGCAAACTTGCAGCAAGCTTGATTTATCAAGTCAATAAACTTGAATTAAGCTTGAAAATTTCAAGCGTGTAAGCTTAATTCAAGCTTGAATCAAGTGTTCAAGTTTACACTTGCCCAGCTTGCATTAAGCTTGACATAGCAAGCTTAATTTCAAGTTTAAAAAATTTTCCTAAAAAAATTTTTTCTAAATACATGGGGCAGCCGTTGGCGAACTCGCCCCACATATTTTATTTTTCCACACATTTTCCCCTCTATGCTGAAATTTTAAGTTATTTTAATCTGTTTCCATCAAGCGTCCATGGCTGGGATCGAACTCGGGAACTATGGGCTGAGAAGCCAGCGTGCTAACTGTCCTGCCAATCTGCCTCGCCCTACTATGACTAAAGTTTAAAGTGACTCTTACGGTTGTCACGCCGTTTTCTGGCGAGATCGATCAGTGGGCGATGCCAATAAGTTTCTTTTATTTTTCCATGGGATGAATTAAAATAATGTTATGTGTGATTTATAGACTCTACTAATAGGGAAATAAGCATAATATAAATCTAAAGCAGCACAAGTTTTAAAACTTTCAATATCGCAACACTCATGTTGTGTCGAATGAGACAAACGACGACTCAAATTGAGACAAACAACTGATTTTGAAATCAATTTCGCAGTATAATTGTATTTTATTTTGAAGAATTTCCATATTTGGAAATACAGAATCTTTTATTTTTTAATTCTATGGTCAAGTACATTTATGACTGATGATAAATTATTTGTTATGTGGATGTGGCTTTCCAAATCAAGCAGTAATCAAGTTGTATTCATTGACAGTTCAAATGACTTCTCCAAGCTTGCTGGAAGCTTAAAATGAATTGAACTGCCAAGCTTGTATCAATACGTCAAATTCAAAGAAATGTCAAGCTTGATTTAAGCTTATGTGCTGTCTGGGTATACGTCTGATATTAACAAATACACAATACCAAAAGAATTGTGCTTTAATATCACTAATTAACGATACAATATGTGGCGTTTTAAAAAGTGACGAGCTCGGCAGCCAATCAGATTAATCCCATTGATGTTTCTAGTTGTGTGTTTTCCATTGGCTTACTTACTTCAGATTGTGCAAAATCCTCTGCGGAAACACGCGATCAGTTGGGAGAGCGCAGAATGACACAGTTTTTATTATTCAAAAGTACTTTAATTAAAACCAGATTGAAGAAAATCTGATTGAAATTCGTGGAAGTTATGAAAATATCAAAATTCGTGGAAGTCCGCTAATCAGCAATTTAAAATCAGTGGATATCCACTAATTCACAGAAAAATCACATGCCTGACAGTTAATCCCTTGACATCCAGGATGTACGATGCGTACATCCTGATTTTACTGTAGACAATCACCAGACGTACAGCATGTACGCCCTGTTTTATGTGTATCTGAGCTGTCGTTTTTCATTTTCTGGTAAGGTTCTCCCTTTTCCAAAGAGATCTGGTTATGTTAGACCTGTCACTCAATTTTCACCTCATGACATGGATCATGTGAGGACGGATGGCCAGTCAGAATGTAGGTGTTGCACGTGCTTGAGAGATAGAGTGTTTTGTTTCCTTTGTTTTCAAAACATTTTGTATTACATGAGAGTTCTTTATTGCACTTATTATATTATCAAGATGGAATGTGACAGCGACAGTAGTGATGAGGAAGATATGAGTATTACGGATTTGTCAGACATTTCTGATGCCGAAGTAGAAGCAAGGTGTGTCAATGGATGGATGGGTGTTACAATGGTTTGATTATAACTAAATAGCAAATAACAATATTCTCAGTTCATTTCATGTGAAATATGAAAATACAAATATACACTAAACGCTGGTTTATATGTATGCACTTGCAAAAAGCAGCCTGAGTGTCAAGGGGTTAATGAGGCTTGAAAACAAAAGCAGAAGAGAGAAAAATGTTAAGCTTGAGAAAGAGAGGGAACAGGAAAGATTTGAGGCTCCAGAAGTCTAGAGTCAACACTTTTTCTTTTCAGCCAGTGCTGATTGCAAATTTGGTGCCAATTGCATCCTATAACTGTTTCTTAGACTTTGGTGCCTTTTTTTATTCATTAAAAGAGCATAGATTAAAAATGTTATAGAATAAATTATATAATTTATATTTAAATTTTTGCAAAAATATACACTTTTTCTGTAGTCGTAGTAAACCAAATAATAAAAAAAAAATTCTATAGAAATTATTGAGAATCCGTAGTAGTTGGCGTTTCTGTGCTTGTTTCCACCAGCCTATTTCAAAGTATAATAGCAAACACACGAAAAGGCACAAAAGGGAGAAAATACAAAATGGCAGTTACACACAGCCAAATCAGATTTGTATTTACCAGTTTCAATTTGCTAACCCTTTTCTCTGAAAGATAAGAATTTCACTTAGCAATTTCATGCATTATACTGCAACATTTGGCAGTTTGTTTCTACATTTAAAAAATTAATATAAAAGTATTTTTATGAATCATGACTATGAGTAAATGTCAATGGCTTTAAGAACTTTTCTTTCATGATTAATGAGTTTTTAAAGACATTTAATGAACATTTGAACCCTCTTAAAGGGATGATAAAAGTTTCTTTATGGACAAGACATTATTTATACAGGGTGATCAATTTAAAAGAGTACCCAATGGTTTTTTTTATATTATTATTACCCTTAAAACTGATTTGTTTGAACCTTGCTTAAGTATAGGAGACAATTTCCAACACTGTAGGACTGTTACAATTTTATTTGTCAGGTAAAACAGACATAGAGAGCCACACACACATACAATGTTGCTTAATCCAGTGATAATTTTACTTTTGAAAAATATAATTTAATTCAAATTCCTTACACTACCATTCCTTTGAGCAAATGTTGAAAATGCCTGCCACCATTTTGAATACGAAGATGAAAACAGTGTGGTTTTTCTGAGAAGTTCTGCAAATATTGATGAATTAAACCATAATCTCATCGATAACACTAACAATGTTGAGAAGAGTGTCAGAAAACTTGGTTCGACATGTGCATGTTTGCATTCAAAATGGTGGGAAACATTTTCCACATTTGCTGTAAGAAATGATAATGTAATAAAGTGAATTAAATGATGTTTTTAAAATATAAAAATAGCACAGGATTCAGCAATAGTGTGTGTGTGCATTTCTGTTTTGCCTCACAAATAAAGTTATAGCAGTCCAACAGTGTTGGAAATTGTCTACCACACTTAAACAAGGTCCAAACAATTATATTTCAGTGTTAGAATAGTTGCCACATCTGTCAGATTTAACTCTTTATTTCCCAGTTCCATGAAAGTTTCATATCTGTTGATTCCCAGCTAAATGGCCGAAAAAAAACTTCTGCTACTGAAGGAAAGGGGGTACTTTTGTCACTGATTAGTGACAGTATAGAACCTCCCTTCTTGAGTAGCACTACAGGAGAGATGCTTCCTATTGTGCTAAACCAAAGAAATCTATAGCAACTGCTTTTGATAACCCATTGTACACTGATACACCATGCAGACAATGAATGCACAAATTATCTGTTTCCTCTTCCTTTAAGTCCTCAAGCTTCAAGGGGTATAAAACGATCAATAAATCCTGTGTCTGGCAGGATAGAACTCGCTCTTTTGCAAACAGGCTTTTTCGGGGGCTTATTTCAGCCAGGCGTCTTAGCTGCATACTTGACAACTTGAGAAAATCCAAAAGTGTAAAATTACATGCAAATGACATTTTACAGAATATTCATATTTTAATAATCTTTAAATACACATACACTGATGTATATAACAACAGTTTCAACTTAACTATTAACATTTATATATAACGATTGAAGAGAAATTTTCTAATTTTTTTTTATATTATTATATTCAGTTCTAAAGAGGGAAACATATTTCACTTTAGCAATTTAACCCTCTTGTCACCCTGAACCTCATATGAGGCTCCTACTTCAAATAGCAATATTTAGAGAGAAAACAATTGAATTTAGTATTTTTTTCTTTCAGTGATATCAATATCATTAATTCATGTAGAATGTATATGAGGCTCTTAACTAGATGCATAAATCGTGCCTAGATTGCAGAACTACTCAATTTAGATCATTTTTTACAGTTTTTGCTTCATTGCTTCAGGAGAAAAGTTAAGAAAATATTTATACTGCTTTTTTACAGTTTTTTTTCTTTTTAAGGTAAGTATAGTTTTTTTCTTATTCCTCAACCTTTACCTAATATGTGCATCCTTTTAAATTAATTTTAGCATAACAAAATGCTTCAAAAATGCAGAAATTAATATTAGAAAAATCTAATATTAATCGACATTAGAAAAAAATATTTTTGCATGATTTATAATAGTATTTCAGATGCATTAAATGCTAGACAGATTTTTTTTCTCTGATTTTTCATAATTCGGTGACGAGAGGGTTAACTACTATTTCAAATTATGAAAATGACGCTTTACTGAATGCTTACATTACTCAGTGCAGTCATTTTTATATTGAACTTTAATTAAATTATTTCAATATTTTTTTAATCTACAGTATACTAACACATGGTTTAAGTGTCAACTAACTCATTAAGAATTATAGCAAATGATTGAACTGATAAATTTGCCTCTCAATTTTCTGATATATTCAGTTTTAACTAGGGTAACTATATTTCACTTGAACAAATGAATTATAAATGCAATCTATTAACAAAATTGAAAAAAACCTTACACAAAAAATAGAACTAATAATTAGTGCAATAGGCAGTCAACTCAAATTGGTTCATATGATACAAATAAAGTAATACACTTGTGATTGTAAATATATACAGGGTGTCCAGTGCTAATACTGTCCAATGGCTATTTCCTAAACCATTAGTCAGAGACACATAGTTCCAATTGCAAAAATGCTTTAAATTGTACAATCTATTATATCAGAAACAAAAATTATAGGTTTTAATTGAATTTTCTGGAATAATGTGGAGAAAGAAGAAAAACTAATTTTAGAATACTAATCTATAAGCAGAAGATTATAGCGAGGCTCTAAAAAAATTTATCTGGAGTCTTTCGAAAATCTTTTCTCTAAATGAAGTAACAGAATTTTAATAAGTTATGTAAATAAAAAAATGTTTTGTTGAAACAATGAGAAATTTATTAAGAAAATAGAACATCTAAACTTTTAACAAATTTTTGAGTATATTTGAATAAAGTGAAATGAAATATCGTGTTTCAGGTAAAATGGTAGGCAGACGATAATTGCTTGAGATTCAGTTTTCTAGCAGATATGGCAACAGACGATAAACATTAGATTTTAATATTTTACTGGAGTTGAAAAACTGTTGTTTAAGTTACCTTGTTAGTGTTTGTCTCAAGTTCATGATATTTGAATTCATAGCTTATTGAGTATAAAAAACGAAAGATGATGTTTAATACTAATGAATACACTGAAATGGTTGTACTTTAGGGAGAATTTCATCGGAATAAGTGAGAGGCTGCGAAGCAGTATGATTGGATATAAAATTTTCGAATGACAATCACCCATCTGCTAGTCAATATCAAACATAGTGACACATTTAAGAGAAACCAGTAGCATTCTAAATTGTAAAAGATCAAGAAGCATCATGTATTTAACAAAGCACGTGCATGTGGAAGATGTCCTAAGATATGCTCTCGCTCATCCACAGTCTAGTGTAAGAAGCATTAGCGAAGCATGTGGTTATTCTAAATTGCAAGTATGGAATATTTTAAGTACATATGGTGCAAATCCATATCCCCCTATTTTGGTGCAAAATTTATTGCCTGGGGACAAAGGACATAGATTTGATTTCTACAATTTCATTTTAAATAAGCAAAATGGTAATATGTCGTTCGTTAGTGACATTATGTTTACAGATGAGTGTCAGTTTACAAGACATTATGTTATAAATACACAAAATAGTCACTATTGGTCTCTGCAAAACCCGCATATCAATCGCCCGAACAGATAAAAAGTACTTTAAGGCACTTTAACATCCGAAAGATATGCACAGATTTTAGAGGGTTCAGTGACTGACTTCTTCAACGGATGTGTTTCACTACGAGATCTGTCACAAATGTCGTTTCATCATGATGGTGCTCCAGCACATAAATCACTAAAGCCTTGTACTGTTCTAACAGAAACATTTGGAATTAATGTAATTGGGTACAGCAGTCCTGTAGAGTGGCCTCCAAGATCACTAGAAATCAATTCTTTAGATTACTTTCTATGGGGTTTCTTGAAAAATAAAGTATATGAAAAAGAATCAACAAGTCCATCAGACTTACTAAATCGTATATGCGTAGCATGCAAATGTGTAAAACCGTGTATGCTAAGCAAAGTACAGGAAAAGTTTTGACATGGGTGCATATTTGCATTGCAGCTGAAGAAAGCTATTTTGAGAAAATGTTACGCGAATAGAATTTGTAATATTATTTTAAGTTTCTAAAATTGCATATATTCGTATTTTAAAATGTATGATATTCTGATTTAATGCTTATTAAAAAGTTTATTTCCCTTGTTTTTTCATTTTAGGTTATTTAACACAAGTTCATTAAAAAAAACGCTTTTAAAAAGTTCTAGTTTCAGTATAGGCTATATTTTTAATATAGGCTATATTTTTAAAAAGTTCTAGTTTCAGTATAAGCTATATTTTTATGTTAATTTATTTGATATACATAGTTAAACGTTAATCTCCTTTATTGCAATCTACAATCATAAAATAGTTAATGAAATTGCTAATAAATATTACAAGGCTCAAAAGCATGTACATTAATTTTTCTCAAATTCTTTTTGTGTACAACCCTTATTTCGCAGCTCGAAAAGTGCTCTAACTCAAAGCAGCTGTAACTCGGCGAATTTTGGTTGTAGAAGGACGAATGTTTTTTTATTATGCATGAAATTAGATAAAGAAAAATTTTCTAAATATAACGAATAGGTCCGGGGGACCATGTAAAAATTTAAATTTCATAATTTTTTTAGGATTTGATTTATTGACTTTGATTGTTTCTCATATAATAGATTATACAATTTAAAGCATTTTTACAATTGGAACTATGAGTCTCTGACTAAAGGTTTAGGAAATAGCCATTGGACAGTGTCAGCACTGGACAACCTGTATATATATGTATGTGTGTGTGTGTGTTACAGTTAAAACCTGATATCAATCAAAACCCAAATTAACGAGGAAAAACATGTTCTAACTAAGAGCGTTAGGCAAAACGCATTCTGACTGACAGCGCTAGGGAAAACTCATTTTATTCAGATAGCGGTAGCACATTTTCGAGGGGCCCCTACTGCAAAGGCCGGACCCAGTGATGTTTTTTTTGGGGGGGGTCTTGCAAATGGCCAGCGTTAGCATATTTTCCACCCCAAAGCAGAATGTTCTGCAACGCTCTCTGAACTAGCCAAAAATGTTTTGCTGGAAATATACATTAATATACAGAGGACTGTTATTTTAGGATATCAGTAAGTATAACCTATATCTATAATATTAATATATATATACATATATATATAGAGAGAGAGAAAATATTTTGAACAGTAAATAATCAAAGGTGGTATGCAAAGAAAACTGTGAAACTGTTTACAATATATACATATACATAAATGGTGAAAGGAGCAAATGTGGAACTAGTATAATATAAAATACATACTCACATACAAACACTCCAAATAAAAATAAAACATTATATGAAAATTCTTAAAACCAAGGCATTGATAATGAGTTTGCAGTTCTGTCAAGGACTTTAGATGTTAAAAATTTTGACAGATTGCTTTTGTGCAAAAAATGTTTTGAAAAATTTTGTCCATACATGGAAGCCAATGCAGCTTTAAGTAGTTTTCTCACTGATCCATGTCCTGATGGAGGTCCATTAGTACAGATAAACATTTTTTAATTGGTTGTACCATCATTTGTTTCATCTTCATCGCATGTATTTGGTTGTTTGTGAAAAATTGTGAAAAATCCGAAACAGGAATGGTCAATATATGTAAAAGCAATTTTATTACTTTCGGAATCTCTAATTGTAATTTATTTATGGACTGCTTTAATAGTAATTTAATTGGGAAACTTGATGTTTCATTTTGCCTATATTCATTTATATTTTCATAAACCCAGTCAAGAAAAATTTTGTATTCAAAAAATACTTCCTTCTTTTCTTCTTCAAAAGTAGGTGCACATGGAAATTTTTTTATTTCATCCAAAAAGGTTGAAAAATCCAAATCTTTGTTTTCAATATCTGAACGAGGGAATATTAAAAGTTCAAAAGAAAATAAAATTTTAGCTGCTTGATTAAGTTTTTGACATTCATCAAAATACGAGTTGCACTTGTTGAGATAATAAATCAATATAATTTACTACTTCTTCAGTGTCTTTCAAGAACCAAGAAACATTTAAATTATCTTCTATTGATCTCAATGGAAGATTTGGCAATGGAACACCTTGGAATTTACGCTATCCCTAGAAAACATTTCAGAGGAAAGTTTTGTATTTTTGAAAAAAGGTTTGGTAATGATTTAATTATTTTTTCAAAAACTTTCCAAGTTTTCAAAATAAAGCAGAGTTGCCAACCTGGCAAAGGCAAAAATCAGGAGATTTTATATTAAAAATTGGAAGACTTATTTCTGACGACAAAAATAAATAAATAAAAATAAAATAAAATAATTGGGGTTTGATGCAATCTGATGACAGAAAAAGATATTTTTGGGGCACAAAATATTAACTTTGGGTCAGGTCTTCAATTAGGTAGTTAGTGGCATATAAAAAAATTTGGCAATTTAAAAAATATTGTTAGAAAATTCAAAACAGCGGTCATTTTTTACTCTTAAAACATTGGAGTATTAAACAAAACAATGTCAAACTAAAAATAATTATTTTTAAGAGCGATGGAAGAAGATTGAAATTGGCATGCTTTAGAACATGAAGCTGCACTTTTTCGCCCATTATACGCTAGTCGGTGAAGCCCGAATTTTTTGGCGTTACATAGGCGTGGCTTTCTGGAACTAGTTTGATTGCAGGAAAGGAAAAAAAAAACCCACCGAGATGGGTTCCTTGCCATGATGGAACCTTTAAAAATTATTTCAAATTCAGAAAATCACACTTTTAGTGTGATGAATGATAAAAATCATGAGAAAATTGTTGAAATCAAAGACGATCGGTCACGGAGTCGCCTTCCTTCCTCCGTGGTTTTTCAGCCAGGCAACAACCACAACAAGACTGCTGCTTATGTAAATGCGGACTGTGATGAAGAAAGCGTAAAAGGAGTTGCTCGGACTGAAAGAGGAGAGAACGCTGAGAGGCATACATGCCTGACTAATGATGCTGTTCGTCTCAGGTGAAATGCAAGCCCATTTAGTTAGCCCAAAGTCATATCGGTGTTAAGTATGATTTTGAATTGTGTTTGACAGCAAGTTAAGCTGTACTTTTGTTGAACTGTAAATAAAAGTTTTTGAGATGTTAAAGCATGTATTCGTTTTTGGGCAGTGCTAATTACAGTAAAGTTTAAATTTATAGCACAGGTTATGGGCCACTGAGCCCAAGCGAATTTAATTGTTGAAAGTTATCAATATTAAGAAGCTGAACAAAATGAATGTTATGGAGGTTTTTGCGTTTCCGAAATTGGATGGCTTTAATTATGGAAGCTGGAAGCAAGACATGAAAGTCCTAATGGATCATGGGTGCTGGACTTTTGTTACTGGTGAAGAAAAGCCGTGTGCAGCAACAGCAACCGAGAAGGAAAAGCGTGATTACGAAACAAGAAAACAAAGGGCTTACACCACGATATACCAAGGTATTGATCAAAAACTAATACCTTTAATTAAGTATTAGTCATGTAACAGATGGTAAAGATGCTTGGATTATACTAAAAAACAACTTTGAGCCGACATCACGAGCTAGACTTGCAGGATTAATCGACGAATTTTTCGACATGAGATTTGACCCAACGGAAGAAGCCATAGGGGTGTTTTGTAAGAGAGTTATCGAAAAGCAAACTGAAATTAAAGAAGCTGGTTTCAATATTCCAGAATTATTAGTTTCGTTCCAGGTAATCAGACGCCTGGCGAAAGAGTATGATAATTTAGTACCGACTCTTTATAGAGCAAGTGATGCGGAATTTAGTTTGTTGAATGTTGAAAAACAACTAATTAATGAGTCTGGTAGGATTAAACTAAAAGAAAAAGAGAATGATAGCCTAGCTGTAGCTAATGCTTATTTGACTAGAGGCAGATGTTGCAGAACATATGAAAAGGAAAAAGCAGACGAAGCTAGCAGTAGCAAAGGAACCCAGCAAGTTGAACGCAGTGGAGCAGCGTTGGACCCCTACAAGAAAACTAACCGAAAAAAGGCTATGAAGAAGGAAGCAAGCAGAAAGGGGCCGGTATGTGATTTCTGCAGTAAGCAAGGTCATTTGGAATACCAGTGTTTTCGGAAGAAGAATAAAGGAAGGAACGACCAAGCCTTCGTTTGTGAAACATCCATGTGTGAAGTGCAGTTTTCCTCTCAAACTAAAGGAAATGAGGACAGCCTTCAAGAATTTCTGATAGATACAGCAGCAACATCACACTTTTGCCGGGAAAGGAGCTGGTTTCACAATTTCAAGTCCCCCCCCCCCTACTTCAGCACTGGTCACTGACAAGAAGTACACCTGCAAAGTGAGAGGTACTGGTGACATTGACTTCTGGGTAAAAGATATACAAGGTACTGTAAACTTTAAATTCATAGCAAAAAGGAACAAATTTTCAAAAATCGGGAGTCTCCTGCCAAAATCAGGAAAGTTGTGAACTCTGATTAAGATTTGCCACATGATTCTTCATTATATTTAGATAATCTTTCAAACTTGTGATAAAATTTGTGTATTTCCAGGATACGAGATCAGCTTTTTGGATGCATTTGGAAGTACTGGCAAGTACAGAAATAACATCTGCAATTAGAAGTATTCTGAAAATGTTTTGATTTTAGAGCAATTGATCTCTCAAACTTAGTTAACTTATTAAAAACACGACCGCTTTCCTCCGGAGATATATTTCGGTCGCATGGCCCACAACCATCTTCAGTCCATCATCTTCCTCGCGGGAATGATGTGGCTTCCTGCCTCCTCTTCTTTCTCGCCGTTCTTTCTGTGCATGACGTAATTCCAGGTTTCGTCTATTGTGGCATGTGTCATGTCGTTGATGCTGCCCTCTGTTGATATTATTTCTAATGATTCGCATAAGTAGACATATGTATGGTTGTTGAAATTAGCTATTTTTTGTATTCCTTTGAAGTCTATGGCGATAGGTGTGTTTAGCGTGAGGCGGGATAAGGCTGTAGATTGTCTATTGAATTTAATGTCCTTAATGTGTTCAGTTTGGCGATCTTTAATTTTTCTTTTAGTAACCCCAATATAGCAGCTGGCTATTTTGTTTTTGTTATTTTTTATGTTAATTTTATAAATACCTGCGGTGTCAGTGGGTTTTATTTGGTCTTTTTCGGATCTGATACCTTGAAAAATGTTTTGATTTGGTTTTATTGGGATCCTGATATTTTTCTTAAAAGTGGAGTGTGATATTTTATTAGCAGCTCCCCTGCAAAAAGGGATAGCTGTAGTGAATTTTAGTTTTGGTTTCTGTCTATTGCTAATTGTATTGAGTTTCTTTTGTCTTTCTTTGATCAGTTTATTGAAAATACGTTGCAGGTAATTTGCTTCCTGGCATTGTTTCATAATAACTTGTAGTTCTTCCTGCAAAAGGGTTTCATTTGAACAAATTGTTAATGCGCGATCAATGTAGTACCTGATGGCGGCTATTTTATAATTAAATGGAGTATTTGATTTGAAATTAACTATTGCGGGGTTACTTAGAGGTTTTCGATATACGGTGGTTTGAAGTTTGAACTCAAACTTCAAACCAACGTATATCGAAAACCTCTAAGTAACACCGCAATAGTTAATTTCAAATCAAATACTCCATTTAATTATAAAATAGCCGCCATCAGGTCCTACATTGATCGCGCATTAACAATTTGTTTAAATGAAACCCTTTTGCAGGAAGAACTACAAGTTATTATGAAACAATGCCAGGAAGCAAATTACCCGCAACATATTTCCAATAAACTGATCAAAGAAAGACAAAAGAAACTCAATACAATTAGCCAGGCCCGAACTGGCTCCTTTGGGGGCCCTCGGCTATAGATTGAAAAGGGGCCCTTTACTAATAAAGAGGGAATCGAATATTAGAATATGCAATATTTGGAATTTAGTCTTAGGTGCCTAAGAACCACAATTAACAATTTAGAGCTTTTGCGGCCCCTGAGTCTTCCGAGCCACCCCCCTCTCGAGCAGTGGGGTTCTTGGGGGTCCTCCACTGCGTAAAGACGTAAGACTACAGGTAAATAAATCATCCAACTACCCTGATATATATATATATATATATATACAGTGGCGCCGAATTCGTGGGCACTCCAGGCCTCAAGCACCTACAGAAATTTTAGTGACAACTCATACTTTGAATTTCGAAGATAGGACTAAAAAAACTTTTATGTGTGGGAGCTTCGAATCTCAAGAGCTTACAAAAAATTACTTTGGGTGCTGAGTACCAGAATGGTGTAAGGATAGACCCATCACAGTGACGTACGCAAAGAGGGGTAAAACTTGCATCCCTACCCTATCCAATTATGCCAGTACGTAGTACGAACATTTTTACAGCTTACGGAATTTTTTGGCATTGTTTCAGTACTAAAATGCTTAATTTGTTTATTAGTTGTGTGATATTTTAAATGTTTGAAAGAAAACCTTTATCAAGGCCAAATCCATGTGGGTGCTTCGGCATGGATGCACAGACAAGTACTTTAAAGCGTGGAAGGGGGGGGAGATTTCTTGCATTTGTAAGGGAGCGGGCATATGTCATGCTTACACGCTTTCAAACATTTTAGTACTGAAATAATGAAAAAAAAGTGCAGTATACTATAAAAATGTTCACTATACCGACGGCTAGAGGTAGGGGCCCGATCTTCGTAAAAGCCACTTCCCTATATGAGCACCCATGTCCTTTGGAATTCAAATGCGCATGACAAATTTCGATGACTATGACAATCAGTGGCGTAACAATAGGGCTGCAGAACGGGTAAAAGCCATGTCCCCCGAAGGGAGTCCTTTTCGAATAGAAAAAGGGAACTACAGCATGTTGGTTGAGCTTCTTTACACTGAGGAAGATCCCCAATCCAATGAATGTGCTATGGACCTGAACGGTGTAGTAACGCGACTGATGACAGTATGTTCTTTGCAACTGCATGATTCAAAAATCAAATTTTACTAAGTAATGGTTGTTTTTTTTAATGTAGTATTTCAGATCTCAAGCACCCACAGAAAAGTTTTTGTGGGTGCTGAACTCTTGCATATATTTAAAGACAAGGCTTAATTTGTATGGGAGCTTACGGAAGCTCAGCTCCACTACTTCTTTTTTTCTCAGTGAATTTTTACAATAAATTAAAAATTTTAATATACTTTCATAATTGTTTCTGTTGATATTAATTTTATTACATTGCATACTACTGCAGAGGTAAGCAAAAATGTACTTAATAAATAGTACAGTAAATTAAGTAATTAATGTTGTAAATTATTATAATGACTTAGGTCTCCAGTAGGTTTTTGGATAGAAATTAAACAGTGTTTAAAGGTAACTGAATGACAGTTGCTGTCTACTTATCGCTGTAGCTTGAAAAAAAAACATGAGATTTTTATACATAAATAGAAAAAAAAACTAATTCTGTGAAGCACTTGAAAATTTTTAGGATGTTTGTTTACAAGTTGCACTATACACTGAAATAAACGATAAACCTGTATCATGCACGAAACTTTTAGAAAAAATTCTGAAAATAAAAAATGTTAAAGAACGTGTCACTCTTAGAAAAAATTTTGCTGCGCAATTCCATTTTAAGAATTTTCATGAAAGGTTACCTTTTTGGAATTTATTTCAGTATGTAGTGCACCGCTTATAAAGAATATCCTAAATTTTTTCGAATCCTTGGTGTAATTAGTTTATTTTAATTTGTGTACCAAGACCGTGAGGCAGATTTTGTTTCTTCGACATACACTCTCCTGTGGTTCGGAACTCGAGTAATTATAATAAAGTTCCAATAAGTACTTAAGTGCATTATACTGGCGCCTCTTTCTTGCCGAGGTTTATAAGGATAGCGGAGAACTTATGCATCGTTCCAAACAAGTAATATTTTGTCTACTCAAAAAGAAAAAAAAAAATCGTGGGTTCCCATATCAGTACTAATTTAGGAGAAGGGGGGGTCATCTTAAGCTTTCAAACATTTCCGTACAAAAATAATACATAGAAATTCAGTATGCTATAAAATGTTTACTATACCGACGATTAGGCAGATTCAAGGCTCAATCCCCCGTTTGTCTTCGTATCTGGGAGCCCATGAAAAGAATGTCTATCTAGAATTCAAAGTTTTTTACAATGTGATGTGCGACCGCCCACAGCAGGGATATACAAGATTATCGTCCAGATCCGAAGTCATAAGTGCCCCAAGAATACCGGCAAACGGAGAATTTGAGACAAAGTCGCTGACTACAATAAAAAGAAAATTTACACGGGAAAGGAAACACTGGAGGTGAAAGACTCACTCCCTTTCTGAAAATATTTTCGGATCATTCTGATGAAACTGCAGCAGGATTCCGAAACGAGTAGATTTAATGGTTTTTATTAGAGATGGAGAACATCAAGGTCTGTTTACAAGCACCTCTTAGATCATACATTTTGTATGTTCGTGGAACAAAAAAATATGCACATTCATCAAAAAGTGTCTGCGCTTTAGTGTTAATTGGATGAGACTGGAGATTATAAGGTATAAAAGTTACTGTCACTTTCTTTTAAAGTCTCAATTTACTTTTCTTATTTTAAAATGCTTTTAGTGATCAGTTATTTATTGAAAAGGCTGGAACAGATAGTGGTCCACTCTAGCATTTCAAGAAGGCTTCAGTTTTATTTCCAGTGAATATTTTGTACAATTTCTGTTCTTGTTTGACAAAGTGGAATTAAGTTTATAGTACTATTTGCTTTGATGTAGCCGAAAGCTGTTTCTAAAATAATACTGAAATCATGGGCGCATGAACACCCATGACTGAAGTGTATGCCCCTCGTAACTTTGCAAATTTTACCTCTTAGAGGTAGAGGATAAAATATCTCTACTTCAGAAGGCTTAAAATCACGTTTTGAGGTTATCACTAAAATAAAATATGATAAATAATCCATAAAATTTCTCTTGAAATATTTAGTTTTTATTTTAGCTTGATTTATTAGGTACAAAATTGTAGCTGCAAATATGAACAACAACTCAAAATATTTTTTGAATAATTATTAACTCAAGTTAAAATAAAACTAGATAGATTCCCCAGAATGAATAAATGTAAGCAATGTTTTCTATGTTGAAATGTATGTAAGACCATATAAAAAAAGCTTGGTAAAACCTTCAAAAGTATTTAAATACAAGCAGAAATGAAAAAAGAGAGAAAAAAAGAAAGGTTGTTTCTTTTAAAGATATAATTTTTGCAATTTTTAAAATTTGTTAAAAAAAAAGAGTAAAGAAAAAATAAAATAGGCAAGGCTTAACTAGAGCTGTTTAGAAGGTACAAAATTACTAAAAAACTGGGAAAGAATTTAGAAACATACTATATGAATAGCGTCTTTTGAAACTTTTGATTTCAAACAGGGATGAGATAGATTAAACAAGAATAAATTGATCCTAAATTGCTACATTTGAAAATAAAATCACTTTTTTCACAAAATTTCCATTTACACGAGAAAAATTTGGCTGATTGCAATATTATTGTAGCATAGTTTTTTTTCTCTTTTTTTCTTCTTTTTTCAATAAACGTTGTAATATAATTATTTTGCTTTTGCTTTGATATTTAATGATTAGTTAAAGCAATCAAAATTCATTGATGAAAGAAACCCTTAATGAAAAAGTAAAAAGTGAAATTACTATAATACACGTCTTTCATGTCTGATTATTGCAAGGGCAAAAGGGGTAAACGAGGCCAGGAATCATCGAATTTTGACAGAGAATCTGTGTAACACAAGCAAATTTAAGGTAGCTCTAGCATAAGCAGATTTTTCTAAAAGAGGGGAATTTCATCAGAAACACTTCGTTACTTTGAAAAGAATCTTGATTTGAATTGGTTTACTGTCATTGTTGCTAAGATGCAATGGTGGAGATTCTAATTCTATGCTCAGCGAAGCAACACGGAAAAAAAGAACAAGAGTCTTCTTTGTTGCATCTTTCCAATGATCAGAGGGAGCATGTTTAGCATAAGTTCAAAAGTGGGTTAAAATCCCTAGCAACTGGACTAAATTTTAGGTTTAATGCTCTCAAGGTAAGCCCCCTTATCGCACCCTTGGAGCCGGTACTCAGCAGGGCAGGCTTTCAAGCAAATATTCATATGGAAAAAAAGTATTTACTTATGGCACCTGTATCTTTTTTCGCTTGCCGACAGGGATGGACCATCCCTTCCGCCTTCCCTCTTTCATGCCACTGCTGCAGACATATCAAAAGAAAAGGAATTGAGTGTGATTCTGAATAGGGATGAACGCGAAAAATCGAACTGTTTTGTCACGAAAAACAGCTGTAAAGCTTTGTCTCGTCTCACAAAGAAACTACAAATGTCTGTCTCGTCCCTTCTCGCATACATCCCTAGTCCTGATTACCCCCCCGCCCCTCCTCCCACGTACTTTTAGGGAACACACAGAAAGTTTGTAAAGTCGGTGCCTCTGTATATAATATATATCAAATTACTCTAATCATAAAGGAGTAGATCCCTTTTGGAGGCCTCTCGGGGGCCCCCTTGAGCCGGGGAGTGCTCGGCGACCACCGACCAGCCGACCTGGCCAGTCCGGGCCTGCAATTAGCAATAAACAGAAACCAAAACTAAAATTCACTACAGCTATCTCTTTTTGCAGGGGAGCTGCTAATAAAATATCACACTCCACTTTTAAGAAAAATATCAGGATCCCAATAAAACCAAATCAAAACATTTTTCAACGTATCAGATCCGAAAAAGACCAAATAAAACCCACTGACACCGCAGGTATTTATAAAATTAACATAAAAAATAACAAAAACAAAATAGCCGGCTGCTACATTGGGGTTACTAAAAGAAAAATTAAAGATTGCCAAACTGAACACATTAAGGACATTAAATTCAATAGACAATCTACAGCCTTATTCCGCCTCACGCTAAACACACCTATCGCAATAGACTTCAAAGGAATACAAAAAATAGCTAATTTCAACAACCATACATATGTCTACTTACGCGAATCATTAGAAATAATATCAACAGAGGGCAGCATCAACGACATGACACATGCCACAATAGACGAAACCTGGAATGACGTCATGCACAGAAAGAACGGCGAGAAAGAAGAGGAGGCAGGAAGCCACATCATTCCCGCGAGTAAGATGACGGACTGAAGAAGGTCGTGGACCATGCGACCGAAATATATCTCCGGACGAAAGCGGTAGTGTTTTTAATAAGTTAACTATGGGAATACCTCCGTATTACCTTTTAACCTTTTAAGATCTCTCAAACTTTTTCAGTTTTCTTCCATGCTGCTACTAACCTTTTGTAGTCATTAAAAAATGTTGTAACTACATTTAAAGAATGTGAAACAAATTTCATTGTTTTAAAATTTTTCAGTCAATAAAAAGACATGTGTAATTCATCTGCACACTGATTTAAATACACATAATAAGTGACTGTTTATGACACCTTTCTTTAAATAAATGTTTTTAGAATTTTCTTTATTAAAATAATATAAGAATACCTCTGCAACCAGTCTGTAATGTACCAATAGCCAAGTTCCAGCTAGAATGCTGCCGATGATTAAAATAAAACTTAGCCTAAAAAAAAAATATACATCTTTCTAAATTAATGCTATAATACTTTTATAGCATAAAGCGTTTCTATATCTATACAGATATTTATAAGTGTGTACTAATACAGATTATATCATATATTCTACAGAGTAATTCAGTAATCAAAAGCAGTTAACCCTTCACTGCACGATTTTTTTAAGAACAAAAAAAAATATTTGGTTAAAAAAAAGTCATGAATGCAGAAAAAATAATTAAAAAATTCAAATTAAAGATAATGCCATGTGAAGTTAACTTTTATGGTATGTGCCACATGTGGCAAAAAGCACAAAATGTTTTAATTTAAAATCTTAAAAAGCAACAATTGAAATGAAGGTAAAGAAAAAAAAACAGTATTTATGAAATTTTTTTTAAAATTAAGCACAATTTTATTTTAGATGTGTTTTAAAAGCATATTAACTACAGAATCAATTATACCTATATGATTAGAACATATGATTTTCCTAATATTTTAATACAGTAAAGATTTAGTCTGAAATTAGGAGCAAAACACAACATAAGAGTCAGTATATGAAATATTTCAGGATGGTTTTTACATTTAATTTAATTTTGGCAAAATTGGAAATAATGATTTGATCCCGATCAAGAGAGTTCCTTGCTTAGGACCTGTTATGAGAGTTTTATAATCACACTTAAAGTAAAGCATCAGAACATGTTTCACATTTAATTAATAATTACTAACAGGAATTCACAGAAAAAAGTGGAATTTTCAGAGAAAAAGACAAAAAAGAAAATTTCTCTTAATTCACAAAAAGCTGAAAAGAATCTCATCCAGGATGTAAGATGGGTACAGGGGCGTAGCCAAGGGGGGTGGGTGGGTAGGGAGGTCATAACCCCCCCCATGAGGAATTTTTTGCCATACAAAATGTATATTCTCCACTCCCTTATCACACACATGTATGCATATTAGGGTGTATCACGAAAAATTTTTTTGGAAAATGAAACTTTCAAGTTGATAAAAAGTTGTCACTGTCATCACATATCAACCAAAAAAATTTTTTTGAAATCGAAAAATATTTAGGTCTCCCGGAATTAACTTGAAATTCAACTTTTTTGACCTAAAATGTGTATTTTTTAAAAAATATGTATGTATAACTATAAAGTATATTTATATTTTTTAAGTACAAAAACTTGAAGTTTAGAAAGACAACAGACTTTTAAAAAATTCATTTGTACCATTAACTATATTAGTCTGTCAAAATCTAATTTTAAAAACCTTGCTATTTTATGAAATATTCAAAAATTTCCAGACAATATTTCACATTGTTAAACTTCTAGCAACAGTGCAAATAAAATGTATATTAATTTTTCATTAGTTTATTAGTTTCTCAGTTTCTTTTTTATTCTGGGGGGGGGGGTGACATTAGAAATAATTACACATTAAAAAAAAATTTGGAGGAACAAAAATATAGTAAAATTAAAAATCAGAAAGTGCGATCTTTAGATGAAAAAGGTTACAAAAGATATAAACAAACACATAAAGGTTACAAATAAACAACATTGAATATGTAAAGGTTATTCAAAATAAATGTTGATTTCACTGCCTATTTATTTTGATAATTGTAGGCATCATATCACAAACGCAAGTAGCTTTTCCAACCTGCAACCTGATCCATTAGAAACCCCAGTGTTTGTGGGCGTACCATCACATCCAAGAACTTTGATAGTTGTCACATCAATGCAGTTACATTCCATGTGTTTCATTATTGATGATACAATGTCTTTCCCAGAACCACTGTCTTCAGTTACATGACCAAGATATATTGAACCTGGTTCTTCAACCAAAGATATGTGTTCTTCTTGTATAGTTTTCCAGACAGATTTACCACGTACATTTTCTTTTACTATAGTTTCATCTTTTCATCTTTCCGACCATCAAAATAGAGAGAAATTATTTCTGAGGTGCGAGTTGCAATACTTTCACGGTACTTTACTCTTTCACGAAAAACTTTTGATTTATCAATTACCGGCGTCTGATTTTCTAGTGTCACAACTTTTAAATCCTGTAAAAGAGCCCTTGCTAGTTGCGGTCCCGCTCTATTGGAAATTGCTCTGCGATCACATGCTCTGGAAAATGATGGCAGATCTACTAGAAGGACTTGATTTACTGAAACGCTAGAATTTTCCTTTTTATTTTCAGGTATTTTATTTTTTATAGCTGAAACACTTTCATCACTTGAATCCTGTTGAAAGGAATCGCTGTCAGTGTCGCTAACAATGCCTTCATGTCGTAAAGTATATTTGTTGATTGGAGACTTCAGTTTAACAAAAATTGTATGGACTTTTCCTTTCTTTTAGCACGTTTCTCGATTTTTTTTTTACTCTCTATTGTGTCAATTCCTCCTATAACCATAAGCCTCAGGATTCGTTGGTCATTCAAGAACTTGTGTTACAGTTGTGCAACCTTCCTTAGCGCTGGACACAAACATTTCACTAAATTTTTACATTTGCATGAACAAATATCAAAAAGATTATTTACAATGTCAGATTTTGAACTTTTCAACGGACGTTTTAAAGCTCTTGGCATTTTTTTGCGTTACACCCTGATGACTTTTTCATCTTTTCAGATCTCTCGTGTAGTTTTAAAATCATAAAAACAATGTTGCTTACAGATGAAAATGGAATAGAAGTCTTCTTCCATATTTCTTCTAGCTTACGGGCCACTCGCATTGCAACTGCCTTTTTCTTTGGTTGATGACATCCTTCAGACTTCAACTGATTTCTTACCCATTCAAAATAACATAGTACATCAATTTTAGTAGGTAAAACATTGCTATCACTTATATCTAGAGGTTGGCCAACAATTGAATCGTCAGTAGTTTTCCTTTTGATAAGAATGAATTTTTCTACTCATGATGGTAAAACAACAAAACCAAATTTAACTCAATCACAAATCAAAAACATAAATGCTCACTAAATGGACGCTTCGTACATAAAAAATGCTAAAAACAAACTGAAAAAGAAAGGAAGGGTGGACGAGGGAGAGTGATGTGATGGTCTTGCACTTCCCTTATCTCCAAAGTCATGGGGGAGCTACAGTTTTATCACCTTGAAATCTGAGCCCCATATTCGCCTACAAAAATATTCTTGCTATTTCGGAACGCTGTACTACAGTATCTGTATTATAAATACAATGATTGAAAATTTGAAAGATTCTTCAACATTTCTTAAATACGGCTAGTTCACAAAAATTGGAGATTTTCATTATGATTCCGGGAGATCTAAATGTTCAATTTCAGTCGCAATGCATTTTTTTATTGATAGATTCCATCTGAAATTCTCCATTTTTGCTGTTGAATATTTAATTTTGATTTATACATACTTTATAAAAAAATGTTTAAAAATATCGTTTTGACTAAAAAACTGACAACTTCAATGTCATTCCGGGAGACCCAAATATTTTTCGATTTCAAAAAAAAAATTTTTGGTGGGTATGTGATGACAGTAACAGCTTTTTATCAACTTGAAAGTTTGATTTTCCAAAAAAAATGTTTCGTGATACACCCTAATGCATTTATGTGAGTTGCAGGAGTCGTACCCCCCCCCCCCCCCTGATGAAAAATATCTGGCTACGCCACTGGTTGGCACACACTATTTAGTCCCTTTCTATACATGGTATATTTTCTGAGGGTCCTTTCACAATTTCTTTTTTTTCTTCCTGAAATAGCATTTCTACTTCAGATCAGTGGCGTAGCGAGGGTTATTGGCGCCTGGGGCGGAACTTCAGTTTGCCGCCCCTTACATTCTAAGATTAAGGCGTTAGAAGGTGACTAACTTTTCTTTAAGATTTGGTACAGAACGGGGGGAAAGGTGTAATTACTTTTTTAAAAGTACTATCTGCAGTAGCATACAGTACACTCCAAAGGCGGCTCCAGGCTGAATTTTCGGAGGGGGCCATTAAACTTTTTAGATAGTCTATAAATTGTTTAAAATTCCAATTGAACGTGAGGAATCGTAAAGTATACGAATCCAAAGTTCAAAAACAAAAATTTCGGAGGGGGCTATGGCCCCTATGGCCCCCTCGCTGGAGCCGTCCTTGGTTCACTCTCAGCAATATGATGAATGTAAGAAGATCAAAACAGCTGCAGTTTATGAAAAAGAATGATAGATTAGAACATTACATTTTTTGATATTTTGTTAAAGCAAAGCACACTAGAGTTATCTGTTAAGGGAGGAATGTCTTGAGCAGACGACTTTATAAGGCATTCTCGAACGTATTCACATCTAGAGAAAACCGCCCCAAACTCCTGACCGTTAAATCGACAGCCGCGCGATAAGATCAGAAATCCATGAACCATTACACTTTAGTCATCTACCAATAATGAACAAAAAAAATCGAAGCATCGTTGAAAATGCTTTGAAGATGTTCGAATTGAGAAGCAGCCGTACCCAGGAGGGGTCCAGTCCCCCCCCCCCCCCGAAATTTAAAATTTTGTTAACAAAATAATAAAAATGAAGCCATTTTGTGAAAAATTTAGCCTTTTTCACGTCTTGGTCCCCCCCCCCCCCCCCCGAAATTTTTTTCTGGGTACGGTCCTGGCTTCACTTAATTTAATTTTACAAAAAAAATCTATTTTCAGACTTGCACTATAAAAAGGAGTTTAAAATTAAGTTGCTATGTAAAAAAAACAAAAAAGAAAAGAAAAGAACTCATTTTTCTGAGGTAACAGCAATCAGTTTTGTGGATTTCAAGCATATTGTGAAATATATATCACTAGCTGCCTCCGGCGACCAGTTGGTTCGCCATCTTAATAAAGAGAATCCTGTTCCTCACAGGCTTCCTTGGCACTCATATCTCTCAGATTCTCTGAATGCAATTTAAAATTAAGATGGTTACAAACAGGAGCAGCCATACGGGAGGTGTCGCCCCCAGCTAATATAAAAAAGACGCCCCCTTTTATGCTCTACTTAGTTTTTGAGTTCGAAATGAAGCCCCTTCAAACCCGGCGCCCAGGTGCGATGCTTACTGTGTCGGCCCGCCCCTGGTTAAAAAAATAAGATAGTTAAATGTTAAAAACCTTCAAAAAGTAACAAATTATTTTCGCCCTATATTAATTCTGAAGAGCTTCTGGATACATTGGCCTTTATCAAAAAACGGAAAGGAAAAAAAAAAAAAGTGAGAAAATCTGAAACAACTTCGGATTTTAAATACGCACTAAAGTGCTATATATTAAAAGCGTATTATAATCCATGGGTCTTCCCCTATTTTCGTTCCTTATTTCATTAAGTTGGGAAGTGTATCATTATTCATGAGTTATTAAACAAAATTAAAATTGATATTTCTAACATCCTTTTTCTGGATATAATACATTAGAAATAGATGGGGTAAAATGCACAATTCCAACTGAATGAAAATTTCCAAAACTTATTCTCAGGTGTATTCATAACCCAAGTGCAGACGATCATCTCAAAATCGCACATCAACCATTTTATTTTTTGCCAAATTAAAAAGTTGCACATTTTAGTCTCGGAAAATTTCCAAATCCTATTTTTCTTTTGAGAATAAAACATTGCATTCCTGCTCTGATTTCACATGCACGCGATATTTTAATTAAAAAACAACCTTACAAATAATCTAAACACACACAAAAAAAAAATCGTTATTCTTTTACTTTTACTTCAAGAGTCTGAATCATTTAATAAACTTGCCAAATATGGCAACCTAGTTATGCTCAAACCTCGCTCTTTCCACGGCGGGGTTACAATTGCGAAATGGCGAGAGCAAAAATGATCCTTTTGTGTCACGTTTTTAATCGATATCTCCTAAAATAATTCGAATTTCGAAAAAATTGCTTCGAGGTATGTCGGGACCCGTTCTGGAGAATTTCTATACAAAATTTGGTAGGTCTACGATCACCCGTTTCAGAGCTACGCGAGGTGCAGACAAACCAACGGACAGTTTACACTTTGTTTTATTATAGAGATAAATATTTACAAGACTGTCTAAACAATGCTGCCTTAACAACGAACGTTGATGTCAATATCAACGGGTATCAATTTCTTTAAATAATGGATTTTAAGAAATTCACTTAAACTACCATTTTATTTAATTTAGTCTTGTGAAACTAAATTTCTTAAATATGTGCGATTTTTGATTAAAAAAAGATTTAAATTTTCATATATTTTTGTATTTGTTAAAATGTGGCCCTAGCTTGTTCAAAAAACCACTTTTCATGGGGCAGGTTTGAACAGAAATTTTTAAAAATTTTAAAGCTTTTCCACATATTTAATTAAAAAAACACTTTAATTTTTGGATTATATGATAAGGAAATACATTATTTTTTTCATGTAGTATTTAAAATACAATATAATTAGAATGATCAAAATATCATTCAACAAACATATACAGCTGCGGGAAACAAAGACCCACTTGCTCTTTATTTGGCCATTATTCGTCGGACTGCAATGTCATATACAGTGCAGCACCCATAATCCGGCATCGGCGGGAATGACGCGGTGCCGGATTACCGATTTTTCCGGATTACAGATGTGTTGAAAATTTCCATTAAAACCATCGTCGATCACGTTATGTATTGACCAGTGTATTATTTATCAATGAAAAGTAGTCTTAAAATATGCATACAATTGCTGTATAAATTGAAAAAAAAAAAAAAACTAAACTACACTGGAACAAATGTAATTTAGTGTTTAATTCAAACTAAAAACTATAACGCAGAAAAGATCGTTAATTTTGGAACATTTTCATAAGATATAACACAAATAGTAACTGAAATTTATTTAAATACTAATTTAAAATAAATGTATTAAAGTATTATTAGAATCTAATTAGCTTTTGTATTTACATTAAATACATCGGTTAATATGACTTGCTTCTTTTTTTTTTTTTTTTTTTTTTTTTTTGTATTTAATTTGTTAATTAACACATGCACATTCATCAGTTGACTCTCAGATATAAAAGCGAATTTATTAAATCTCTCCGTAGTTTGTACCCTAGTTTTATTTTATAAGCTGAATTATTCCCAATTTTACTTATTATTTATTATAAATAAATCAGAAAATTATAAATAAATCAGTTGAAACGTTAGGAAAGACAACTGAAGATGCCGACACTTTGGCAACATTGATTGTTCAACTCGAACAAAGGTTTAAAGAATTAAACGAACTTGATAAACGCATTTTGGAAATTTTACAGAATGATAAAGCATGTAAACAAGACACTTTCGATTTAGAGTATGAGAGTATCGCTGCTTATGAAGAAAGGTACTTAGAGATCAAAACCAAATTAGAAAGACAGTTAAATAAGTTAGAGAAACCGCAAAATGAATCTAGAAATTTATTAAATGAATCTAGAGATATTTCTACACCATCGCGAAAATTTAAACTTCCTGAATTGGAACTGAAACAGTTTGGCGGCGACATCAAGGAATGGCTGTCGTTTTGGGGACAGTTTAAAAAGATTCACGATGATCCAGATATCGAGGACGAAGACAAGTTCCAATATTTAATACAGGCTACACTGAAAGGATCGCACGCCAGAGAAGTCGTTGAATCATTTCCGCCTACTGCGAAAAACTATAAGGAAGCAATAGAATGTTTAACTTCTAGATTTGGACGGAATGATATTTTAATTGAAGTGTATGTACAAGAGCTTTTAAGTCTCGTTATGAATAATATGATGGGTCAAAAACAGAAATATTCGTTAGTTAAATTGTATGACCATTTAGAAACGCAATTGCGTTCTTTAAAAATGTTAGGAGTAGCCAGTAATGAATATGCCTCGATTCTCTATCCGCTGGTCGAATCATGCTTGCCTGTTGATATTCTAAGAATTTATGAACGCGGGCTCTCTTCGAGAGAGGGAGAAGAGTCGAAAAGCGATAAATTAGGTCAGTTAATGTGTTTTCTCAAAACGGAGATTGAGAATGAACAAAAAATTACTCTCGCGTGCTCTAGCTTTGGGTTCGATAATATAAACAACAGACATTGCTCGGCGCCGGAGCGATTGCAAACTTTCAGTAGAAAAAAACCATCTGCGGCTGAATTATTTAATAGCTCGGAAAATAAAGAAACATATAGGAATAGCTGTGTCTTCTGTAATCAGGGGGGGACACATTCGAGTGAGAGTTGCAAATATGCCATGAATATTCCTTACGATAAAAGGAAGCAAATTTTAATGGAGAGAGGCACTTGCTTCAAATGTTTACGTTTTAAGCCAAGACATTTATATCGTACCTGTCCAGAGAAAATCAATTGTTCTTCCTGTGGCGGATCGCATTGGTTTATTATGTGCCAGAAAAACGGGGAATCTGTTTGCGATAATAAGGTGAGTGAGAAAAATTCAGGAAAAAATAAAGCAGTGAAAGAAACCACGTTAACTAACAAAACATGTATGCGGCAGGTCTATTTGCAAACTTTAGTAGCCGAGATTCGCGGAGAAAATAAAAACAAGTTCGTTAGAGTTTTGATAGACACTGGATCCCAGCGATCTTATATTTCGAAATATGTTGCTAATTATATGGGTTATACTGCTATTAGTGAAGAGACTATTGTACATTCACAGTTTGGGGGTGTAGAAAAATCTGAATGCCACAGTAAATATATTGCCCATTTAAGTGATATAAAGGGTACCTTTCACTGCAACTTTGAGGTCTTAGACCAAGAAACTATTTGTTCAAATATTTCTAGAATAGAATTTTCTTCTTTTGTTAAGGAACTTAAAACCCGTAAGGTATTTTTAACGGACACTGTACATGCTTATGATAATGATTTGTTATACGAGTTCTCCCCTCTAGAATTGCATGTTCTGATCGGGTGTGACATCGCAGGTAAGCTGTTCACTGGCAGGATAGAGAAGCTGAGTTGTGGATTAGTCTGCGTTGAAACTCGATTAGGATGGACAATTATGGGTAAAACCAAAGAAACTGAAAGACATGATAGTACTAATATTGTATTGTCTCTTCATGTTAATGAGGCAAAAATTTCCGATCTATGGAAGTTAGATACTCTTGGAATTAATGAACCGAGCGAAAGAAAAACGAGGGAAGAACTTGAACAAGCTGCTAAAGAGCATTTTTATCAAACTGTTTCTAGAAATGATGAAGGAAGATATGTAGTTAGGTTACCCTGGGTTGAAGGCCATCCTCCTCTATCAGACTGTAGGAAAATTTCTGAAAAAAGATTGACTAGTTGCGTCAAGTCTTTAGAAAAATTAGGGAAAATTGACGATTATGAAAACGTTTTTAATGACTGGTTAGAACAGGGAATCATTGAAGAAGTCCATATTTCAGAAAATGGTGAGGAACAGCATTTCTTGCCTCATCGGGCTGTTTTTAAAGAAAACTCTACAACGAAAATTAGGCCTGTTTTTGATGGCTCGGCTAAAGATAAAAATTCCCCGTCCATTAATGATTGTCTCGAAAAAGGACCCAATTTGATCGAACTTATTCCCTCGGTATTGAACCACTTCAGGTTAGGGAAATACGGTATTGTGGCTGACACAGAGAAGGTCTTCCTGCAGATCGAGCTCCACGAACATGATCGACCCTATTTAAGGTTTTTATGGTTAAATAACAGGAAGAAAGAAAATTTGAGAGTTTTCCAGCATAAAAGGGTCGTGTTTGGCATTTCTTCAAGCCCTTTCTTGCTTGGAGCGACGTTAGAGTTTCACGTCAAAAATGCTCCAAAAGAACTTCAAAAAACAGCGCAAAAACTATTAAAGTCCTTATATGTGGATAACGCTGTTCTTAGTGTAAATGACGAAGAAGAATTGAATAAGTTTATTTATGAATCACAAGAAATTCTCAAGCCTGCAAAATTCAACTTGCGAGGGTGGGAGCATATGCCCATTACGAAAATTGAGTCCACTATAACAGAAAAAGAGACTATACCAGTTTTAGGTCTGCGATGGACTTTGAAGGATGGCACTTTGTCTGTTGACGCAAAAGAATTAAGTTTCTCAGATGAAGATCAACCAGTGACTAAGAGGAGCATTTTGTCGACAGTACATAAAATTTTTGACCCCATCGGATTCACTTGTCCAATAACATTAATGCCCAAACTGCTGTTACAAGAATGCTGGAAGTTGAAGTTAACGTGGGACTCACATTTGCCATCAACTATGGCCAAGAAATTCATAAAGTGGAAAAATCATCTTAACCCTTAGAGACCGGCGGGACACCTGCTGGACCAGAGAAATTTATCGACCAAAAGCCGGCTCTCGGGTCAGCTACTGTCCCGACAGTTCATTCCCCCCTTTACTGTACCTGCAAAACAGGTGTTCTGCTCTGCATGTTTATCTTCCTAAGTCACCTATTGTGCAAAAAGAGGGGGAACTCTGTAAAGAAGTATTGGCGATAAATAAAGGAATAACAGGTTTTTCTGTTGGCGCAAGTTTGGTTTGCAAGTGGGAGTAGCTTTATTATTCATTCTTCGACATACATTGAGAGTGCTCTTGCTTCTTTATTTGCTATTTACGGCTTCATAAATTTGCAGTGCTGAAAAATGGCTCCCAGACTCAAAGGTCTTATGCAAAGCGAGATTGAGAAACTTATGAATGATTTTGACGAAAATTATGCTGATAGTGATTCAGACTGTGAAAATGATGAACTTGAGATAGAGGAAAATGATTCTTTTCACGTTGCAAAAGATGAAGAAAAAAATAGTAAGGATACGGAAAATGAGGATAAAAATGATGCTGATATGAAAGCAGAAGATAAAAATTATAATGATGGTAAGGCAATTTTCAAGTGGAAATTACCTGGTGAGAACAATGTTGTTGACATTTTGCCGTTTACTGGGAATTCAGGAATTGCATGTGCCACAGACGCATTAAACAGTGCACATGATTATTTTAAATTGATATTTACAGAAGACATTGTAAATTTTATCTGTGAAGAAACGAATAGATATGCTGAGCAAGTACTGGAGCTGAAACCAGACAGCTCAGGCAAAAGAAAACATACCCCAGATTGGATCCAAACAACGCCAATAGAAATTGAAAAGTTTTTTGCAATCATTTTATTAATGGGCCATGTCGAAAAAGATAATCTTCGAGATTACTGGACAACAGATAAATATATGGAAACGCCTATTTTTAGAACTATTATGGCAAGAGATAGATTTCTGTCTATTTTAAAATTTTTGCACTTTTCCAATAACCATTTAAAACCCAGGAGAGATTCTGAAAATTATGACAGACTATGGAAGATACGAGAATTCTTTGAAACAATAAATGAAAAATTTAAGTCTATTTATAATCCAGAAGAGAGTATGTCAATCGATGAAGTGATTGTAAAATTCAAGGACGTTTTGCATTTAGGCAATACATACCCAAAAAAAGGAAACAATGGGGAATCAAGCTATATAAATTAGCCGACAAACCAGGGTACACATATGATATGAAAGTTTATCTTGGTAATGATAAATGCACAAAAACTCCATTGATTTCTGCGTCGTACAATGTTGTCACGACAATGGTGGAATGTGTGAAGGGAAAGGGACACAAGTTATACATGGACAATTTTTTTTCGTCCCCTCAACTTTTCAGGGATCTTCTCGAAGAAAAATGCATCAATTCGTGTGGCACTATTCGTTGTAATAGGAAGAATTTCCCAAAAGAAATCTCGCAAATTAAACTGAAACGCGGAGAAATAATTTCGCTGGAAAGACAAACGCGACGTATACATGTTGTCAAATATGCACCGAGCCACAGAACAAAATACTTCTCCCGAAAACTGTAAACCAGCTGTCATATCAGTCTACAATGAAAACATGGGATACGTAGATAAGAGTGACAGAATGGCGAACAGCTACTCCTTTCAAAGACGCACAGTGAAGTGGACAAAAAAACTCTTTTTCCATTTATTTGATATATCCATATTAAATGCTTATATTTTATCTAAGTATGATGGAAGCCAACGGAATTTCCGAATGGAATTAATCAGAAATTTGGTAGAGAGAAGAGAAGTCCCTGTATCCAGGCCAATTCCAGAAAAGAAGCCGCAGCATACCTCAAGTTTCGGACATTGGCCTTTGAAAGAAAAGACTAGAAGGAGATGCTCTAATTGCTCAAAAAATGGAATAGAGAGGCGTTCATGGGTGATATGCAAACTTTGTAATGTTGCCTTGTGTATAGATAGAAATTGTTTTGAAGAATACCACAATTCCCAAAACAATATTCAAAAATGAAAAGCAGAAGCCAGAAAGCAATTTTCTAATTTTTACAGTCTTTTTCAAATATGTATGCACACACACAGAAACAAACAAAAAAAAAAAGCTCTTTTCAGAGCTAATGGCTCTTTCGAGAGCCTAAAAAAAAAAAAGAAAAGAATCCACTTTCAAAATTAACACAAACAATTTATGTCCATACACAGTAGTCAAAAGCCGATGGGCTGCTAAGGCATTGAACGTGCAACCAGAGATTTGCACGTTCCATTGCTAAGCTAACAGCCCACTAGTGGCTTGGTGGTTAAAACCACTAAACACTGAGAGATAGCCGAAGTATAATGGACCCGGGTTCAAGTCTATTGTGCTGCCGCCGATCAAACAATCTGTATTTCGGGGCAGTTTTCCCAGATGCAACGTAAATGAGCCCTAGAACTCCTTAAAAAGTCCTTCGTCCAAGGCACCACCAGGCAGACGCCCTTGCGTAGCGTTGCCGTAACACGACACAACTCTAATCGAATAATTTTTTTAGTAGTTTTCGCGTGGACTATAGACTAAAATTGCCTTAAGTATCAAGTACATAAATATAACAGTGAAACCTCCCAAGTTGGTTACCCCATAACACGCATACCTCCGTAAGTTGGACATTTTTCAAAGGAACGGAACGTGTCCATAATATTAAAATATTTATCTATAAGTTGGACCCTTTTTGATCTAGCCGTATGTGTTCAACTTACGGATCTTTTATTTCATTTAAATATCAGGCACAAGGTCCGATGAAGACATAGTAGAGCCCTGAGCCTGGAGTTCACCTAGGCCCTACTTCCCCCCCCCCCAAGTAGTGGATCCAGAATGTGACTTTCAGCGGTTGAAAGGGGGGGGGGGATTGTCACTTTTAAAAAATTAAAAAAATTAATTTAATCTAATTTTTTGGGGAAATGTCATCTTTCAGGAGGGGGGGGGGGGGAGAGCTTCATCTCCTAGCCACTACTTTCTATACACCATACCATCATAACTATAATACACCATCATGTTGTTTTGAGCATTGAAAAATCACTGAAAAAGTAATCCAAAATAGAAAATATTTTTATTACTTAAAACTTAAAAAAAAAAATCTGATGTGGACAACGCATTACTTCCTTGTATGTTTATTAATTATCAACGCATAAAACCCGACATGACCCCATTAACTTATACTGACCCATAAACTTATATTTATTTATACATAAAGCGGACACACAGTTGGTCAAGCTAGACATTTCCTACAAAATTTGAATGCCAAAATTTTTTGTGATCACAATACTTCCTTTACTTTGTACAAGGAAGTATAATAAGCTAAGAAATTTTCGGTGATAAAACACTCGGGGGCCCAGTTGGCCCATGCGTTAATAAGGCCTTGTGCAGGTTTTGACATTATATATAACACGCAATCGCAAAGTAAACTTTTTTTGTTATCAACATAAAGCAGATTAACTCTTTAAAAAAATGCTTTAAAATTTAATTCCTCTAGAAAATTAGCTAATCGTCAAACACTCTTATGACAATTTTCTCCATGTAATACTCAATTAAATATTAGAATATTCATAATATGGATCTGGATGTCTTATAATGTAATTTATTACTATTATTTTTGACACGAAATACTCATTGATATTTCTTTTTTCTGAGATTTTTCCTTGTCTCAAAAAATCTTTAGAAAATTTTTTTAGGAAGTTTAAAGGGTACTTAAGTTTTCAGTTTTGGTGCTTTTATTTTTATTTATGTATTTATTTGTTTTTTCAGAAAGATGAACGTAGGAAAATTTGGGTAGAAACAAATAGTGCAACAAAGATTTTTTTTTTTTTCTTACATAAATATTTAAAAATATTTGAAAAATGGTAACTGCGCTTTTTTGAACGTATAATTTTTATGTAATTTGCAGTTTAAAAATAAAAATTAAACTGCTGAAATGAAGACTATTTTTGAATAACAAAGTGTGCGAAAAATAGCTAAATGTGAAGTTTCAGGTACATAATGTAGCCAATCGCGGCTCATTTTATTGCAACCCTGCGCTTTCCACGTTACTCCTGAAAATCCACACAGCCAACAAAAGGACCCTTCACAATGGCACATTCCAAAGAGTGGGGGAGAAAATTCTTGTTGCTGCTCATTTCCTTGCCGGACGGAGAGTATATTTTAATTTACAGCTAGCCGGTCTCAGAAGGTTAAGAATTTGAGTGACATTTCTATCCCTAGATGTTTAGCTAGAAATGGAGAAAATAGAAGAATGACATTGCATGTATTCTGCGATGCATCTGAGAAAGCGTACGCTAGTTGCGTATTTTTGAGATGTGAAAGTAATGATTCTACAGATTGCCAGCTGATCCAGGCAAGATCAAGAGTTGCTCCATTGAAATCAGTATCTATATCCAGATTAGAACTCTTAGCTTGCAGCATAGGAGCAAGACTGTGTCAGACGGTTAAAGAGAGTTTAGGTATGGAAGAAGTTGCCACTCGCTACTGGTCAGATTCCAGTAATGCACTCTATTGGATAAAGAAGAACGAAAATTGGGCTACATTTGTTTACAATCGAGTGAAAGAAATTCGTCAGCTAAGTAGTCCAGATGATTGGTATCACATTCCTGGCCATTTGAATCCTGCTGATTTGCCTTCCCGTGGATGCAACATCGAAAGCCTGAGCAAATCCAATTGGTGGCAAGGACCTCCTTGGTTAAAGAACTCCCCTGAAAATTGGCCTGAATCAAAGATCTTTCCTGAGAAAGACATTATGAATGCAGAAAAGAAAAAGACAGTCATTAGTGTTGTAAACACTGAAAATGAAGTTCGAATTTATGATAAATTCTCATCTTACCCCAAACTACTTATGGTTGTGTCCTGGATATATCGATTTTTTGAAAACTGTAAATTAAAGAAGACGTTAAGAAAATCAGGAAGTATAACTTTAGAAGAAAGGAACAGAGCTGAAATTTCTTTGATAAAATTGGTGCAGCGGGAATCCTTCACGGGGTTACAAGACAAGCGTCTGCGAAAACTCCAGATCATTGTAGATGAAAACGGGCTTTACAGAGTTAAGACGAGACTTTCTTTAAGAGAAGATTCAGAAAATTTTAAATTTCCAGTTGTATTACCAAGCGAAAATCCTATAGTTGGTAAAATCATCCGCTGGAAACACTGTTCCTTAGGCCAAGCTGGTGTACAGACAGTGATGACGGCCCTTCGGGAGGAATTTTGGATTTTAAAATACAGGAAGACTGTTCGTAAAACTATAAAGAACTGTGTGACTTGTAGAAGATTCGATTCTCGACATATAGAAACACCGACAGCTCCATTACCAGTTGACCGTATAAGATCAGCGTCGGTCTTTGAGATTACTGGCATTGATTTTGCCGGGCCGTTATATTTAAAAGGAAAACAGAAATGTGTGATTGTTATCTATACTTGCGCCGTTTTTCGAGCCATACACTTGGAACTGACCACTTCATTATCGACGGATGGACAGATAAGGCTTGTGAAGCAAAAAGCGAAGAATGGAGAAGTCTTAAGACCTACTCTACGATTATATCCTTTGGAAGTCAACTCCAGTGGAAAGGACATTCCCGCAGAGGGCATACTACGAGACCATTCTGCTTCCGATAACTCTGATGAAACAAAATCTGATGACTCTGACAAGTCCGAACTGCTTGTACCAACCTCTCGATTCGGGCGGAGACTGAAAGCTGTTAAAAGACTTATGATGTGAAAGACTGAATTTTTCTCTCTTTAGACTTTTATACAAACTTAAGTGATTTTTTTTTCTTTTTTGAAAAAAAAGGACTGAGAATTTTGTGTTTGAGTTTTTTTTTAAATATTCAAAACTCAAAGGTGGGAGGATGTCGGGAATACTGGCGTAGGTCTGCGCGACCCAGTCAGGTGACCTTCCCATCCTCCCTCCTGTGTTTTAGTTGAGTCGCAGTTAAAAAATTCGACGCAGTTTAGCTACTGATGAAACAGAAAGAATGAGCGCGTGTTTGCCTCAATGTTATTTGAAGAGCCGAAAATAAGTACCCATTATGTTGTAAATAGAAATATTTGTAAATTATGTTAACCAAGAATTATGTATTATCTAGTAGGTGTTACTGAATAAAATATAATAGAATACGGACGTTCCCGTGTCGTTGTCTGCAGTTACGAACCCGGAAAGCAAGGTAAGCGATTTTAATTTATCTTGCATGAAAACATAAGAAATAGAATATTTTGATTCGCAAAAGCACCTTTGACTTTGACTGCAATTGATTTAAATATAATAAGCAAACCAAGCCGTATAAACTTTTGTTTTTATCTCGGTATTAGAAAATGCATTGATTCAAATATTTGCGGCAGAATATGGTGATCGGCAAAGACATGTTAGGGCCGAAATATGAAACAAAAAGAAAAATATTCGGTGAAAAACTATCTATTGAAGAAGAAAAAAAAATTAAGATAGCCATACATGAATTAAAATCAGCGTTAAAAGTTCCGGATTTTGAGATTCCGGATCCCTTTGGGGAGAAAAAAAAAACAAAAACGAGACTAGTGCCGGATTGTAGGTGCTGCCGGATTATAGGTTCCCGGATTATGGATGCTACACTGTATACCATTCGTTTGCAAATGTGTACTTGTGTTGCAACTGGTGTTTTGCTTATTTAAACCTGGTGCATTTTTATTAATTAATTTTGAAAACGATTAATTTACTAAAATAAACTGAAACTTTTTACTAAGGCCGTCATGAACATAAGTGGTTAGTACCTTGGCATTGTGAAATAACTAGGTAAGATAAACATTCTAGAAGAATAAAAGAAATTAAATATCGCGAACCTGTAAAAGAAAATTTTGATATTCATCCTAAAGAGAAAATTAAAACTAACATCCTGAAATAAAACTTGATAGACAGAGAGATTGACTCCAATAGCCAAGAGATTAATTCAGTTCCAATTGAATTTATTCATTATCAATATATCTTACATTAGCGAAGGTAAATCTCAATAACAGAAAATACATTTTTAACCCTCAAATACTTATCACATACAATACAACTCTTAGAATTAAATTAAAGAGAAATACTTTGAACTCTTAACATTAGGGAGCTGAAAATTTTTCTTCTCATTTCAAAATAAAGGAAATACCGTTAATTGTAAAAAAAATATTCCGAGTGGACAGAAAATAAAATATAAAAATAAAATAAATATTTAAAACTTACATAACCAGATCCGGTGAGAAAGAAAAAAAAAACTTGAGAGAAAGAAAAACATAGATGTTATTCGCCCCATAGTGAGATGTTAAGGGAACGAAGAGGAGAGAGGGAGAGGAACAAACAAGATACTGGCAGTTTCCTACGCACTCCTCGAAGTCCCCCTCCAAACTTTTTCTCTGCGGCACGTTCGCACGCCGCATCACACCTCGCTTCCGATGTGCAAAGTAGTTCGTGCAGTAATATTTTTATTTTTTAATGTTTCACCTCTCATTTTGCATAAACGATCTTATTTCCATGCATGAGTTGAACTTTGGTCATCGTATCGTCACCTTTCATGACGATGTACTGAATAATTATTATTGTAATTAATTCAGGTCTACGTATTCTTGCGCTGTTGTTTTCGTCTGCTCCTATGATGACACAGCTCTCTGGAATGTTGATTACTTTACCATGTGTGCCCTACACTACGATATACTAGCCTTTATGCACTGGGGGGGTGTAAACAAGATGGCGAAGCATCTTCTTGAAGTATCTTGGGATGTTTTTGGAAAAAAGGAACATAGGGAGAGATCCTTACTATAAAACAGCAGAGAATTTACTAAGCAAAATTACTTAATTTTGTATAAAAAAAACTAGAAACTCCTATTTTTCTTACAAAATTTCCATTGTAGAATATTTTAGTTTATAAAAATAAAAATTAGCATTCCTTCAAAAATTTTACACATATAAAAAAAAAAAAAACAGTCCACTCAGAGGAAAAAAAAAAAAGGAAAAAATGTCCACTCAGAAGGGTTATAACAAATCACCATTTACTACATGTCATAAATTGAAGATTCCTTTAAAATTTGATTTAACAAAATAAAATCATTCTTTTAGTTTTTAATCTTAAATATCGAACCAAATTACTGTTAATATTTGTCACTTAGGAGAGTGCTTACACACATTTAGTACCATAAATAGTTAATTACTTCTATTAAGGGGAGAGCATAGCATAAAATTTATCTTCTGACAAAATTAAAAATGGCTTTAATTAATTAAAACTTATCCACAACTACTGAAAACAGCTTCATGCCCTTAGGGCTCAATAATCAACACAACACTTGAATTTTCTAGTAATTTAATTTGCATAATGATCTGTCTTCATATTTAATTCTGCATCAACTTTGTTTTTTTTTTCAATGACAACATACTACTTTATTAAACGAAAGAAAACCTTCAAATTACCCTAAATATAAATTTTCACCAATTTCCTACGATAATTTCCGGACATATTGTGACTTATTTTTTTGCGCGATTTTAAGGGACTTTCTGCAAATTTAGAAACGCTATTTGTAGGTTCCGAATTTTTCGCCTTTCATTAATTTCGCTCGCGAGAGTTAAAGGAAAGAAATATTATTTTCATGGAAAATACTGTTTCTCGTCTTAAAGTTTTTCGTACTAAAAATATCAGGTGTAGAATTTAGAATATTTAGTCAGTGGTTCAAATGACCCATGAGTCCATAACTTCCTTGGTTCGTACACATGATTTAAAGGAAAAATGCAAAACGACTGCTCACAATTTTGAAAATCTTCCTAATTTTGAAATTCTTCTTGAGTATTTCTCTGCTCTTCTGACTACAATCATGAATGTTACTCAGCTACGGTCGAACTTGCAGAATTGTTTCAAGATAGAAAATTTGTTTGAATTTGATGTAAAAAACGCAATTACTTTTTTGCCGACCCAATATTATCACTGGGTTTGTTATTTCACATTCTTCATTTAATATTAACGTCTGCAATGTGCAAGACTTTTGGCGGTATTTTAATTTATAGTCAGATGAAAATTTAGACAGAAAAACATGATTTTGAATGTTTGAGTATGGGGTTCAAAGACCTGATGCTTCCAATATTAAAAAAGGTCAAATTCATGCCTGGAATGTTGAGGATGTTAGGTTTTTAGAAATAGGACGTTGTATTGGAAGACATATATCTACTGCATCTAATTCTATACATGGAAAACATTTTATTTGGTGGGATATGGTAGCAGATGCAACAATAGACACTTTATAGAATCCCCATCAAAATGTAAAAACCTCTAATTTTTTTAAATACCGCTATCTTTTACGGTTTTTGCACAAAAGAAATCTAATTTACATTTATTTTATGCAATTTTTTTAAGGACAACTTAAGGGACCATAATAAATATATATATATGGTCCCTTAACTCAGGAAAATAACACATTTTATTTAATATAAATTAAACTACTTAACGTAAAAATTTGAAATTTCGCATAGCCATGTAAAATCACTTTTTTGAATCTATTTCCATCAAAATTTGGCTAGGTTGCTATTCATAATTTTTTGAATATTAATTTAATAATTCATAATTGATATTAATATTAATATTTTATTAAAAATTATAATAATAGTAAATTATGTTTGGGTCATTTAGTTCTAATAGTACAATAAAAGTCACCTTCTTATTATCAATATTATATGAGATATGAACTAAAGTATGAAAAAATATTTTAAAATAGGGGAAGGGGATTTTGGGTGCTCATAACTCACTCATTTTCAGTTCAAATTTATTGAAAATTGGTATCCAGGGTTAAAATGAGCTAAATTTTTGAAATATGAAGTAAAATCTAGGGGTTGCTATTGGGGAAAAAAAAGGAGTAGATGCTAATTTTAATATGGAGACGGACCCTTATGCAATTTTAAGTATAGCAAATTAAAGTGCACGTGAATCGTAAACGATTGGTATCTGTAACTTTGATGTACGACGAACGACGTCTGAATAAAGTACATGTGCGAAATTTTTCCCGCAGCTATACATATAATTGTAGAGTGAAATTTAAAAAAAAAACTGTTTACAGGAATTTACCTGGCCATAATTACAATATTACAAATTACATAAATTGTTTTGGATAAAAAGTAAATTTTGCTGATTAGATTAAACATTATAATTAAAAATTAATAGTATAAATTTGTTATTTTGATAAGCCTTCATTTCTTTCAGCTAAAATGCTTAAGTTTTGATTAGGAACATAAAAAAATATAGGCGGTGAGGATATATAACTGAAAACAGTATTAAAATTCTGATACTAGTTATGATCCAGAATTTTTGAAGCAATACTACAGCATATAAACAGTTTAGTAAATTTAGCAAGCAAACCTTTAAATATGAAGTTTTAACTATCGCTAATTAAATTATGACAATGGTGATAAATACAGGAAATATTCAATATTTTAAAATCACCCATAAATCTCAATACTGCAAGATTATGTGGGAAATTTTTATTAGTAAAAGTTCAATCAAGTTTTATCACACTTACATTGTCTTGATGGAAAGGGGGGAGCCAATTTATCGTTTTTAAAAATATAGTTTATAGTTAAAATGCATTAGAATTAAATATTTTAGATAATTTCGTGATGTTTTTAACAATAGCAGATTAGGAGGGAGTCAACACCAAAATGTTTAACGCAGCAAATCTAAAATAATAATTCAATAACAGCGAAATGGAAATAAATTTTCACATCATACTTTTAAAAAAATACGAATTTAAGTTATTCTGTGAAGTTAAAAATTTGTTCAATAAAAATAATTTTGCAAGATTTTGCTGTATAAATTTTAAATTTGTATTTTTCTCTCTTTCTCATTTGCTAAAAATAAACATTTAAAAAATTACTTTCGGTATCATCCCAGACCTCTTTGATTGCATTCTATTTTTCTCTTTTTTTTTCCCATGAAGAAATTTTTGGCCTGGACAGTTGACTTTTTGAGGGTCTTTGTTAGTGAAAGCAACCTCTTCAAGGGTTTGAAAACAGGCACTTTCTTATCATGCTTACTGTGAAGAATTTGGGTTTTTCAACACAAGAATCATTAGAAGTAAGTCGTGGCGACCACTAGCCGCAAGATCCACCCCTGCACTTAGAGAATGGTGTGTTTGTGTTGTGGGATTAAGGCCAATTATCTACACGAGGGATTTAGGCCTACGGGTTGGGTGCCCTTCGTGGGGTTCTTTTAAAGGGGGTTCCTGATCCATATTTACGCTAAGTTTTGGAGGAAACCACAGCAAACTCCGAACGGTTAGGTCGGCGGACACGACCTGATTTTGAACCAGACACCTTCAGACTCCCAGTTCAGAGCGCAAATGCACTGTGCCACTGGTCGGGCCTTAGTGAAGGGAGAAGTACTCTTTTTTTTTTTTTTTTTAAACTTGAACATAAAAAACAGTCCCATTTTACCCATAAGAAATACCACGGGGGAGGGGAAGGGGGTCGTCTAGTGATTTTGACCCCCAACCCTCACAATGCCCCTTGTTCATGAACCTGGTCCTCAGACTTGGATAATATCTTTTCGCATTGGTAAAGCAGGATGCGACATTTAACGGAAAATACTTCAAAAAATTTCAACAAAATTATTATTCCTTATATATTTTGAAAAATTGAACTACCAACAGCTAACAAGACAATGTCTTTGGCAAGGGCATACTCATATGGGCATAGGCGCCCACATGAGTACTTTTAGACGTTATCTTATATTTGTAAGGGGCGGCTCCTGTCAGACTTCTAAACGTTTTAGTACTAAAATAATAGAAAAAAGTTCAGTATGCTATAAAACTGCCTACTATACTATAAGTCTGAAGGTAACCCTAACCGCCCTTTAGGTCAAGCCACCATTTTTGCCCAATTTATGGGCGCCCATGGTTTAGTGTATAATGTTTTTCATTAAATGAAGAGAAATAATTTTAGATATTCTGTAAGAAAAATATGCGAAAGGACAAAAAGGGCGTCTGTTGCTGCGGCCTCTATCTCTAGTTACAGATTGCCGGCTTGGGGATATCCCCAGCCGACCCTTAGGTCAAGCGTCCTATGCGCCCCCTGTATGGGCGCTTCTGGTTCAGTGTAAAATGATTTTCATTAAATTGAGTGCAATTCTTTTAGATCTTGTGTGACGGTAAAAAACAAATGGGGGGCAGCTGCTGCCGCCCCCTAATTTTGCTTTCAGATTGCTGCCCGGGGCGGACTTCCCCCCCCCCCCCCCCCCGCTACGCCACTGCTTCAGATGTACTTGGGTGCCCTCTTTTCCCACTCAGTTTTCTATTACAGTATAAACCTGTTATCCGGAATGGTTGGGACTGGGTGTATTCTGGATAACTGAATTTTCTGGATAACTGGTTGGGGATTAACATGATATCTACTGATTTGATTGGTAGCATATATGTTACTCTTCATTTTTGATTAGAATTAAACAATAATTGTTAATATACCAAAAAAAATAATATAAAAAACCCTCTCAATATGATGAAGATAAATAATAATCATATTTAGAGAGGAAGTAGTAAATGTCTGATAACTTCTTGAAAACTTAGTCACACTCTAAAAAAATAAATAAAGTACCTTACCAGATTGCTTACTTTCTAAATTCTAGCTGTAGTACTCAAAATAAAAAAAAAACATAAGAAATATTTAAAAAAACTCATTTTTTCCTTTTCTTTTGGAAAAAATAAGAATTTAATCGATTGAAAAATGATTTTGAATAACTGGTTTTCTGGTTAACTGGTTTCCAGATAAGAGGTTCCATACTGTACTAGTTTTATACAGACACACATCTAAAGTAACTTGAATAAAAGTAGATGCTATGTTTAACTCTAATATTTTATAAACATTATTCAATAGTTGACGTAAAAGCATAGACCTGCATTACACATTGTTAAAAACTTAAAATCACTTTAAAACTCTAAATTAAAAAAACATAAGAAATATTTAAAAAAAAAACTCATTTTTTCCTTTTCTTTTGGAAAAAATAAGAATTTAATCATTTAAGAAACTAATACTTTTGACTGTCTACTGCACTCGTCATCAGGTCTTCAAATCTTGATTTTCTTCTTGTCAGTAGCTTCCTCCATTCTATGTCAAGCCTGGAATGAGTCATGCCATTCACACTGCCTTCTATACAGGGGTGGCCCAACACAGTAAGCATCACATCGGGGTGCAATTTCGAACTCATATGCTTAAAAAAATATAAAAGGGGCATGCTTTTTCTACATTTTCAGTGGCACCATGTACCCTAGGGCCACCCCTGCCCTAGGCCTTTGCGTCTCGCGTCAGCCTCTACATCAAGAATTTCAATAGTTTTAAATTGTATTCCATAGTTTTAGTTTTTATAGACTGCCAGTTTCTTAATAGTATCAAAGTCTATTTTAATTGGGTGTGGTAAGAGCAATGCATAATACAGTGGTAGATTGTTTTCCAATTTTATGTCACGGCAATGTTCTTTTATATATTTTTCGTGTAGTAACTCCGATGTAGCACCCATAAGTTTTTGTATTTTCATAAAAGAAGTTAATTTTATAAACACCTGCAGTTTCTTGTAGATTAATATTACCTCAGTTGGTCCTTATTTTTTTAAGGACTTTGTTTGGTTTTATTGGAATTTTAATATTTTCTTTAGGGCTAGATTTGCTATTTTAGTTTAGATGCCTCTATAGAAAGGTATTAAATTAATAAACTGTTCGTTTGGTTTTAAGCATTTTCTATTATACTTAATTTCTTTCTTTATATAATCTATTTACAATGTTGTTTGGGTAATCTGCAGATTTACACTGTTTCTTGATGAAGGCCATTTCTTCTTGAATGAGATAGTTATTTGAAATTTTTTTTATTAATCTGTTGATGTGGGAACGAACTATAAATATTTTATATTTGTATGGGATATTGGATTTGAAATTAACTATTATATAATTGTTTGTACATTTTCTATAAACTGTAGTGGTGATTTTTCAATCGTTATTTCTATTTATGTTATGTCTATATAGTTTAGTAAATTATTATGAAAAAGAAGAAATGAAAACTTACCAATGGCCTATAGAAATAGTATATTCACTCTCCACAACATAACTAGTCTGGATAATGCAGTGTGTTGAATTTTCCGTAATAGAAAAATTCATGTAGAAATACAATCCATGATCTGAAACTGAATACAGTGGTTTCACTTAAAATTTATTTCATCAAATATATTACTAAAATCTCAAAAGTAAACAGTCAAAACTTCAGCCTTATGAGAATAAAATCAGTTTGTTATTTCTCAAAACAATTAATCAAAATACAGAGTTACATTTCCTGGCAGAATGAAAATAATATACAGAGCTTTTCATAAAAGATAGGTAAATTTTAAGGGATGAAGATACATATCCAAACAAACTTTCGTTAAAGAATGCATGGCTAGAATTAAAATGCAAAAGTATCTGAGGGCATCAAAGGTGATGTTTTTAAAGGAAACCAAGACACACAAAGAACAATTAAGTTAAAAAAGCAAGTTTAATGACACGTGATTATAGTAAAACAGTGACTGGAAGCAGCTATATGCATGAGATATATTGAGAAAAACGGTTAGTTTCATTCATTAAAATTCCAGTGCAAAAATTCAAATCCACACCAGGCATTTCGCACACTTCCCCTACAGTGGCCAAAAGTTTGGTTATGAGTTCTGTATATTCGATGGGAGTCATTTAGAACACAGCCTTTAGCTGTTCCCCCAAAAAGAAATTGAGACACAAATGATCAAGTGAGCACGGTGGTCAAGTTACTGGACCACCTGTTGAATGCTTCAAAGTAAAATCAAAATGGAATTTCAAATTAAAACCATAAATTTCATTAAGAACTTTTTAAAAATATAATTAAACATGTTTCTTATTTCATATATCCAAAGTTTAAACATCTTTTTTTCCCTCTTTAAACACAAAACCTGTTTTTGAATGTTGCAAGCAATGACGTGTCTTGTGAAAGAAGGCAGTAAACAATCACATTTAGTTGTTCTGCTTCTGGAGAGAGCTTATGTATGCTACTAGTTACAGTATTTATTGATGTAGGATCAATAGGGTGGATCAAAAAAATTTTTTTTTCAAAATCTCTATCTCCTGAGGTCTCTAAAGTTATATATTGATATGAACAAGAGGTGTGTAAAATTTGAATGTTCTACGACAACCGGTGGCGTCTCGTGACTTTAAACTTAGGGCGTTGGAAACTGTATTAGCCCTGTGACCGTTTTTAAAAAGGGCAGAAATGTGCTCAAACAGCTGCGGGGAAATTGGAACTCAGGGTTAACTTGCCCATTCCTGTTTTTAGGAACATACTACGAAGATTCCCTTAGTGTTCAGCGTTGCTCCTTAAATTAGGTCTTAGGATGTGCTTTCTGGGCATTGTAATGTTTCTTGGGAAATAACGGCAACACAGAATGAAAACTTTACTTTAGTATCTTTGCAACGATGAGGACAAACAGGCTAAACCGGATTTCAGGATTTAAAATGAAAAAAGGATGACTAGCTGCGTGTAAACTCTGAGCATGCTTCAACGTTTACAGAATTTTTAATAATAAGAAAAACAAATTTGTATAATATTCATCTATATTTAACAGAAAATCAGTTCTATATGCTCCTTTCAAAATTTCATAGTTGAAAGTTAATTTAAGATGCATGTAATTTATTTACCAATATATCTAGGTGTTTTGTTGTGAAAACTATAGATCGGTCTGGGAAGTTTTATGTCTCAGTTGTTCAGCAGGTTAATTCACACATCTAAATGCAAAAAAGTTCTCATTTGCCATTTTAAGAATAAACTTATAAAAAATAAAAGAAGGGAGGTTATTATTATATAAAAAATGATAATTTCATTAAAATTATTATAAAACAATACATATAAATCAAATACATATTTACTTGTATTCATTTGAATTCTAGTTCAAGCCGCCTTTCTTTCTGGAGAAACTTCTGAATAACTGCTTCATAAAATTTGGATTTATTTCCACGTCGTAATTGAGAAAGCAGTTCTTTTTCAATAGAAATAAGACTTAAATTAGTCATTCGGTGTTCAGTCTGAGTAGCGCGGCAGAATGTGTAGATCCTCTTCAACGATGAGAATGATCTTTCTACAGACGATGTTGTAGCAGGTATTGTGGAAATCAATGTGGCTAATTTACAGATTTCTGTGAATCCACTCACTAAATTCATTTCTATCAAATGATTAATAACTTCAATAGGTGTTTTATTCCGTCCTTCATTGGAAGCATACCAAACGTGCAGCTCATTCTGCAGTTTAGAAAAATTAAAAATATCCCCATAGACTTGATGTAGCTTTTTCAATATATCATGAGGGAAATTGTCTCTTTTGCTGAAGTACACCAGTTTTGATGGATTTAGAAGTTCAAAATACTGCAATTTTTCAAAACTTGCAAATCTAATTAACATTTGGTTTTTAATGTTGTCGATAATTTCGAAGTAAAGTCTCCGACAATAATCCTTTTGTGTTTCATCATTTGATCTTCTTTTTTGATTATTGCTTTTGATTATGTGCAATTAATTTATTTTCACACTTATATACATTGATGATTTCACAGACACGGTTGAAAAGAGCGGTTGCAGTTTTATCAGCGCTCATGTCATGAAATCCAAGAAACCTTTCAACAATTTTTTTCTCGTTTTTGGAAAAATACCGCAAAACAGTTGACAGCTGAGATTTGTTGCTTATGTCAGATGTTTCATAGAGCATAATAGCAACAAAATCCGTGTTCTGGATTTGTTCATAAATTTGATCCCTTAGAACGTCGGTAACTGAATTAATTAAATCGTTTTGAATGGTTGCTGAAGTGCTGTGGAAAACTGTGGAAGTCTGTAAGTGTTCTTTTAACATGGAATAAAATTCAGCACTTGCTATAAGAAATTCCATATAGTTTCCCTTATTTAAAGATTCTGCATGCTCATCATGTGATCGGAAGGGTAGCTCCTGCTTTGCTAAATAGCAGATGGCATTAATAAGCCTCTTCAATATTTCTCGATTTTTTTTTTTACTTTTTCATTATGAAACTCAATTTCCTTTCTTTGTAGGGAATCTAAAAGAACATCTATTCTCGCTGGAGTTGATACAAAAGTATTAAATTTCATGAAACTGGAAAGATGCATTTCAGATTCGCCATGCTTCTTCACAGTGGTATTAAGATGGTTTAGATCATCATAACATTGATTATTTCAAATGTATTTTTTGTTTGAGAATAGTAAGCATGTCCAACAGAAAAACTTATTTTCTTCACTGCATCCACAAAGCCAGTCTGATAATTCATGTAAATTCATTCGAAAGTGTCTCTGAAATCCAGCACCACTTTTGCCTTTCACATTCGTCGAAATTGTGAGATAAGGGCATGGTCAACCATTCTCAATTATTTTCTTTTTCTCAACATAACTAAGTGACGAAAATGAACTTTTTAATAGTGTTTGGATAACACTATTAGAAGCCAACTTTAAAATCTTTAAAAGCTGAAAATCAACGCAGGAGAGGAGATACAGAATTGGTCAGTACAAATTCTTAAAAAAAAAATGTTTTTGCAGGGAGAAAACTGAGAAAAGGAAAGGAAATGCATGGGGGTGAAACCTGAAACCCAAAGCGGACGGGTACTGTTACTGAAGTGAGGGTGTTTTTGACCCCCTCTGGCTATCTAGCTGAAAGCATTGGATTTCGTTTCAACACCTTGGTTAGCTTAAGCAAGAGGTAGAAGACGTAAAGCGCATGCTCCAATTAGTAGTGGTGGGAATATAGCTGAGTCGTCTCCAACGCCTTGCTTATCTCAACAAGCATGTTTTACTGCCACATAGGAAGGCTCGTAGTCTGGTCATTTGGGAGGGGAGGGGGTGTGAGGAAAACATTAGGATTCTCACAATAAAGTCAAGTAAATTGCAGGATTTTTTTTTTTGTTTTGATTGGGCATTAACACACGACTTGCACACCCTGAGAAAATGCCACTGACGACAACGTCTTGGAGTTGCGCATCGACCTTGAAATGTAGAAATTTTTGAAAAATATGACTTCTTTAAAAAATTGACTGAAAAAATTCTTTTCCAAATTATCAGGCTCCCGAGGTTTTAGGAGTTGTATACTGTTATGAATAAGACATATGCAAAATCTGGAGGGGTTACAATGATTTTTAGGGGTTGCACATCGAACTTGAAATCCATAAATATCTGAAAATTATGTGTTTTTTGAAAAAACTATGCAGAAAGAAAACTTTATTTGTTAAAATAATTTGGTCCTTTATCTGTTAAAAAATGTTCAGAGAAACTCAGTAAATCACAAAAAATGGCTTTACGAATAGTTTGATACAATGCACACTTTATGCTGTCGGTTTGTCTTGTGCGTAGTACGCAAGCTGTGCTTTAGACAACTAGCGCCAGTTTCCCTGCCGAGTGATGGCGATGCATTCGGTTAAACCAGGCATGAGATATTTCGTTGAAGCAGGCATTTAGTTTATTGTTTTAGATAGATGGCGCTTTCAGTTTACTTTCAAAAAAGCTAAAAAGTGGTTGCCTTGCATTGCTACGATTCTGAATAGAGTGAAACTCTTTGCAACAGAACATAGAACAAAATCGTTGTTCTTGGAAGAGCTGGGAATATCGAAAGAATTACCTTGTACCAAGTTACCAACCCGAGAAGACATACTCGTTCTTCTATATTACTAATTTGTACTTAAGAAGAAAAAATTCTGAATAAAGAGCAGGATCCACCGGAAGGAGAAGTAACCTTGGTTGTGGCGATCAAAATGTAGGAAATTTTGATCAAGGGCAGTATCCCCACTGTGCCAATCCAAAGAATTCAAGAGATAGTTAGAAAAGGTCATGAGCAAGTTCAGCAGCTAAATACATTGTACACTAGAGACAGACATAAGGAATTGTTTATGAAGAAAGTGGGAAAAACTATCTTACCGAGCTATGGAATATCGCAATTTGCAAATATACTGAATTTTCTCGGAGCAGGTGTTGCTCAGAAAAATCCATACCTTATACAGAACCGTAGTCTCTCATTGGCAGACCAGAGGGGAGCTAGATATGTGACAATCGATGGAGTTGTAAAGAGGAGAAGTTTATGGAAAGAAAAGTTTAAAGGTTGGAAAGAGAAATTTCGAGATTGGTGGAGAAAGAGGTGAAAGTTCCAACATCCAGTCTCCAATATAGTCATTGATTTGGAAAGTGAAAATAACAAAAGAGAAGTACGAAAGACAGAAGAAAAGGCTGAATGCCTATCTACCGCCACTTTGGGAGATCTGATCACAAATGACTAAGTTAGGATAAAAGTCTCAGTGCTTTCACAAGTCTGCGACACAAAGATATTACGGAATGGGCAGCCGCAACACTGGTATCAATTTTATTTCAAAACCTAGCTAGAAAGCAGAAGAAATGCAGATTGAGAGAAACCGTCTCAATTGATTCTCGACACAAATAAAGTTAGAGAACAGCTGAGATGACTCGCGGTGAATAACAGAAAGAAATTGGAAAAAGACTTACAGGGTGAGTAGTCAAATTTCATTCTAAAAATCAAGCACTTTTTAGCACTTTATAAGCACACTTTTAAGAAAAATCAAGCACGTCATCATCAATTTTTTTAAAGTATTATACATGCAACAGATCAGTAGTGTAGCCAGGAATATTTTGCAGGGGGTGGCTGAGAACTCAAAAATTAGAATGCAAAAAATCAATAATATATATATATATATATATATATATATATATATATATATATCTTTTTTTTTAGGGGGGGGGGCGACTAGAGATTGGCAACCACCCCCCCTTCAAATTTTGGCCTAAAAAAGTTTGCATATAAAAATGAGTAAGAAAAGGAAGAAAATTTTTAAAAATCATAAACTGAGTTTAAAATCTTTGAGGTTGGAAAAACACACTATAGAAAAAAAAAAAAAATTGGCTTGGGTCTTCAATTGAACCTGAAATTCCTGAAATCAAGGGTAACTTTCAAATACACTATCATAGGAATCTCAAAAAGCTTTTGAAATTATTCATGAATACGTAATTTTCTCCAAATCCTATGTTCACTCATTTCGGGGATGGCTGCAGCCCCATCAGCAACACTCTCGCTACACCCCTGCAACAGATGAAAACAATTTAAGCTTACTTCAGAGATGCTACAGCTGAAACCCCAGTTTGTCTCAGCATCGTCTCAATCAAAATCCTTTTTTGTCTCAATTAAAAGTCCCTTTTGTCTCGGTATGTCTCAACTAAAATTCGTTTTTTTTTTTCACGTTTGTCTCTCTCAATTAATTTTATTTATTTTATCTCAGTTTATCTCTAGAAGAAATTTTTTAAATCAGTTTACCCCTTCAGCTTCTCCAAGCTCTTTTGCAATGGCCTGATTTTTTTGGGTGGCCACCTTATTTTTTAGTGGAACAAGCCTGAAATTATAACAATTGCAACTATATTTTACACATGCTTGGTTTCTTCTATGAAATTATTATTAAGATGCCAAATTAAAAAAGTTTTGCATAAAATCGTAAAAATTGGTGGTAAATGTAAAAAAACGGGAGTTTCGCGTAAAATCGTAAAAATACGTGGGAAAAGCATAAAAAGAACGGCAGTTTCGAATAAAATTTTAAAAATCAGTGAAAAGGTGCAACCTTCAAACTGAAAGCACATAAATTGGCAAGTATGAATAGGTAAATTTCCAAATTACTACCGTAATTTATGAAAGAAATGCCGCATCCACGATCTCCCCCCCCAACTCTGAAAAAAAAGAAGCATCGCATTGGGATATATTTCGGGAGGGGGGGGGGGTGGATAAATGGTAAAAATATCTCCTTTTATCCCCCTTCCCATATAATGTTTTAAAGTATTGACCACTATTTTACGAAGCTTACGATTTCCGTTTTCAGATTAATCAGTGTCCGATTTCATATAAAACATATCAATTTTTATATTCACAAAGGCGAATTTCTAGAAATAAATAAATAACTCGCAAAAACTTCTTGCTTTCGCAAAAAGTTCGGAAGCGGTCTGATGAGGTGGCTCCAGTCAAAAGTAAACAATTTTTTTTTTTTTTTTTCGTGGACGGCCAGCTGTTGATTGCGTAATGAGTACAGCAAATTGTTTGTTCTAAGCTTTGAATGTTGTGCGACAACTCTATGTTTCTATCATTTATTACTTTTGATATTTATAACATAGGGATTTATTTTAAAAGCACTCAGCATTTCCCGAGCTTGCCAGTTACTTGTAGTTGACTTTCTACCGTAATAATAGCATACAGCAGTGTTTATTCGGTACAGTGCTCCTTCACAAGGCGCAAAGCCGCACGGTGAAAAAACACAAATAACTTATAGATGAACTTTTTTTTTGGGGGGGGGGTGTAGATTGATTAAACTCGCATCAGACGTAACAGTCTAGTTTTGGTTGATATTCAGTATTTTAAGAACAATCAGGCCTGGACTGGCTCTTATGGCTGCAAGTGTGAGTCAGCATTACTATTGTCATGGTCAACAAGGAACCACCTGCACCTGACACTTTCAAGATGAATAAGCGATGGGATGGGAGGGAAAAGTTGTTTTCGTTAGCGGCATAGTATTTATAAAAGGTTTCTGCAGGGCAGGAAGCTCAGAAAAAAATAAGCACTTCCTTGCAAATTCAAGCACCTTAAGGGAATTTACGTAAAAAATAAGCACTTTCAAGAGTGCTTGAAAACAATTTTTAAAATCAAGCACCTTTTAAGCACTTTTCAAGGCGCTACGCACCCTGTTTAAAGTTTCCTTGAATTGTGTTTTGATAGGAAAAAGAACAGAACCAGAGATACTTAGAAAAATTTGTTGATGGAAAATTAGCCCAAGTGTTTGCCACAAAGAACATATCTCGCTGATAATGGGACCCGGTTCAACATACTTAGCCATGTGTCACCATCTGATTTTAAGAATGTCACAGGAAATTTGGAAGAGTTTGACACAAAATCCATTGATCTATTGAACCATACATTCATTGGCGGTGATTGCGAATCATAGAATTCTGGAAAGAACAAAACATCATCCAAAATCTTGAAACTCAGTTATCTAATCTAAATGAATCTCTGCAATATTGTATTTGCCAACTTCACATCAGCAAACAGCCACTCCGAAATTGTCTGCTGTACAACCTACGGTATTTTCTTCATTAAAATATTTGAAATTATACCACTAGAGAACGGGCAAAATTTCCCCGTAGGTTAACATGGGAATGGAGAATCCAAGATGGCAGCCGTCCAATGCACTTAAGGGAAAAATTAAGAAAGAGTCGATCACTTGGATGGATGAATGCAACCAGGCATTCAACGCTTTAAAACAAAAGCTCACGGAAAGGCCTGTACTTTATGCTCCAGATTATAGTAAAGAGTTCATAATCCAGACGGATGCATCGGATACCGGAATGGGAATTATAATGGCCCAGAGGGATCCTGAACAGGGAGAACACCCGATATTGTATTTGAGTAAAAGTTCTCCAATTCTGAACGTAAATATCGCACCGTTGAACGAGAATGTGCTAGCATAATTTATGCTATAAAAAAATTGAGACACTATTTAGATGGACAGTTTTACAATTGAAACTGATCGCAACCCAATGGTCTGGCTTAAGTCAAATGCGGGGGCAAATCAGCACCTAATGAGATGGTCTCTGGCCCTACAACCATTCAATTACAGGATTGTACATAGGAAGGGCTTTGCCAACAAAAATGCTGACAAGTAGTCGAGTAAGTTAAATGTTGTAAAAATTGAAAATAGGACTTTCACGTGTGCATAGAATGTTGAAAATGAGTCAAACTTGCATGTAGAAGTACTAGAGTTTTTATATTCTTCAAATTTTTAGAATGTCAGATTTATAAAATTTCAAAATACATTTTGTGTAGTTATGTGTTAGGTTTGTTTTGTTTTGATTTATGAATAGTAGGAAATTTGCCTCTAGCTTGTGGCGAACTTAAGTTATCTACAAGGAAAGTAGAAACTAAATTTTTTCTCAAAAACATCGGAAATTTTTTCTAAAGGGGGGGGGGGGGGAAGTTGTAAAGTTCCTCCTATCATGTTGACAGCCTTGTGAAGAATCCTTTGATTCTTCACAAGGCTGTATCGTCGTGTTCAAGATAGCAAACAAACTTGGTGCGTTCTTGAGTGGAAACTGTTTACGAACTATGATCCCAATGAGTTTGATTCTCCGATTGAACTGAAGAGAAGGGACTTCTGCTGTTTCCCTAGAAAAGTGAGAGTTGGATACGAGGAGAGCGGCAGTGCGCCGAGGCGTGAAGAGAAGCCAGCCCTTGCATAGGCTATTTTAACCGCTAAGTTAAACACTCCATTTAAGGAGTTTGTGTAAAATTTTTACCTAGTTGTTTGATATAGTGTCAGTGTAAAATCTATGTAATTTATAAATAGCTAAAATAAATCTATGGTAGCTGATGGCCATGTCCTGAAGACTTTACAATGTATTCCATCGACACCTCCTTTTTCTTTTCAGAAAAGCATTGGTTAGCCCATATTACAGAGTTACTCATTTTAGATATATTTCTTGAAGAGAATACACGTTTACTTTTTCAGTCGTAGTAAGACATAAACCATGTCTGCTAAAAGAAAGTGTGAATCCATTTTATTGTATTTCAAGAAAAGTGATTCAAAGGAGGGGAAAAATAAACATACGTACATTTTGGAAAATTAATCTTTTTATTTAATCATTTCAGCTCCAATTATATTGCATATTTAATGAAAATTTCTCAGCCGTATCTAAAATAATTTGAAAATTTTATGCATTCACTTAGCATTTTCGAAACAAAATATGCTATGAATATTAAATAGTACAATTTTGCATTTTTATGCATTTGATTATTTAGTAAAGCAATGAACAGTGCTTTGCTCGAACATTCGACCAAGTTGTAGCACAATTTTAATTAATAAATCCTGATTTATATTAAAATACTCTGCATCTGTATCTTCACACAGTTCTTATTAAACATACAGAGAAATTTAAATTAGTCTTAAATATTTTATTAAAACTATAAACAAAAATATTGGGCTTTAAATAGTAAAATATTTTATGTGAAAAAGCTGAAAAATGTGCACAGTGAATATTAAACTATGCTTCAGATTTTAAGATACTTTTAGTGATTAGATAGTTTGAACAGCTTTATTATTTTATCATTATATGAAAACATTTCACTATAAAACATTTAAAATATTTTGTTGATTATAATTCCTGTTTTAAATCTAATAATAAAATCAAAATTTGAAATTGTTTTTCATTCCCTCTGATAGCATTTTATTATAATTTTTATGTATCAAACAAGTGTATTTCCAGAAAAATATTCACTTATCTCTTCTCTAGCTTCTCACAAAGTTTTATCCTTCCGTATATAAATTCAAATTAATAAATTTACTTGAAACTTTTAAATAAGATCATTTCATGTGTGCTTCACTTTAAGAAAATTCAAAATACAGTAAAACTCGCTTAAGACGCCCTTCAACGGACCAGCTTGAAAGAGCCTTTTAAACGGGAAAGCGTCTTAAGCGGGAAAGCGTCTGAAGGTGAATTGAGAAAGAACAAAATCTAAGGGCTTAGAAAAAATACGTATGTATTGCTCTTCATTCAGAAATTACATAAGATACTTATTATACTGCATAGATAATATTGTACAAATGAAAAATATAATACACACCGATCTTCACATTTCTTCATTTGTTCAATATAATACGAACTGAACTTCACATTTCTAATAACAAAATTGATAACTTTTTTTTGGAAAATTATCAATTTTGTTGACGTAGGTCAACATTTCCTCTGTATGTTCCAAAGAGGACAGTACTTTCTGCAGCTCACTTACATAATACAAGCCGGTAGTAACGGTAGGTATAGCTGTCGGTTCCATTTCTTCGTCCTCCTCTTGCTAGACGGCATCCTCTTTCACAATCCCTTCAAAAGTGGCATGTACAATTATTTCTTCCAAAGCCCGAATGTTGCAGGTCATGAGGTGATCATCCACAGTTGTATAATCAGGGAAATTCTCCAATGATTGAAAGTCCTCATCTTCTGGAAGTGAAGTGTCAGCCTGAATTGAATTGCCTCACACATCAAACGCAGCTTTCCAAAAACAGTTTTTTATTACATCTGGTTTAATTTCGTGCCAAGCTGCACTGATGTAATTTATGGAACTGATTTTACTTTTTACACTCCCTTCAGAAGTGGAGCGAATTTTGATGAATTGGATTTTTAGCTCCGGGAGATATTCACGGTCAAGGGAGAGAAAACCCAGACTATGTCGATATTGCAATCTTTCTGTATTCCTGAGTAAAGATGGGCATAAAACCTGACAGCAGCATGGGAGAGATAGGTAAGATTAAAGAGAGGGGTGTTGGATGAATGGATACTTATCAAGGGGTATTAGAGCGTTAGGTTACCATGACTAACCTCAGGGGGATTGCAATACCTATCAAAAAAGAAAAAAACGCTTCATCAGAAATATAAGAATAGCGTCTTAACTGACGACACAAAGCAGAACAAAAGCATCTTATCAGGTGGATTTTACATTGATTAGTATAGGCAATGTCCAGGGACTGACGGAAAAAAGCGTTTTAAGCAAGAAAGCGTCTTAAGTGGAAGCATCTTAAGCGAGTTTTACTGTATTATTAAATTTATATTTAGAATTTTAAATAAAATTTTATTTTAACTTGAATAAACTATGAATTTCATTGATGGATAACATATAAATATAAATCTATAATTATGTGATTTAAAATATATCAATTGATATTATTTAATTCACCCCACTCAAGTCACCCTTCTTGTCTTTGTCGACTTATAAAAAGGACTACTTTCACTTTTCCAAGAGTTTGTTTATATGGAAAAACAGTTTCTGCAACAAATGAGTTAAGAGCAAGGCTATTTTCAGGAGTTTTTATCGTGACAGAGTAATGAAAAAAAGCTATAATTTTAATCATATTTGTAGAGAAAAGATTCTGTTTGTAGGCAAACTTTCTTCCCCAACATTTGAAAAAAAACTGTAATGAACAGCCTAATTTTCCTTGTCTCTTGAGTCATACGTAAACGGAAAAATCACACTTAGTGTCAAGGTGTGGGGTATGTTGAACTCCAACGCCCCCCCTCAGATACGCCACTGCTGAGTACAATCATGGTTCTGCAGGTAATCTGAAAGGCACTGATCATCTTGTTAAAAAGTCAGATAAATGTATGAATAGTTATGGTAGTTACTTTTGAAATAATTAATTAACACTGCATTTAATTTTTTTCAGCCCCATTTTCATTTGCCTGCCCATTATACAAATAAATATACTAAATAGAACTTACCATTAAACAAATATTTATTTTCCATCCAATATGACTCTATAGATGGTATCGGGACAGAAACTTTGTTCTCAGATTGAGTACAAACTATATAAAGAAAACATAATGAGAAATATTATGTGAAAAACAAGTAAGCAAAAATACATATATGTATATACACTCATGTCCATAAATTAAGGATAATGAAGTTCAGGCAAAGAAAGAGAAAGAAGCAAAACAAATTTGACTTATTTGTAAAGTCTATTTATTAAACAAAAAGTAAAGAGCAAAAAAGATGCTATATGTTTGACATAATTAATAAAAATTGCAAGTTTTACTCCCTTGACCAAATTTCAAAAAAGAACCTATTTACAAAAAACAGTATAACATGGTTAGTAGGATGGTCAATACGGAGTATGTCTCCCGGACGATGCAATACAGGCCTGACAACGCCTAGGCATGCTGAGTATCAAATGATCAATCTGATCTTGGGAAATATTACACCACTCATCAAGCAATGCACTCCGAAGTTCCGGTAGACAAGTGGGAGGGGGTTGACGGGCTGCAATTCGTCGGCCAAGCATATCCCACACATGCTCTATTGGATTCAAGTCCGGTGAGTATGCTGGCCAATGCATACGGGTGATATCCTCCGATTGAAGGCATTCATCTACAATGTTTGCACGGTGAGGACGGGCGTTGTCATCCATAAACACAAATTCAGCACCCATGGCGCCCCCGAAACAAACGTACATGTTGTTCCAGAATGACATTCCGATAGATGTGGCCTGTCATCGTTACACTCTGAACATGCAGGTCAGTTCTGGAACCAAGAATAATTCCTCCCCAAACGAGCCATCCTGCACCACCGTAACGGTGTCTTTCAATGGTGTTCTCTTGGTGGTAACGGGTACCTGGCGCTCTCCAGATGAATGTCCGGCGAGAATCAGACTCCAAACTAAACCTGGACTCGTCGGAAAACATCACACAAGACCACTGTTGCGGTGTCCACAATGCATGCTCTCTACTCCAGGTTAATCGCAGGCGACAGTGAGTTGCGGTAAGTGGAACACATCTGACAGGCCTACGAGCATATAGACCAATGTGCCCTAAGCGTCTGTACACGGTCTGCCTTGAAACTGTCGTACCGGTAGCTGAAGAGAGCTGACGAGACAGGTCTGATGCTGTACTCCGTCTGTTTCTTTTGGCAGTAACTGCCAAATAGCGGTCCTCATTCGGCGTTGTAACTCGGGGGCGACCTGTGCTGTAACGTCTACTCACATTACCATCATCTTGGAATCGTTGCCAAAGCCTGAAGATGACACTCTGGGCAATTCCAAGTTCCTCGGATACTTCCAGCTGGGTACGTCCACATTCCAGTCGTCCGATAATTCTGCCACGTAAAACATCATCCAAATGCCTCCTTTGTGCCATAACTATGCGGTTTTTGCACTGAAAGGCTTTCACAGCGCTTGTGAACAATTTTACTTCTTTGCCACCATTCCTTATATACCCCTCTCTTACACTCTCGTCATTGTGACGTACCATCCACGCCATCTGGTGGTTTCCTGTAATTTGCATATTCTTCTTCAAGATGTGTGTGATCATTCCACAGGTGAAATTTTTATTTTAGAGATCAATTTCTGTGTGATTCTAAATTATCCTTAATTTATGGACATGAGTGTATATACAATAGATCTTTATAACGCAAACCAATGAAAGTTTTGCATTATATAGATCATTTCACATACAGTGAAACTTCTACGATTGACCATGTCTATTAAGCGAACCCCTCCTCCAATGACCAATTTTTTGCCCTGCCTGTTTAATGTTAAAAGATCCTCTAGGAGCGACCACATAACCTCTATAAGCAACCAGTCTGTTCCCTGTCAGAAATTTTCTTCCATTTTTCCAGAAGTAAACAAAAACCACATCCCAAATCAATAGCTCTACTGGAAAATAATAGCAGGTGAACAAATCTTGTAGGTTAGAGAAGAGACATGGCTAATAAAATGAATGATTTTACTACTATTGGAGCAATACATTGGTATGATTGAGTCATACGTAAACAGAAATTTGGAGAAAAAGTTGGCGGTTACTTTTCATTGTGGGGAGACCCAAAAACCAAATTTTAAAACAAATAGATTTTACTATGGCAAATTCAGAATGCATGAAGAATGTCAGGATAAATTTTTTTTTTTTTGTCAGATGTAAAAAATAAAGTAGACAGAGAAGTATTCTCTCAAAGAAAAGAAAAAAAAGAATTAAACAATCTGAAATATCTAAATATTTGATTAACATTTAAATTTTAAGAATATGTTTGTACAACCACATGTATTGGCATGCAATTTCATAAATAACAAACAAACAATATTTTTTGGCACTTTCTTTCTTTGATTACCAAATGTTTAAACTTCCTTGAGCGACCACCTTTCCTATCAATCGATTTTTTGCAGAACAGAAGGTGGTTGCTGCCAAGAAGTTTCACTGTATATATCATTTCCCAGAAAGCATGGTAAAATATATATGGAACAGATAAACATAATGCTTTAAAATAATAATTTTTATAAAGTACTTTAAAGCATAAAACTATGCAATTAAATATTTATTATTTACAGAATAATTTGAAATTAGTAAGAACATTAAATTTTGTTTGTTAAAATATTAATTTTGATTTGTTAGCACAACAGTGTTAATAAAATAAATCAGGTTTTTTAGTGTCAGCATAATTTGTCTACAGAATTAGCCATGGCAATGTACTTTTCAAATGTGGTTTTTTTGTTTTTGTTTTTTTCGTGTGTGTGGGTTTTTATGTGTTGAGTGTGTGCTAGCTCCTAAACAGTACATTCGATGAGCTCAAACAGGGCCAGCCTTTTATCTGAAGAGGCCCAGTTGCAAGCACTTTTTGGGGCCTCCCAAATTACCAAACGATAAAATAAAATGCATGAATGAGTTGTTCTACATTCGTTATACAGAACGTTAAACATAACACACATACATAAACTAAAATCCTTTTGATGAGATTTTTTAATGGTGGTGATTATATCGCGTTTAAAGTTCGAAATACAATCAAGCGGCTTCGAATGTGCTAGTAAAATCTGTGGGGTAGTATGTTATTAGTTTTTTAAACTTGCTGTTAAAAGAGAGGGAATGGCCTTTCTCAAAGGGTAGTATTGAGAGTTGTGGGGAAACTGTGAAACTATCCGCTCTAGTGCATCCTTGAAAATGATGTCAAAAGCTTTAAACTAGTCAATGAAGCTAGGATATATATAAAATAACTTTTTAATAATCCATAACTGAATAAATGCTCTTTTGACAGACATGATATTTAATAGTAAAAAAAAAAAATAAAAAAAAAAACCAAATTGAAAAAGCGAGGGTGGGAAAAGAAACACAGAGCTTCTATGCTAAAGCTTTTCTAAACAATTTAACATAGAATCAACAATTTTATTTTTTCTCCCAAATTAATCAAAATATGCCGGGTGTTTCAAAATGGATGTTACAGCGAGTACCTTTTAAACTGTAAGTGATAGAAACATACTTTCAATTAGAAAAACTAGTAAAATGACTAGTAGATTTGATATGGCAATTATTTTACTGGGGACTGTATACAGATTAAAATATGAAATTTAATTTTATCTGGTCCCTCTTTTCCTATCACTTAGAAAAATGTTGCCCTTTGTCTAAGAAAATTAATGAGAAATATTCCGTGTTTCTAAGTGAAATAGTTAACGAGAAAATCAATTTTGAAAATGATGTCTTACAGCACTTTACCTACTGTGTTGGCATCAGTTTTCAGACGAAAAAATCTTTACTTTAGGGGGACCAACTATGAGTTGATAAAAGATAAATAAGATCCCCTTGTTGGGAAAAGCAATTAAAAGTGTTCAAATGTGTGAAATTAACAGGTACAGTTTTACCTAAAATGATCGGTACTGCTTCATGAAATTAGCGATAATTTAGGCTTTTAGGGGGTTTATCCACTAATTACATCCCGCTTCTGGAGAGGAGATCTTAAAAGTGTAAAACAGAATGACAAAATAATGGCGTAGGTTACTATGTTGGTGTAACTTTCACAAAAAAACTGCCAAACATACTTTAGAGGAAAACTCTAGCAAAATTAGGATTTGAGGAGGCAACTGTGTCTATCGAGTGACTATTAACATAAGTTAATGTTAGTTGAAAAGTAATTACATTTTTCACACTTTTGAGACATCCCCTTAGTGCTTGGCGACAAATGCCAAGATTTTCAAATTGCATATCTCTCTAAATATTTCACTTAGACATGGGAGTTTTTAAAAATTACTTTTCTTAGAAGAAGAGCAACATTTTTCTAAATATAAGTAATACGAAAGGAGGGACCATATAAAAATGAAATTTCGTATTTTAATATGTATACAGCTCCTAGTAAAATAATTGCCATATCTGAAAGCTACTCTTAATTTGACTAACTTTTCTAATTGAAAGTGGGTTTCTATCACTTACAGTTTAATAGATAACCGCCATAACTAACATCTATTTTGAAACACCTGGTATAATAAAAACAGACATAGAATATTCATCTAACTGCATACTTTGTTTCATTGTGCACTTACTGCATAGGGATTCAATCTGCATAAATGCTAGTGATGAAAATAATCTAAATATTGACTTACTTTCTTCAAAGGTTGAAAATATGATTAGATGGATAGACTTCAATCCATAATTTAGGTTTGAGAAACTATATAAAATTCAAGTTATTTCTGAAAAAATCTCGTTCTTAAAAAATATATGTACACCGTATGTAGATGTTAATAGATTTGTATAACATCCAATACAAAAATATCCTTGCAATGGTTTTGAGTTAATGAAAGCAAAAGAAACTAACAAAACACGGGCTCAAATATTAGGTCTCAAAAACTAGAAAAGTGCTGTCGATTTGGCCAACATATTTGTAACACAACAGACTTGTTTGTGTACCTGCAAAGATTATTTCCAATACAGGTTATTTTTAATTAATTCCAGACGAGGAAAACGTAAAGTTGAAAACGAATGGTTAACTGATACTTCTAGGTTTATTTACAAACATGTACGCACCAGCGCATCCCATTAGTTTTCTTTCAAATGGTGGCAGAAAGGGTGATTTTCTCCTGTATAAAATACTTCTCTGGTCACATGATTTTTTTTTTTTTTGAGTTCCAGAGATCTCCCATTCAAGAAAAATGACTTACAAATACTAGAAAACTTATTAATAGTATATTCATGTGTGTGTTATGTACTTTAGCGCACATGAACCATAATTTTTAAACATTAACCTTAAAATATTTTTGCACTGTACTGTTTACTGTTAGCCCAGTACAACCCCAAACAATAACTCATATTTATAATAAAAACTTATAAAACATTATTTAATACGGCGGATTAATCAGTTAAAATTTTTTTTTTGGGGAATACCTTATTCCCCCGTAAACGATATATATTTCGGTTACACATAAACAAATAACCATCATCAGTCGTTTCTGGATCTCACACTAATGGCGGCTTCCTCTTCTATCTCTTCTCTCTTCTTCCAGAATTTTCGATGAATGACGTCATCCCATGATCGGTCGATTGTATGAAGCGCATCGTTGATGCTGCCATCTGTCGTCACTATTTCCAAGCTCTCACGAATGTAGGCATATATACTATTTTTAAAGTTGGCTATTTTTTAAATATTTTTAAAATCAATGGTAATGGGCTCTTCCAAAGCAAAACGGGCCAGAGCGGTACTTTGTTTCTGGAGGTTAATGTCTTGAAAATGTTCGTTTTTTCGCCCTTTAATTTTCCTCTTTGTAACGCCGATGTAGCAATTTTCTTTATTAGTATCGTTTGACAAAAATTAATTTTATAGATCCCTGCGGTTTCGATGGGGTTGATTGGGTCTTTTTCCGATCTAATGCGCTGAAAAATTGTTTTATTAGGTTTAATTGGAATACGGAAGTTCTTTTTACTGGCGATATTAGAAAGTTTATTGGCTATCCCTCGGCTAAAGGGGATAGCGGTTTATCTTTTTGACGGTTGTCTATAATATTTAATTTACGTTGCCTTGCTTTGAAAACTTTATCGAAAATTTCTCGAGGGTAGTTGGCGTCTTGACATTGTTTCCTAATGAAAGCAATTTCTTTTTGAAGGAGGTCAGCATTAGAACAAACTTTGAATGCGCGGTCGATATAGGAATGAATAGCTGCAATTTTATAGTTGAAAGGGGTTTTAGATTTAAAATTTACTATATTAGTATTACAAGTAGGTTTTCGAAAAATGGTGGTCTCAATGAGATTATTGTTTCTTGTTATGTTCACATCTAAGTAATTGAGGCTATTATTGATTTCTTTTTCGTAGGTAAATTTAATGTTCGGGTCTATGGCATTAAGTTGAATGATCAAATTATTTTCTTCATTATTGTAGGTGGTAAGGATAGCGAAGATATCGTCGACATAGCGAAGCCAAAGTTTGATGGTACTATTGTGTGTCTGTTTAATCTGTTCCTCAAGGATTCTCATTACCAAGAGATTTACCATTACCAAGAGCCCATTACCATTGATTTTAAAAATATTAAAAAAATAGCCAACTTTAAAAATAGTATATATGCCTACATTCGTGAGAGCTTGGAAATAGTGAAGACAGATGGCAGCATCAACGATGCGCTTCATACAATCGACCGATCATGGGATGACATCATTCATCGAAAATTCCGGAAGAAGAGAGAAGAGATAGAAGAGGAAGCCGCCATTAGTGTGAGATCCAGAAACGACTGATGATGGTTATGTGTTTATGTGTAACCGAAATATATATCGTTTACGGAGGAATAAGGTATTCCCAAATAAAAAATTTTAACTAAATCATATTTATAAGTAATGTTCCTAAGCCAGCTTATGTACTGGTATCTAAAAACGTAATTCTAGTCACCTTTATAACTTTAAACCCAAACGAAAATGATGAAATCTATTACTTACTCCATTGTCTTCTATATTAAAATCTAAACAGTAGCTCAGCCAAAAACGTAAGTCGGCAGAATCGCCATATTGAACTAGGGCGACGCAATCAAGGAGCAGTAAGGACGTCACATCGTCAATAACGACTCACGCTCGTTCCTAAGTGACGTTGCGATCGGGCCGCGTCATACTGGCAGCCACATGCATCTGTACTCAGCATTGGCTCCGTAACTTGTGGGCGGATCCCAGATGGAGCGTATATAAGCTGCGTGTTTCTGAGCAGAAATCAGTTTCGAGTTTCGTGTCAAGTTTTTGTTTTATTTCAAGGTGATGTCCGTATCTTAGTTTATTTCTTTTTCAGAGTTAGTTCCGGAGCACCGGAGTTCGATGCAATTTCCCTTTAAAGATGTATTTTCAACTATAGTGTTACAGTCATCCATAATTTGGTAGTGATGTTGTGTAGCATGAAGTCACACAGCTATCCCTATATAACATTAAACATCGACATTACAAGATGTAAAAGGGCTGAGTCTACTCCCGTGATATAAATGAAGATGACATTTAAGATAGCATGTTGTGTTAGTAGTATTTAAATTCCTGCTATGCACTTCGGCATTCCTTCAACAAAGGTATTGACTGTTATTTATCACTGAGCTAAGTGTGAAGCCATGGTTCTTCTTCTTCTTTCTCTATATAAGCTAGAACTGAAATCTTTAACTAAAGGTATGACGTGTAATTTTTAATTTTAATAGCATTTCTAATACATCCACCTAGTCATTTTGTAATTGTTTTTTGTGAATATTTTAATGTTAATAAACTAAAATAATGTTAGTAAATCAGCTTCAAACAAAACACTTTTTATTTCAGGTACTTAGATTAATTTCAGCAATGTTTCCGTTCTACTTTAGTGTTAAATTAAGTTAAATTACTCAAGAATTCGAATTAGTAGTTAATTTACTTAAGTTAAATTACTCTGCTAATTAATGAATTAATTTTGTAATTAAACTTTTCAACTTTCGTCATACATTAAACCCAAAATGTGGGTGTATATCCAACAAAACGGTTATGGGCCGTACTTGGCCTAGTGCCTGAAGCCTTTAAATTTTGGACTGATCTGGTCGTCAGTAAAATTTGAATAAATATATCATTAAATTTAAAACTAACTCCCTACTTTAAAGTATAACAGAAAGTTTTAGTAGGGGGGCTGTAAGAAACGTAATCTTTGAATAAAAGGGGTTTTGAGAGTAACAGAAAATTTCTTTGAATCATGGCTACTTACACGATTCCTAAGCTCAATAATAGCAACTTTGAAACATGGCAGACTGACATCAAGTTTGTATTGATGGAAAGAAATGTCTAGGGCGTGGTAAACGAATCAGAAAAACCTGATGCAAAAGCCGGTAGTGCTGAGGACATTGAGTACCTCAAAGCTTTAAAAGAATATAATAAAAATAAGAATGTTGCCTTATCACTCATCTATTTAAATATAAATGAAGAATGCCGTCGAATTCTTGAGGGTGTTGAAGATCCCGTAGTTGCTTGGAAGGTTATCAACAAGTACTTTAGACCCGACAGCCGAGCGAATCACATGACAACATTCTCTGAACTCTGTGAGTTAAAGATCTCCGGAGGTGAGGGAGTCCATGTTTTCTACTAGATTACTCAAGGTTTATAATAGACTGAAAGCTCTTGATCCCGCATTCAGTGAAAAGTATTTAAGCTTCCAACTGTTACGATACCTTCCATATCAATTCGATAGAATTGTTCAGACCATTTTAAGCTGGCCTCATGAGCCAGCAAAAAAATATTTTTAAAAATATTTGTGAAGCTCTGAATGCCGAGGAAGTGAGACTTCGTGAAAAGGACTCACTAACCCAAGCCAACGCTGTCGGCATGTATAAAAAGCCAGTCGTGTGCTACGAGTGCAACCAACCTGGTCATTTTAGGAAGAACTGCCCAGAAAGAATTCCTCGCAATAGAGAGTCCCAATGGAGTCCTCAGATCCAGCCCAGTCGTGAAGAGAGTCGTCGAAGGAGAAATCTCGGCTTTACATGGAGTTCAAGCCCTAGCCTTGCCTCCCGACGAAATCAATCTAGACGTTCCACAGTCCTCAACCAGTGGCACGCCAGGGTCAGCCACGTTCCTCGAGACCCCTGCGACGGAGCCAACGAGGTAATTCACGAGACGAATCTCATATCCCTAAAAGAAGTGAGTCTCCAACATGTAAGTCCAATTTTTTTGTTACCGCTAACTGTGTAAGCCAGTCCAGCTCAAGGACAGAGTGGGTTTTTGATTCTGTGGCATCTCATCATTTTTGCAGTAACAAGGACATGTTCGTAGACTTTATTCCGTTAGAAGGAGAAAAATTGTCAGTCGCAATTAAAGATTTTGAGTACCCCATAGAGGGGAATGGTTCGCTGAAATTGTGGTTTGGTCCACGTAAATACACATTAAATGAGGTGATGTATTCACCAATGTTGTTGGGGATCTGGCAACGCTGCCGGTAGTGGCGGATGAGCTGTGCTGAACTCATTCCGGGTTCCCTCTCTCTCACGAGGTGCCAACTAAGGAGAAAGCGCGCTGCTCTGTACTCGGTGCTAAAAGCTTGTGTGTAAAACATGCATAATTTGTAATAATATTTAATTAAAGTAATTTAATATCTCTACCTTCTGATTATTTGCTAATCTACTAACGCAACAGTATTAGTTAAGATGAGTCAACCGCTAAAGTGATGACCCGGACAGTTGCACGTGGTTAATATTTACGATTCTACGACGGAATGAAATGTATTACAGTGTATTAGTGTTGTGTTTCTGTATTCCCTCTTTGATGAATTAGCGCCAGATGCGAAGACTGCCCCGGTAAGTGTTTTTTACACTTCTCCACGTGTTCTGATTGCATTATTTGTATTTTGATCCCTGTGTGTGTCAGCCGTTCAGTAAGCAAATTGTAAATAAGATATTTTCGGGATTATTTTTATGGTTATTGCTACTATTAGTGTTCACATTGTATTATTTTTGTTAGCAGTAGTGTCACTATGAATAACGGACCTACAGAACCGCAGAACAATGCGGAAGCGAATAATGCCAACACAATTCAACGTGTGGGTATAAAATATGTCCCTTTTTGGCGTGCTAACCCCAGGATATGGTTCTACCAGCTAGAATCGCAATTTACATTAGCTGGTATTACAAATTCGGTGACGCAGTACCATCATTTAGTTGCATCCTTGCAACCTGATGAATTAGCAATTGTAGGGGACATAATTACCTCTCCTCCCCCGGACAACCCCTACGGCGCGATAAAACCTCGATTAATTAACCAGTATGCTGTAAGCGAAGACACACGCCTGCGTGAGCTGGTGTCGGGGATGCAACTGGGAAATAAAAAGCCCTCTCGATTGTTACTTGAAATGCGCAGTAAGGCAGGAGCGCAAGTAGGCGATGATTTGCTTAAGACTCTTTTTGTTCAGCGATTGCCAGCGCATGTACAACAAATTTTGGCAATATCAAATGACGATCTGGATAAGTTAGCCGAAATGGCGGATGGTATTATGGCCGCGACAGGGCCACCACCAAGTGTGCAAAGTGTCAGCAACAATGAGGATATTAAGGAACTTATATTAAACATCTCATCACGATTAGAAAAATTGGAAACTAGGCAATCGGAGTCTGAGAATAGAGGGCGTTCTCGAGCAGAATCTCGCAATCGATTTTTCAGAGGTCGTAGTCAATCAAGAAATAGACACAACTCTAATAGTAGCAATGACTCTTTATGTTGGTATCATTTCACGTTTAAAAACAAAGCTAAAAAATGTAAGGAACCATGTACATGGTCGGGAAACCAATAAGGCCGTCGCTCGAACAAGAGAGTGACGGCAAACCTTTGATCAACGGATTGTATTTGAATGATAGGTCATCCAACATGAGATTTTTGATAGATACAGGTGCAGATGTATCGGTTTTACCTTATACAGATGTAAAAAAATGTAATCCAGATAAGTTTCAGCTTTTTGCTGCTAATGGGACCGTCATTCATACTTACGGACAGAAATTGTTAAAGTTAGATCTAGGTTTACGAAGGGAATTTCATTGGCCTTTCGTGCTCGCAGATGTATCTCAACCTATTATAGGAGTTGATTTTTTGAGGCATTTTGGCCAACTGATCGACGTCCGGCTAGGAAAGTTACGGGATCCGGTTACTAACCTGGAAGCAAAAGATAATGTAAGAGTCAAAGCTAATGTGGACATCAGGGCACTCTCTGACAGCACACCTTTTCACGTTCTTCTGAGTGCATATCCTTGTCTTAAGGATGTTTCATCAACGCTGGCTGTTCCTAAGCATGACATAGTGCATGTAATTGACACAAAAGGGCCGCCAGTGTTTGCTAAGCCAAGGCGGTTGCCACCAGATAAGCTTAAAATTGCAAAAGAGGAGTTCCAATTTATGGTCAGCGCGGGTATTTGTCGACCCTCAAGTAGTAGTTGGGCCAGTCCTTTATATATGGTACCCAAACCTAATGGGGACTGGCGTCCATGCGGTGACTACCGTGCCTTAAATTCTGTTACGGTACCCGATCGTTATCCTGTACCGCACATACAGGATTGTATGCAGGTGTTGCATGGGAAGTCAGTCTTTTCAACAATAGACTTGGCAAGGGCATACCACCAGATCCCGGTATGCCCTGAAGACGTGCAAAAAACTGCGGTTACCACTCCGTTCGGTCTATTTGAATTTTTATTTATGCCGTTCGGATTGGCAAATGCGGCGTCAACGTTTCAGAGATTTATTCATAAGGTGACGCAGGGCTTTGATTTTTGCATTCCATATTTTGACGATGTTTTAGTCGCCTCTACTAGCGAAGAGGAGCATTTGTGCCATTTAAAAGCTATGTTTGAACGGTTTGCTGAATTTGGCATTAGAATCAATCCCGCTAAATGCGTTTTCGGGAAAGCTAGTGTTAAGTTTTTAGGGCATAACATTTCTGCCGAAGGCATTTGCCCACTTAAAGAGAAAGTCCAAGCGATTATCGATTTCCCGCTTCCCCAAACAATCAAAAAATTGCATCGATACCTAGCGATGACGAATTTTTATCGTCAGTTTATACCAAAGGCTGCACACACGCAGGGTATCTTAAACAAATACTTGCAGGGGGCGAAGAAGAACGACAACCGTCAAATAGAATGGTCCAAAGAGGCCAAGAGTGCATTCCTACAAAGTAAAGAAGAACTTGCACAGGCTACTGCCTTAGCATATTTCGTACCTGAGGCTCCACTCTCTGTTGTAGTTGATGCATCTGACCAAGCCATGGGAGCGGCACTCCAACAGCTAAAAGACAGTGCATGGCAGCCACTAGCTTTTTATTCAAAGTCACTGTCGCCAGCCCAACAAAAATACAGTGCATATGATCGCGAACTGCTAGCAATATATTCAGCTGTAAAGTATTTTCGTCACATGCTGGAAGGTCGGCCATTTACAATCTTCACCGACCACAAACCCTTAATATTTGCTTTCCGACAGAAAGCAGACAAGTGCTCACCGAGACAAACTCGTCACTTAGACTTTATAAGTCAATTCTCTACAGACATTAAACATATCAGTGGCATGGAGAACGTGGTAGCCGATGCGCTATCACGCGTGAACATCTCTGTGTGTAAAGAGTCTGCTATTGACTTTGTGCAAATGGCCTCTTTGCAAGAAACAGATCCAGAGCTGCAAGAAATTCTAAAGAACCCTGCAAATACTCTCGAATTGAAGCGAATGGTGGTAGGGGACCCAAGTGGCACAGTTTTGCAGTGCGATATTTCTACAGGTCGCATTAGACCATTCGTGCCGGAATCGATGCGCAAACAAATATTTCATCACTTACATAATTTATCACACCCTGGTGCCAAAGCAACAAAACGAATGATTTCTGAACGTTATGTCTGGCCTTCAATGAATAAAGATATCATCGCATGGGTCCAAACTTGCATCCCATGCCAGAAATGTAAAGTTCATTGACATACCAAGAGCCCAACTGGTGCGTTTGAAAAACCAACAGCAAGGTTCCAGCATATACACATCGACTTAATCGGTCCACTACCACCATCCAACGGCTACCGATATTGCCTCACTTGTGTAGATCGATTCACTAAGTGGCCTGAGGCATTTCCACTGGTAGATATTTCAGCTGAAAGCGTAGCTGAAGCATTCTACGCGGGATGGATTGCTCGATTTGGGACACCAGTCCGAGTGACATCGGATCAAGGTACCCAGTTTGAGTCGTCTCTATTTTCAGCTCTAGCAAAGCTCTTAGGAGTTCATCGCATACACATGTCTCCATATCATCCAGCTGCAAATGGCCAGGTAGAGCGCCTGCACAGACAACTTAAGGCTGCTATTATGGCCCACAATACTAATGAGTGGACTAGAGTTCTCCCTACAGTGTTGCTAGGCATCAGAGCTGCCTGGAAGGAAGACCTCAAGATGACAGCTGCAGAAATGGTGTATGGTATAACAATAGCTCTTCCTGGTGAATTTCTAACACCAGCGGAAGAGATTCCGGACATAGCAACTTTCATAGGGAAGCTGCGTCAGACGATGCGTCAGCTTTGTCCGCCTCCGGCACGATCAAATGGCAAGCAAGCAATTTTTGTGCAAAAAGAGCTGAAAGACTGCTCACACGTATTCTTGCGTAGAGATGGCGTGAAAAAGAGTCTGCAACCACCGTACGACGGCCCATATGAAGTGATGGCTCGAACTGACAAGAACTTATGCCTCAAAGTCGGCGAGAAAAGAATAACTGTGAATATTGACAGAGTTAAGCCAGCTTTCCTTTGTGTGGAGGACTCACCTACTCCTCAGCCTACGGCAAAAGTGGGACCGCCGGAAACAAAACCTACACTGCCTGAAACAAAACTTACAAAGTGCGAGACAAAGGAAAAGGTCACACGCTCCAGCAGACGAGTCAGGTTTAACCCCAAGTACCTCTGATAGTAAAAATTTTTTCGCTATCGCTCAGGGGGGGCTACTGTTGGGGATCTGGCAACGCTGCCGGTAGTGGCGGATGAGCTGTGCTGAACTCATTCCGGGTTCCCTCTCTCTCACGAGGTGCCAACTAAGGGGAAAGCGCACTGCTCTGTACTCGGTGCTAAAAGCTTGTGTGTAAAACATGCATAATTTGTAATAATATTTAATTAAAGTAATTTAATATCTCTACCTTCTGATTATTTGCTAATCTACTAACGCAACAGTATTAGTTAAGATGAGTCAACCGCTAAAATGTTAAGAAAGAATCTTATCTCTGGACCACGTCTAGATATCAATGGTTTCCAATTTATTGGTGGAGATGGTGAGGTGAGAGTATCGCAAAAAGGGAGTAAAAGATTAGTTTTTAGAGCCAACGGCATTTACACAGTAAATCCCAGGACTGTTAAAAGTAATAAAACAGTATCTTTCTGTAAAAACAAGGAGGATAATGAGGCCCTAGAATTATGGCATAGGCGTTTCGGCCACATAGGTACATCTACACTAGTACACATGAGCAAGAAAGAGGGAGTATCAGGTCTACCAATCCTGCGTGATCAGACAATCTCTTGCGATCCAAGCAGGTTGTGTAAGTTTAGGTGGGTTTCTTTCAAGTCCCTAAATTATATGAGGTTAAAAGCCCCACTTGAGTTACTGCATGCAGATGTCTGGGGTCCTCAAGCCATCAAAGGACGCATGGGAGAAAGATATTTTCTTTTAATAGTCGATGATTACTCTCGTTGTGTATCACTTTACCCCATGACAGAGAAATCTGAAGTAACAGGAATAATCAAATCCCACATCACTCGAACCGAGAATGCTTTAAACCGTAAAGTAAAAGCCTTTCGAACCGATAATGGTTCCGAAGTTGTAAATAGGCAGTTACAGGGATACTTTGATGGAAAGGGCATCGAACAGAGAAACATCTTTACTCCTGAGGAAAATGGTGTATGTAAAAGGTATAACCAGACAGTGGTGAGTGGTGCTAGGACAGTTTTACAAGAGTCCGGCATCCCACAGCATTTTTGGCCTGAGGCCATGCTCTGTTTTTCCTATATGTGGAATAGAGTTTGTCACAAAAAGCTAGATAAGACTCCATGTGAGCTGTATGCAGGTTCGAAACTGTCCGTAAGATCCCTTAAGCTGTTCGGTACATTGGCACACGTGGGAATTCCCCGGCAAAAACGCAAAAATAAACTTGATCCAAGAGCCCAGAAAGGTTTTCTGGTGGGCTATGCCTTTCGTACCAAAGGTTATCGAATTTGGGTACCCGAATCAGACAAAATATTTGAAACCATAAATGTTTCTTTTAAAGGAGAGTTTTTATACAAAGATGTAATAAGTGGAGCAGTGCTGGGCCCTGTAGTGCATAGTGAGTCGGTTGACGCTAAATCAGACCGTGGTTGTGAAAATAGAGAAAGTGACGATCAAGGTTACCCAATTTCCCCACGGGAATCTGAAAGCAAAGAGAGTGAGTTAATCATCCCAAAAGGTGAAGTCCCTGATGTTGCACCTAGTTTAAGGGTAGTCAACTGGGAAAGAAAACCTGTAGTTAGAGGTGATAAATCATGAACCGACATCTACTATTACGAGGAAGGCAAGAAGGAGAGACTAAGATCTCTAAATGACGTTTCAAAGTACTGCGAAAAAATAATCTGGTGTTTGATCCTACCCTGTTTGACTTCTGAGGCTCAAATATGCAAGAGGGTTTGATAAGAGGTGATGCAATTTCCCCTGATAGTAATACAATTTCTCCTGACAGTGAAGGAATCTCTAGTAGCAGCTACAGTAAGTCCAGTTGACTAGATCGCGTTCCTGTCCCAAGGACCTTTAAACAAGCGATCGAGTCGGGTTACAAGGACGAGTGGCTGGCAGCTATGCAAGAAGAACTTGCCATCATGGAAGACAGGGGAGTCTGGCAGTTAGAAGATTTACCAGACGGAGTAACACCCATAGGTTGCCAGTGGGTTTACACCCTGAAGAAAGACAAATCGGGAAAAATTGTGAGGTTCAAAGCGAGATTAGTTGCACAGGGTTTCAAACAAGAAAAGGGAGTCTCGTATGACGAAACCTTCAGCCCTGTGGTAAATTTCAGCTTGATCCGATTTTTCTTCGCATTCTAAGTTTCTTTCTGTGGTTGGTGTCACATACAGTGCGACATTAAGGGTGCTGACGTGTATGCTCCTTTGGAGAAAACTATTTTTATGTCACAACCTCCAGGCTTTGAGATCCCTGGCCATGAGGAAAAATTCTGCAAGTTGAACCGTGCAATATATGGCTTAAAGCAGAGTGGTCGGCAGTGGTTTTTTGAAATACACGCTGCTTTGTTAGAAATGGGTTTGACAAGTTTGAGTGGGGAAATTGTGCTTATATAATGAATAATAATTTAATCTTAATTTTATACGTCGATGACATTGTTGTATTTGGAGAAAATGAGACCATTAATAGTACCCTAAGGAAGTTAGAAAACCGATTTGACTTAAAGGTATTGGGTAGAACTCTGACTCTCTTAGGAGTAGAGTTTAGTGAGAAAAAATGGTAAAGTATGGTTGCATCAACGCACAACATAGGAGAAGTCCATGAGAGATTTCGAAACTTTAAAATCCCCGTTTCTTCATTACCCATATCGAAAGGATCGGTATATTCTAAGACATCTTGCCCTTCTACAGCAGATGAGTCGTATGAAATGTCAAAATTGCCTTATAGAAGTGTGTTAGGGTGTCTATCTTTTATTTCAAATAGGACGTGTCCTGACATATCATATGCAGTTAATATCTTCAGTCAGTTTCAATCAAATCCTGGCATATCTCATTGGGACGGCTTGCTTAGGTTATTAGATTACATAATATATACTGCAGATTATCAATTAGAATTAAAGTGTAATCAACCCCAAATAATAGTATATTCAGATGCAGATTATGGGCAAACAGGGATGATAGAACATCACTTGGCGGGCAACTCGTCTTGCTTGATAACTCTCCCATAGGATGGCGGACGTTTAAAGAAAGTATCAGCTTATATACTATGGAAAGTGAGTTTATTGCTATGACTGAGGCAGCCAAAGAAATAACCTGGTTAAGCAGTATCTTAAATGTATGCTATGTCCGGGGTGTTGTAAAAGGCGAGTTAAGTACACCAATACTTTATGCCGATAACCAAGCAGTAATTGATTTCATAAAGTCTCCCATTGAGAATTATCATTCAAAACACATCGATGTAAAGTTATTTTTCATTCGTGATTTATATAACTCACAAAAATTTCTATTGCGCTTCATTAAGAAGCAAATTGAATTTAGCTGATGCTCTCACTAAACCTCTCACCAAGGCTGAACTAGAAAAGTTCATTTTGAGTATTTTTAAAGTAGGAAATATAGCTTGAACTGTGTCTTTCATTTCTTACTGCCAAATGTGGGTAATCATCATGTAAATTTTTATCAGAAATTCCATTAATAAGTGTACTAGAACCGTTCAGTGTTTATTATATTGTACTAGCAAAGTGTTTTTCTTAATGTATTAGAACCTGTGATTACTTAATATAAAAGCAAATGTGATTATACAAAATTCTCAAGGTATATTATGGTATTGTACATAACTTTAAATTTGTATATACCTAGGTATCAGTAAGTGTTTCACCCTCTAAGTGCATGGTATGAAAGTGTGCGAGTTGGGGCCCTGCATGTGTGTATAAATTCATGTTTAATTGTACATTTGATATAATTATGACGCATCATATAGCTGTGAAGTCATATGGTACTGATATATTTACCATGTAGAGTTTGAACTTTGAATTTGAAGTGTGCTTAAGTGTTTGTTTCATAAGTGTTTATAAAATAATAACGTACTAATTAATGTTGCGTTGTTGATATCTGAAAATGCTTTCATGTAAAAGAATGCCGGAGGTAATCCTTTTGTCAGAAGTGAAAAATAAGTTTCGTTTTATTAGTAGGTGACTCGAAGGGGGGGGGGGGGCTTGTTAGCAGAGTACAACCCCAAACAATAACTCATATTTATAAGTAATGTTCTTAAGCCAGCTTATGTACTGGTATCTAAACACATAATTCTAGTCACCTTTATAACTTTAAACCCAAACGAAAACGATTAAATCTATCACTTACTCCATTGTCTTCTATATTAAAATCTAAACAGTAGCTCAGCCAAAAACGTAAGTCGGCAGAATCGCCATATTGAACTAGGGCGACGCAATCGTGGAGCAGTAGTGACGTCACATCGTCAATAACAAATCACACTCGCTCCTAAGTGACGTTGCGATCGGGCCGTGTCATAATGGCAGACGCACGCATCTGTGCTCAGCGTTTGCTCCGTAACTTGCGGGCAGATCCCAGACGGAGCGTATATAAGCTGCGTGTTTCTGAGCAGAAATCAGTTTCGAGTTTCGTGTCGAGTTTTTGTTTCATTTCAAGGTGATGTCCATATCTTAGTTTATTTCTTTTTCGGAGTTAGTTCCGGAGCACCGGAGTTCGGTGCAAGTTCCCTTTAAAGATGTATTTTCAAGTATAGTGTTCCAGTCATCCATAATTTGGTAGTGATGTTGTGTAGCATGAAGTCACACACAGCTATCCCTATATAACGTTAAACGTCGACATCACAAGATGTAAAAGGGCTGAGTCTACTCCCGTGATATAAATGAAGATGACATTTAAGATAGCATGTTGTTAGTAGTATTTAAATTCCTGCTATGCACTCCGGCATTCCTTCAACAAAGGTATTGACTGTTATTTATCCCTGAGCTAAGTGTGAAGCCATGGTTCTTCTTCTTCTTTCTCTATATAACTTAGAATTGAAATCTTTAACTAAAGGTATGACTTGTAATTTTTAAACTTAAAACTTAATAGCATTTTTAATACATCCACCTTGTCATTTTGTAATTGTTTTTGTTGAATATTTTAATGTTAAACTAAAATGTTATTAGTTAATTCAAAGTCTCTTTACCGTAAAATCCCAATTATACGCCCCCCCCCCAACTTTGAATGATTTTGATTTTTTCCTTCGCTCCCGAAAATAAGCCCCCCTCTAACTCTTGGAGGGAGAAAAAGACGCTCTGTCTGATATTCCGCACGCGCCCCGGCAGCTTCAGCTCCTCCCCCTTAGCTTCACCAATTCCGTGTGTGACGTCATCGCGTAACAGATCGGAGTGAAAGAACGGCCTGAAACAGGCGCACGTCTTTCGCTCACTCTGAATACCCACCAGTATGATCGCATTTCTGAACGCACCCTGTTTTTTGTATTAGTTGGCAACGCTGAACTAACAGACTGCTATTGCTATACTTTGTGCGTTGCATGCATGTGATTTATCATCTTATCTCGTCCGTAGTGCGGTGAAGCTAGACCACGTGCGTCGCTAAGAAAAAGTTATTCGGTTGAGAAAAAACTCAAGGTACTATCGTGGCACAGGGAGAATGGTGCTTCGTTACATAATACGTCAAAGTTTTTTGGAGTAGACCGAAATGTTTGAGGCAATGGCTCAAAAATGAAAGTTTACTCCGAATGAATGACTACGGCGGTGCGAAGAAAAAACGTAAACTTGGAAGTGGACAAAAGCCGTTCTCTGAGGAATTGGATGACGAACTATACGAGTTTTTTCACAATGAAAGAGAAAACGGCAGAGTCGTAACCAACAAGCTCTTAAGTGAAGAAGCCCAGAAGATTGCTTTGAAGTTAGGGCTGACGACTTTCAAAGCTTCGGCCCAATACATAGCCAATTTTAAACGGAGGTTTGAAATTTCAATGAGAGTTGGCACTACTGACTCTCAAAAAACCCCAGAACTTCTGGAAGAAGAAATCAATTGTTTACTCAATTGTGTCAATGACATGAGAAAGAAAAATGGTTATACCGATTTTAATATCGGTAACATGGACCAGACCATGTGCCGTTTTGACATGCCATCAAATAGGACAAGTAATTGTAGAGGCGAATCGAGCATTCGCATTGCTAACACATCCTGCGCTAAGCGTGGATTTACGGTAGCTTTAAGTGCACGAGCATTTGGACATAAAATGCCAGCATTTTGTGTAATGAAAGAGCCTTCTGGAAGGATACCCCCAAGAGTTTTATCCAAATTAACTATACCACAAAATGTATGCGTTACTGCAACGACTAATGGATGGATGACGGGGACAGCAGTAAAAGAATGGATTCGTAAAATATGGAAAGACAATGATGATGATGTGCGCCGTTTACTAATTTTAGATCGAGCTCCGATCCATATCACAGAAGAAGCTAAGTCATCTCTTGAAATAGTTGACACTGATTTAATTTTAATACCTCCGGGATGCACTCGGTTTCTTCAACCAGCCGATGTCTGCTGGATTAAGCCCTTTAAAGATCGACTGAAGCAGAAGTGGGAAAGTTTTATGAGAAAGGCCGATGTTACCAAAAAAGGTAATTTGAAAAGCCCTTCCAGACAAGGCATTCTATTATGGGTATCGCAGGCATTGGAATCAGTATCCGAAGAACTCATAAAAACATCGTTTAAAAGATATGGCATTTCGAACGTTTTGGATGGAAGCGAAGACGGAGAACTTCACTCCTCTCTCAGCCGCGCGTTTAACAGAACGGAAGTGCGGGCGGAAGAAATTCGCGATCTCTTGTTTGAGGATGATGACGATGACGAAGATGAGTTTGAAGGATTTTCTTCAAGTAGTGATGATTAGACATTTGAATATTTTATGTGTAAATTCTTTTCTATTTTTTTTAATAAATCGGTAAGTTTTTACTTTTGGTTTTTTAAACACGTTTTATGTACATCAATAGTTTTAAAAAAGGAGTTCAATCAATTTTATAATAATCCCGATTACAAGCCCCTGCCGTGCCGAAATTTAAATCATTTTAAACTTGCAAAAGGGGGGGGCTTATAATCGAGATTTTGTAGCAAAAACATAATTTTTTCAATCAATTTTCAAAAAATCCTGAATATAAGCCCCCCTCCCAAATGTAACTAATTTTGAACTTGCAAAAGGGGGGGCTTATAATCGGGATTTTACGGTAATGAGTTTCAAACAAAACACTTTTTATTTCAGGTACTTAGGTTTAATTTTAGCAACGTTTCCATTCTGCTTAAGTTAAATTACTCTGCTAATTAATGAATTAATTTCATAATTAAACTTTTCAACTTTCGTCATACATTAAACCCAAAACATGGGGGTATATCCAACATTTACCCGCATGCCGCATATAAGTGATAATAACAAGCTATAAACAAGGGCAACAGTGGAAGGCTATCTATACAACTATAATAAATTTTTGGAAAAAAATTTTTCATATAACAAAAATCTGAATATTTATCCTTTGAATGGTAGCCTAAAGTTAAAAAATTTACTAACAACAGGTTAAAATGTATGCACAATTTATTACAGTCAAGGCTTGTTGATAACCGCTTAAAAATGTTCAAATATATATTTCTAAAATATAGTAAATCTGAGAAGAATTTTCTTAAAATATTTTTTTCTTTTAAATCATTTGTATATACTTTTTTAAAATCTTAAGTTAGTTAACAAACTACTACTAACACTAACCGAACATTTTCAACTATGGTCTGATTATTCCCAAGCTTTCTAGAATGGAGCTTTGTTTTTTAGTTTTAAGGGGAGGGGGTAAATCCTATTATTTGTACCTACAATGTAAAATCCCCAAATAATCAGCAGGGTATTTCAAAAAAGTTACATAATTTTAGTACTTAAATTAAAAAAAACTATTTATGTCAAATACTTCAAAGTTTTTAGAATATTTACAAGCTGTCTATGCACTATAATAAACAATAAGCATGTTAAAAACATATAAAACATTATTTAATACGGCGGATTAATTAGTTAAAATTTTTTATTTGGGAATACCTTATTCCCCCGTACATATATATTTCGGTTACACACATAACCATCATCAGTCGTTTCTGGTCAACCAGAAACGACTGATGATGGTTATGTGTGTAACCGAAATATATATGTACGGGGGAATAAGGTATTCCCAAATAAAAAATTTTAAATAAGCATGTATTAGTTGCGAAAATTTTATTAAAAATTGAAAATTTTGCTGTGCAGTTTCATTTTTAAGAATTTTTCTGAAAATTTCATAAAAGGCAGTTTTCTCATTTATTTCCGCCTGTAGTGGAGATTAATAAATCGACCTGAATTTTTTTGAATTTCTGGCTCTATTACTTGACTTTGTGTACAAAAAACAGACATCGAGGCAGATTTTGTTTCTTCGACATTTGCTTAGAACACAGTTTACAATATAACTTTCCAGAATTTTACCATAAAAGCTGTTCCAGCTAATATTGCCTGAATGTAAAGTAAAATAATGACCAGACATGGACTCATTTTATAGCTGAACATTTACATTTATATTTTATACAAATCTATATAGAGCATCTTGTAAAGTTCAGAGGAGAGTAGATTGAAGTGCACCGTCAAGTTTTTGGATTTACTATGTTTGCAGTTTAGATAACATAAACTAATTTAACTCTGGCAAATATTTATTTTTTTCATAAATGTTCGCATTAAAGCCTACCCCAAATTTAAGCCTTTTAGGCCCTGAATGACTTATCAGGACCAGACTTCGTGTAATCGTAATCGACTGTAATCGATTACATTTTCTTGTGTAATTGTAATATAATCGTAATCTGGCAATTAAATTTTTCATGTAATCGTAATCCAGTCATAATCTAGAAGTTTATTTATCGTAGTCTAATCGTAATCTAGAAATTTCATTTGCCAGATAGTCGTAATCGAAGAGCCTGTAATCGTAGTTGCTTTGATTACGAGACGATTACACAATGATTACAGTTGCCCAGTTTTAGTTTTTGTTCTGTTTGTTAGGAAAAAGATTTTCACGGGGAGGCACAGGCATGCCCTGAAGGCAGGAAGTTCCCCTGGAGCTCCGACGTTTGGAGGAAGACAGGAGCTCGCTTGTATTATCCCCCCCCCCCCGGGAAAATATTTAGATGACCATTCTTTGTTGTTGTTGTTGTTGTCTGTCGTCTTCTGTTCATCCGAGTCTGGACTGGTGAGAGACAAGAATGGACTTCCCAGAAGAAAGTGAGGATTGCCCAGGAGGGAATAGCTTGAGCTATTTCTTGCGGTGTCAGGTGTTTGCTTCATTTCTTCATTTTGATTTGCGGTCGTGACAAAGAACATAAATGGCACCTACACAGGAAAAAGTGCAGCATGTTTTTTCAGTTTTAGAAAAGTATAAAAATAAAAATGGAAAAGGATGTGCATTTAAAAACTATAAATGTGCTGTTTGGATTAGTGGACAACAGATAAACTTTGGTTCCTTGTGTTGTTTGGATAAGCAGGTAGGAGCGCATATATTTCCTTTAAAGAAAAGATTAGTATATCTTTGTGCTATTAATTTTGAGTATGTTACATAACAATGTAATAATTTTATGTAAAAAGACCTTTAGAAATATCAATATTTTTTAATGATCGATAAATTTCTGGATAAATGGGTAAAGAGTAGGGAACATAGACAGTGATCTACAAAACCCCTTCCCCCCCCCCTTTAACAGAATTAACATTTTGTTTTTTCCTTCAATAGAATTTGATGGTGAGTAAAAATGCGTGAAAATACATAATGAAGTATTAAAAATCAATTTCATCTTATTTTCGACTTGATTGGCTGCCTTGACTTTATTCTAAAAGTTTAACGAATAAATACCGTAATTTATGGAAGAAATGCCGCGGCATTTATGAGTTTAAAAGTTAAAAAATAGTAAGTGCGGCATTTCTACCGGGTGCGGCGTTCACAATATTTTTAATTTTTTTAGCCGATCTTCAACGAAAAATCGAAAAATTTGTTTAGTGATAATTTTTTCAAAAGATGCCGCCACCACCGACACGTACTCTTTAGCGTGCACAGATCACAGCGTAGCGAATCAGAATGCAAACCTACCCCCATAGAAAAAAGGTTTGGAGAAAGTCAGAGCACCCTGAGATGGGTCCATGTCTCGTGCTCTGAAGTGGATGGCTTCATACATCTAACCGATGTCTCCTCAATTAAGTAAAAAGAAAAAAAAATAGAAGTAAATCTTTTACATCTACATTTTAGAACTATAATTAAATTTTAATGAAGTTTTGAATATATATTTTGAAGGGTACCGCAAAAGTGCACTACCCTCTATTAAACGCACCCATTTTTCACATGAACCTCTATTGTTCTTAAAATACTGAATTTCAGCCAAAATTAGTCTATGTTGTGCACGATGCGAGTTTAACCTTTCCCCCCCCCCCCTCCCCCCCCCCCCAAAAAAAAAGTTAATCTGAAAGTTTTTTTTTTTTTTTCCGCCGTGCGGCTTTGCACCCTGTGCACTCTATCAAATAAACACTGCTAACTAATTGGTATGCTCAAGAAACGCTGAGTGCTTTTAAAATAAATCCCAATGTTATAAATATCAAAAATAATAAATAAATACCATCAAGAGTTGTTACACAACATTCAGTTTAAAACAACAATTTGCTGAAGCAAGCTCATTACGTAATCAACCGCTGGCCATCCGCTGGGGAGAAAATGTTTACTTTTAACTGGAGCCTTTTCTGACACATCGATTGCTGTTTTCATTTTAATGGCGCCTGGTAGTCTGTCTGAACTTTGTGCGGATGCAAGAAGGTTTTTAGAAGTTATTTTTTTATTTCTATAAATTTGCCTTTGTGAATATAAACATTGATATCTGATTATTTGAAAATAGAAATCGTAAGCTTCGTAAAATAGTGGCAAATACTTTAAAACATTCTATAGGAAGGGGGAGAAAAAAGGAGATTTTTTTACCGTTTATCCAATTACTCCCAAAATATATCCGATCAACTTAATAGCTTTTTTAATAAATTAAGTCTAATAAGTAATGCAACATATTTTTTATTTATTTTTTGTTAATTAAGAAATTATTTTAGAAAACATTGAATTTTATCTGGCATTGACTTCTTCTGACCACGATCACCCCCCCCCACCTCACCAACGATCGCGGCTGTGGCTTTTCTGATGATTTTCTAGCTAACTAAGCTCATTTTCGTGGGTGCGGCGTTTCTTCCATAAATTACGGTAATTTATTTTCTTTTATGACAGTGTTAGTGATTAGTCCCAGAAAACAGTTCAATTTTTTTTAAAAATATGATTCACGAAGTGTTTATATTTTGTTTTTTTTGCTGATGAGTGTGAAAATTATTTAAAATATTTTGTTTTTATCTAATTTGTACTGTACACATAATATATTTAAACATAGTACGTCTTTCGAACTTGAATTGTTGGCATCTATGTATTATCAATTTGGAATTAAAATGGAGACTAATTATATATAACTTTTCTATTGTGTGTATTATAAGCTTTTATAATTCCTCAGAGAATTCGCATTAACCAGGGTTCGCACTAGACCGTGGGATTGCGCGATTCCCGCAATGCCACATTAAATCCCACTCAAAAAAATAACAGTCGCGGGAAAAGCCCACATGCTGGGTTGTTCAATTTTGATGTAGCAGCAAAATATTTAATGGGATAAAGAATCAAAGATATCATTAAATTGTATTGTTATCAAAATCATTTGTGTATTACATTGTTAAGTTTGATATTTATAATCTGTTGAGCTCATTTTAGGCGGGGTCAGTGGGGTGCCACGCCCCAATGCCCTTTTAAAAAAAAATCGTTAGCTCCCCGATGATGAAAAACTAGACACACTCTTTTGCCGCAAAGTTTTTTTTTTAATCTCTAAAAGTTTCTTTGACCCTTTTATTTGTTCAACTGTTTTTTGTTTGCTCACACGTAATGCGCTAATGATACATGATAACTGAAAGGGATGTATTTGCGCAACTTTTATGGTAATAGAACTCCCACGCCTTTTTTCCTTCTCTGCGAAGACGGGAAGCGTTCGGGAGGCCCAGTCGGGGTAGTAGAGTAGCTGATCATGATGAGATGGGGGGATGGAAATCAACTATGTAAAAATTCATTCATCTATAATTTTTTTATTAATGGACCGTTTTTTTTTAAATTTTGTTGATCACTTTGAAATGCAAAAATTGATTCAGAGTCTAAATTTTAAAAAGACATCTTAATTTGTTCAAAAGTTAGAAATTTATAATATCACATTTATAATGATAATTTGACAATATCACTGTCAAAACATAATTTTTTCCCCCCTTTCTTACTTTGTGGTTTTCTTTCTAAGCTAGACGGGGAGGGAAAGATAGAATCCATGTTCTTATCACCTTTCAGGCTATTTCAATATTGCCAGTTAAATAATTGACCAGCTGATTGCTAATATCAACAGAATAGTTATTATCAGGGGCGTAGCCGGGGGGGGGGGATATCGGGATATTCCCCCCCCAAAATTTTTGGATTAGTGATGAAATGCCGTCTATTTATAGACATATAAGTTCATATCCCCCCCCCCCGAAAAATTTTCCTGGCCCCGAAATATTCTTATTAATTAATTATTTATAATTTATTTTAATAAGTTAATTAACAAAGTTACTTAAAAGTAATTTAACCATTTACATAACTTAGCTTTATCAACTTAATTAATTTTATCTAATTTTTAATAAAGACTAGTAATTAATTTATTAATAAAGATTACTAATGAATTATTATTAATTTATAAATCAATAAAGCATTGTTTTACTGAATTCTTCATAGTTTTTTTCCTGAAGTAGAAGTGCTTATAATCAGGATATGTAATGCTTTTTTTAAGAAACATAATGCTCTTTCAAAATAATGATGCCCTTTTTTAAAACCTTTGCACCCAGCCATTTTTCCTACCTAGAATGAGCTCTAATCTTAGACATTGTATTTTTGTAATGACATTATTTTTGCTTGTAAAATGTGAAAAAAAAATTTTTTTTGGAAACAAACAAAATTCTCGCTCTCACTCAGATTTTTAAAAATCCCACTTAATTTTGGAGCCAGAGTGGGAGAATCTCACCCAATTTTTCTTCCTAGTGTAAACCCTGCATTAACCAACATAGGCGTAGGACAGGGGACAACATGCTCCGCAATTTCAAATGTATGTATGTATGTGTATGTTAAATATTCAATGTGTAAAAGGAGTTCTTGACCAGAGACGAAAATGTGTGTCAGTTCTTTAGCATATATAACAGCTAATTGCTTAGAAAGTGCACATCTTTGAATCGTTAATTATTTATAAAATAGTTTTACAGTAAATTCGTGCCTTTTTTATTGTGATTGGCATTACGTTGGGTTTTACCCTTCACACCACCAATATCACTGTCCATTTTTTTGTTTATTACATCATACCAGCACCAATACACTATATATGACTAGCAGCTAGAACTCAAAAAGATACTTTTCTCCTTGACTGTAATGCGCATGTGCAAGAACTTCGCCTCTGATCTCTCATCCTTAGATAAATGGTTACCAACATTGGCGCGAATGCCGTGTTTTTGGCTAACTATAAAAGAACAGGAAATTCCAAACGATCTGTCAGACAGGAGAGCAAAACCTTGTCTTTTATTTCAAAAAAGTAAATGCTGAAGAAAAGAAAGGATGAAAAGAAATTAAATAATTATAAATTTAGCTTTTAAAGGATGTTTAAAAAATTGTCAGTTGCTAGCAGCGAAGAAATTAAATAATTATAGTTTTTTTAAAGAATGTTAAAAAAAATCATTTGCTAACATGCATTTTTTTTAACTAAAAGCCTGATTAGATTAAAAAGGAAAATTTTAAATCAGCATTAAATTTCGTAACAAAAATTTTAAACTAAAAAAATATTCCTTTTTAAAATTTTAACCTGGATAAGTTTTAAATTAGAAATGAACATTGAAATTCATGACAATAGTTTTAATTTTCTTTTTTTTTTTTTCTTTTTGTAAGTTTGAGGTTAGAGTAAAATTAATGAAATTTATACAGTAAAACAGCGGTTCTCAACCTTTTAACGTCGCCCCCCCCCCAACAAAGGCTAACTTACGGTGGCGCGTCCCCTCCCCTCACATTTTTCAACATACATTCAGTTTTTTAATCTTTAATAATGAACATTCAGTCGAATTTTCTACTAAATAATGTTATCAGTAAAGTTTGAATGAACATTTTAAGCGAAAATGAATATATATTTGAGTAAAAATTAGAATGAATAAGATGATTTTTTTAAAACGCTGCAATAAATAATTGAAACATCTTAATTTAAGGAGGTAATTGTTAAATGGGAAAGGAAAACCTTTTACTCTTTCATTCTAATTATTACTTTGATTTAAAAAGCCCTTAATAGAATGTAATTAAATCCCATTTACCATATCAGGTGAACAAACTGTATAATATGAAAAAAATAAAACCTCAAATAAAATAGTTTTAATATATATATATATATATATATATATATATATATATATATATATATATGCTTTTAAATCAAAGTAATAATTAGAATGAAATATAGTAGTAGGTTTCTTTCTATTTAACAATTAATTATCTCCTTAAAATGAAGATGTTTCAATTATTTCTTGTATAAACTTTCATTAATTTCACTCTAACTTCAAAGTTACAAAAAAAAAAAAAGAGAGAGAGAGAGAGAGAGAGAGAATTATAACTGTTGTCAGGAATTTCAATGTTGATTTATAATTTCTAAATCAAATCTATTCCAGGTTTAATTTTTAAAAAGGAATATTTTTAGTTAAACTTTTTTGTTACGAAATTTAATGCTAATTTCAAATTTTCCTTTTTAAACTAATCCAGCTTTTAGTTAAAAAATGCATGTTAGCAATTTTTTTTAAACATCCTTTAAAAAAATTTAAAAGCAACATTTATAATTATTTAATTTCTTCGCAGCATTTATTTTTTTCTTTTTAAATAAAAGACACGGTTTTGTTCTCCTGTCTGACAGATCGTTTGAAAGTTCCTATTCTTTTGTAGTTAGCCAAACACGCAGCTTTCGTGCCAATGCTGATAACCATTAGTCTAAGGATCATAACAGATCAGAGGCGAAGTTCTTGCACATGCGCATTACAGTCAAGGAGAAAAGTATCCTTTTGAGTTCTAGCTGCTAGTCTATATATGACCCACCACACTTTTAAGGTGTATGTTTAGAGATATCTTTAGACATCTCCATTCTGCTATTCTTAAGTAATTCTTATTAGTAGTATTCTTAAGTCTTTCTGTAATTCTTAAATTATCCTCAATAGATAGTATGCATGTAGTTTTGAGTTAGTAGTTAGTTTTGAAGTTTTAAAACGGCATGTGTATTCTAGAAATTAAAAAGTTTGTTCGGCAGGCCCGGTTTCAGATATTTAATGCCCATATACCTGTTATGAAAGTATAAAAAAAGGAGTTAAACTGTGTGTGAAGTTTTCTGTGAAATAATAACTGCAATATATGTCAGCCTCATCTATTCAGATTCAGGCTAACGGTTATTGTGGAGGAAACAATACATTTATCGAGAGCCCATGTTTTTAGCATTTTACTCAATGCATTAAAAAATCTTAAACTTTGGTTTAATATGTTCGTGCACATCGTTGCAAGATCGTAACGACAGAGGTTCCACCTTCACGGCTGAATATTACTACTTTTCATGCGTCTGACAGTACCTCTTTCGAAACCAGCAAACCAGGACATAGGCAAGGAAGCAACACTGAGCATAGAAGGGATTAAATATATAATTTTGTATACTAATTTTTGCTTGATTAGGTTAAACCTGGGTTCATTTCAAAGATGTGTTAAACCACCAAGCCGGTCCCCCCCTCCCACCCCACACACACACTGCAAATGACATATGTATAAGTTAAAATCGGAAAATGCCATGTTCAAATAGAGGTTCGTATGCATTAGAAAGCTTTTCACAAGTGGGCCTAGGAAATCAACCAGGTTCGTCTAATAGTAAAACAGTTCTTGCTGTATGGTATTCTTGTAATTTAGCTCCCTGAACAGATGGACCCATTATTCTGTTCTTGAGTCAAAATTGTAAAATTTAGACATTATAATATCAACGCCAGGAGGGTAAAAAGAAAAGTTCTGTAATCGTAATCTAATCGTAATCGGACTCAAATGTAATCATAATCGAAAGTGTTAATAGATTACATAATCGTATATCTAATTGTGATCGGAAATTGGGTTTTTATGATAATCGTAATCTAATCATAATCGGGAAATGTATTTTCCCAATTAATCGTAGTCTAAAAGTGAAAAGTTATCGTAATCGATTACACGTCTGTGTAATCGGCACGAAGTCTGATCAGAACCTCTATTCACGTTCATTTCGTATTTCATAGATTTTTATCTTTAAATCTGATTTATTATTGAACACAGCAAAAAAAATTGAAAAGCCTAGTACGGTTTTCGAATGGTCTTCATTGATTTTCCTATATTTTCAGTCTGGAGTTAATTTTGATATGTAGTAATTGTTAATACAGTTTTCACAACCTAATAGCTAGTAAAATTCTGGATTGCGATTTATATATTCATTAGTATATTTTTTTCTAAAGAAGTGGGATGGAGGAGAGAAAAGAAAACATTTTCTGAAATCAAGGGGCCCCAAATTGAAACAGTAAATATCAAATGGTTAAATTTTTGCTACTGATCAGAAGTCAATTCCTACTCTGCAGCAGACCCAAAATAAGACTAAATGAGTATTCAAGCATGAAATGATCTTTTTAATAACTTTGTGAGACAGCGAACTGGGCAATTTATGAAAATGGTTTTAACAAAGTAAAGGAGATTATTCCCAGAACCCAGAGCCTTACTAAAGTCAAGAGGAAACAGGGCAGTTAGCCAGGGACCCCGTTGAATAAAGGGCCCAAAATTATAAAACAACACTGTTACCTACAGTTAGAGATCTGCGCCGCCGCGCCTCGCCGCCGGGCATTTATACCACGCCGCCACCGCCGAGGTCTAGGCCGGCGCACCGATTGCATGCCGCAGCGTACAATCGGATTGAAAACTAAAAAAAAAAAATTGTACCCAAGCTTTCAACTGCTTATTTTTTTCTGGATTCTTCTTAACCTTTTACTGGCCAATGTTTCCAATTGCGAATATTAAAAAAAATTTGAAAAATTAAATTTTATCAATATTGACTGGAAAAAAAAATAGCAGATAAAGTTAAAAAATGACTTGATTGTTTGAAACGCAAGTTGCATTTCTATCATTAGTGGAAAACTGGAAAAAAATCATAAAAATAGCCATTTTCATAAATTTTTACACAGCTATCTTGATCCCTTCAAGCTTATCTTTATTTAAATTTAAAAATAAATCTTCCATAAAGTCTTAATATTTTGCTTATTATTTAAGCCATTGATCCACAACCTCCGGCCCACGGACCGGTTCCGGTCCTCAGATCAAATAGTACCGGGTAGCCAAGGAGCATTAAGTTCTTTCGATTTTATTTACTTTGGTGTATTTCTCTCAGTTTTTTGTGACTTTATCGTGTTTGTGTTGATTTATACCTTTGTAACAGAAGAAATAATGTAATTTTTTAACATTTCTCTTTTTCTTTTTGTTGTTTATTAAAGATTTCAAGATCATGAGTTAAAATTGCAGTCATAAAATAGACAATAAATGTTCTTTCCTTAAAACTATTCCAGACAACAACTCTGCCGGTTGAAATGCTACATCACTTTAGATTCATTTTGTGTGTGTGTGTAATTGTATTTAATTTTGGAGGCATGTTTAAATACAACCAAATTAAAGTTATTAAAACAAATCAATCTAAATTAGAAACATTCAACGCCCTCGCCGTCCCACCCTCAGCGGGCCATGGTAAAATTATCAGACGTTGAACGGTTAGTGGCGATAAAAAAGTTGGAGAGCACAGATTTAAGCTACCCATCACTATATCATAGCTGCCAACCGTTCCGATTTTATCGTAATATTTCCCACCACTATTTTTGAACAATTTTATTTTAAATTAAAAATATGTACTTTTATATATGTTCAACTGCCAAGAAAAAATTAGTGGCGGGCAGGGGTCGAAATTTGCAGTTTCCGGGGACAATCCGATTTTTAAATGGGCAAGTAAAACCGCAGAGGTGATGCGATAAATGGAACTATTTACGTTACCTATCTATCCCAAGTTACAAACGATTAGAATTAATTCTTTTATAACAAGAAGTCTTAATAAATACTGGTGTTGGAATGTAAAATCGACAAAAACTTTGTATAATAACACACACATATAATAGCACATTTCAAATGAAAAACCAAATCTACTAAATTTAGAACTCATGATAAAGGTGCATGAAAAACTTAAAATGATGATTTCTTTTTAAATAAAATATATATTTTATTTAAAATAAAATTGTGTACATCCCCCCCCCCCCCCGTTTAAATGACTAATATCCTTTAATTAACTCATTAGAAGGCAAAATATGCAGAAAACGAATTCAAAATATGGCTGGATCTGAATTCGGTCTGTAAAAGGCTAACACTAGTAACTTGTAAAGATACAATTTAAATTTTTTGAATCAATGGCGTAATTTGATTGCTTTAAAAATTGCTTGAACATTGCTTTAACCTCAAAAAACCCTAAAAAAAACACCTATACCCCAAAAGAACATATACACAGGTTTGGAATGCAGTGGTGGATTAATGCAAGTCTGTCGGTGGGGGCGGTTAATTTTGGGGCGGTTAGTTAGAAGATTGGCATGTACATCCATTTTATGGAAATAAAATAGGATCTTTTAAATTAATTTCTTTTTTTCTCTGAGGGTGGGGGCGATCGCCCCTTCCGCCCCCTCCCTTTTAATCCGTCCTTGTTGGAATGGTTCATGAAGGCTGTGGAGAAAAAAAAATGCTTAAAAGCAAATGTATCAATTATACACTGACAGCTATAAATGTATCGTGAATGTGCTATAACAGCAATATAAACCCATCCGATTTTGATAAAATCTATTGTTTCAGTTTTGCAGTAAAAATGTTTTAAATGTGCACCGAAGCGGCAAGCTCATACTCTGGAGCCCCACCACTGGCCGACCGCAGAGTGCTCTGAATTAGGAGACGGAAGGTGCCTGGTTCAAACCCAGGTCGCGTACGTCGACCCAACCGTCTGGAGTTTTCCGCCGTTTCCTCCGAAATGAATATTAGACCCCTTAGAAGACTCCCACGGACAGCACTCCACACCTCGGCCTAGAGCCCACATGTAGCTAATTGGCTGTAATCCCACAACAGCAGATAATCATACTCAAGACTAGTTTTCAGTCTTAAAAAATCTTTAAGCATCAATTTATACATAGGTGTGTGTGTGTGTGTTTATACGCATACGCCCATTTTCATTATGCTCTTTTTCAAAAAAATTTCCACGCCGCGGCGTGCCGCCGGGTTTCTGAGGTCGTTACGCCACCGCCGCGAATTTCCGTGCGGCGCAGACCTCTACCTACAGTAGAAATGTATGCGTATCACACATACATACACCAGTATGATCAATATACTCAAAAAACTATGTTTGAACTGGGTATACTTTGGTATGTGTAAATGCATATGCTTATATCAGAACGAAAGAGGGCCTGCATCAGCGATGTCTTCACACTGGAGACGAACTCTGCTAGACCTCCTTCTTTGTCTTCCACACTAGTCTTCTCCGAAGATTTCGATAATAAAGTCTGGGTCATTTTAAATACCATTCCCAGGCCCAATAATTCACAGGAAACCATTCGCTTTAGCAACAGACAAAAGAGGAAAGAGGACTCTGCAGTGCATCTCTACCTCTGCAGTCATGGGGTCCAGATGTTTTTTTCCCTCCTTTGAAAAAAGATGAAAGAGAATTGATATGGGATATCCTATTGAACCAGTAGAAAAGGACCTCTTTTTAACAACGTTTTAACTTTTGAAGATGCCGAGTAGCAATACTTTCATTCAACTAACATAATTTAATGAATTGGAATTTCTAGCTGTGTGTTAGATTAAATATAAGATTAAAAAAAATATAGAGAGCTACTTTTGCTTTGGGGGCCCCTCTGAAGCTGGGCCCGGGTGCTTTGCATCTGCAGCATACCCCCTGTGGCCAGCCCAGAGCTCAAATTTGGTATGTATGTTACTGTGAAATACCGAAATTGGAGAATGTTGACTTTCACAGGTGAATGTCAACACATACCAAATATGTCGGTGAAAGACCGAATGTTCGCTTATATTTTTGTATATTCGGACTACCACTGGTGAATGACAACAAAATCAGGTATACTCTGGTGGAAGACGAAGTCAACAGGAAAGCAAAAACGTAGCAAAAATATTTTTATTCTGTTTGGAGAAGGTTATTTTGACATGAATCCATGATTCCTATGGCTATAGAAAAAAAGTTCACTATGGTATAAATGTCAAGTTTTTTATAGCTCAAAATAAAGCTAAAATCTTAATATTTATCTAAGTACATCTAAGAAGACATGCAATAGCGAGTATCTTATTGTTTTTTCACGCTGGAATATAAAGTGCATGATCAAAAATCTAATCACTGGTTGCCCTTTAACTATTATACAGTGTTTAAACTCTCCGCAAGTAGTACCACAGTGAAAACTCCTCTACAGGGTGACAAACCCCTGTCTTCACCAACACTCATCTCAGAAAGAGAGCCATAAACATTACAGCACCCTTGGAATGTTTGATCACACCTGAAATACGGAGAAAATGCAAATCTTAATACATTCAACATACACAGTTACTGCATGGTGAATGTTGACTTTGCTGGTGTAGCTGAGAAAAAAGTATAATTAGAAAATATTTTGGCCATACACCAAGTGACGATCTGAATGTTAACATTTACCGGTGAAAGTCGACATTCTCCTGATTTCGAACTTTCACAGTAACCCCTGTAACATAAACACTGCAACAATGTTGCAGACAGTTTTTGTTGACATATTAAAAAAAATTTTTTTTTTTTTTTTATTGTCTGCCCCCAAAATTGTTTTTTAATTGTCCGCAAATTTCGGGCACATCATGCCGCAGCTCGTTACACTGCCTCTCGTCTCTGCTCAGTGATGATGTCACTAAATGCAGCACAGCGGAGTCTGCCGACGGAGATGTTGTGTAGTGAAATGGAACGGCTGAGTCCAGCTTTTAACATTTTTGCCCCCTCCTGGTTTCACATTTGTATTATTATTTGCCAAGAATCACCATTTTTTATTTCCCATTTTCGGTTCGTTTTGCAGTACATCTTGAAAATACGTTTATTAAAATGGCCCCTTCACAGAAATACGATTCAATACAATAACCCCACCATAAAAATAGGATTAATTGCAAACAGCTTTTCTACAAAATTACCTTCTATGAAATCGGACTTTTCTCGCTGATATTTCTAATTAAAATGCCTTTCTAAAATGTTCAATTTTTTTCAGATTGAAATATTGTAGTTGCATTTTTAATTCTCTTCCCTAGTAGCAATAGGTGATTGGCATTTCTTTGGGCGATAAACGGATTGCATGATTTCTCATCGCTCACCTAAATGCAATACTTGGCCCAGCTACAAAAATTCCATCTAAAAACGATGATTGGGATGTGTACTGAAAAAATTCATCGGGCCAGTATGCAAAATTGTCTCCTAATACGGTACTTGGTATTTGCTGCGAGCAGATTGCTTGGCCCATCTGCCTGAATTTGATTGTTAATAAACTGAACTCAAGCAAGTGCGCGACCCGAGCAGATTTTGCCAATGAAACTCTACCCATGCGCAGTTTTGGCCGAGTTTTTGCAGTCGAGAGTAACAGCAAAGATGGTCGTTCGTCACATGCATGGAAGTTCTGTGAGTGGAATTGAATTTTGCGTCGTGTAGTGAGTATCCTTAAATTATTTTTTGACATTATTTTACTGTATTGTATTTACACTGTACATTAATTTAGTTATAAATGACTAAAAATACATTTCCCTTAAAAGAGCTTTTTTATGAATTAATTCACGAAACTTAGCTATTTTTGTCACATGTTATTACGGCTTACATTCTATCCAGCTTATTTCGAAATAATGAAATTATATTTAGGGATGATATTGTTTCAAAACTATTCAGGTGTATGGTGCCTGAAAACTTAACCCAAATTGAATAGGTGAAATAAATCTGAAAAATTTATTCCCCGAAATGTGTGGTGATCTTGGAGATGTATAACTCCATGGAGACGATAATGTTTTTCCGCATGAGAAATAACAACGTTTGGTCTATTTCTTTTTTCTGTAATCAATTTGTTTACTTTAAGCTATAGTAAAATTTCTGTCAGGGTTTAAAGTAGAAGACATGGCCAATGTTAAATCTCGACGATCCGATCGCTAAGTTATCGTGTTTAATTTGTATTTATGGAGCACAGTACTAAAACCCACATTGTTTGTTGAATATAGATGACATTGTTAGTTGAATATATGATGATTGATGACAGTATACAATATTAAAAATACTAATAATCAGACTTCCTCTTAGAAGAAATTATTCGCATTTTGCCAGCAGAGGTGATTTAACACTTGAAATTATGAGACATCATTAAGAAACCAAAAGTTCTTTAATTAAAAGAAATATCATAAAGTTCAAATACATTCACGCTCGCTGAGCGTCTTACAGAACTAGCATACACAGAAGATACAGAGGCTAGAATCGAATAGCATGCCATAGAAATGCAATAATCGCAGGCAAAAGGAACCACATTATATACGTACAATTCACATGTGCAACAGTTAATTTGCATAAAACAAAGTTCTGACCGGCCAATCAGAAACAAAATGTCTCCGTTACTATGGAGACATGCTGCGGCGATCACGGCTCATGAGAAAACCGAAAAGAAGAACCGCGGGAGAAAACGTGACGTCACGCGGCGAGTGAAGTCGCCGCCGACCTTCGACGAACGCCGAAGAGGGGAAACAAACGCGTGGGAGGCTAGCAAGCGGCCCCCTCTCATGCACCGTGATCGCAGCAAAAAAAACCATCATTTCATGATCAAAACATGAAGAAATTCAAAATTACTTTCACAAAACCTTTACACATTTAAATTCAAAACATTTTAGTATATATATTAAACGATGCAACACAATACAATACAATAAACCTTATTAGACGTATTCTGCAGAATTATTTACAAACACATATTAATTTTTTTTTTTTTTAAATCACAAACATTCCTATGCAAGAAAACAGTATATTATACACTTCGTTCAAATATAGCCTCACAAAATTTGTTCAGTCCATGTTTGTGGAGTGGCTTCGTAAATACATCAGCTAAGTTCTTTTTACTATGAACATATCTAAGTGCAAAAAGTCCATCATTTACTAAATCCCTTATAAAGTGTAGTTTTACGTCAATGTGCTTAGATCGAATATTCTCAATAGGCGATTTTGCATATCTAATCGCGGCCTCATTGTCACAAAATATCTTATTGTCTTTTAATTGTAATTCGGCAATTCCCAATTCATTACATTCATCTAAAATGTGTTTTATCCAACTAACTTCTTTAGAAGCTTCCGTTAAAGTAACAAATTCCAATTCCATGGTAGAAAGACTTACAAACTTTTGTTTGAACGTACACCAAATTACGGGCGCATTACTCATGAACAGCAATATCCCACACATAGAAATGCGATCATCTCTATTGGATGCGAAGTCTGAATCACTATAACAGTTAATTTCTACATTAGTTACATCTGACAAATTAAGTTTATAATCTCTTGTATATTAAACATAACCCAATAATCGCAATAATGCGTTCCAATGCTTTACACCGGGGTTTTCTTGGAATTGTGCTAAAATATTTACAGCATAACAAAGGTCTGGTCTCGTACGGTTCGCGAGATACGACAAACATCCCACAACGTTTCTATATGGTAACTTTAACATTTCATTTCTTTCCGATTCTGATGCAGGACTGTCCGTCTTTGACAGGATACAGCCTTTAACAATGGGGAGAGTTGATAGCGGAAAATTAAAACTTTTGTATTGTTCGCAAATTTTATCTATGTACTTATGTTGGTGTATGTATAACTTTCCAAACTTTTCTTCAAATTCAATTCCTAGAAGCATTTTTGTTTTTCCTAAAACAGTGATATCAAATTCATTTCTGAACAAACTTACAATGTGGTTGACGCAGTCCAATGTTTTTCCAAAAATCAAAATGTCATTGACATACACAAGAAGAACAACATTATCACTATATACGTATGTACAATAGCTCCATTCTAGTCTTTTAAATTTTAATTTTTCTAGTGTTCGGTCAAGTTCACAAAACCATTCTTTACCGCTCTGCCGTAAACCATACAAAGCTCTTTTAAGTAGGCAAACGTGATCAGGATGGTTGGGATCTTTGAATCCCTGTGGCTGATACATGTAAACTTCTTCCTGTAGAGGTGCATATAAATACGCACATTTAATATCGATTTGACAGTAACACCAATTAAAGAAACATACAAGAATTGAAAAGAATAGTCTGATTAATGAAAAATTAACTACCGGACTAAAAACTTCGTCATATGTGTCGTTTCTATATTGCGCGAATCCTTGCGCTACAAGTCTGGCCTTATATTTTACTATCCTATTATTTTCATCACATTTTAAATTATATACCCAGCGGTTCCCTATAATTCTTTTATTATCAGGTTTAGGGACTAGTTCCCACACATTACGCGAATGCATCATCTTTAATTCTTCGGCCATAGCACACTGCCATTTTTCGACTTCCGCAGATGACATACATTCATTATAATTACTGGGAATTTTTATTTCTATATTAAGCGCTTCGGGTTGACAATTGTCCGTTGTTTCATCTAAATTTATTTGATATGTCACTTTTCCTGAATAAGTGTTCTTACCACTAAAATCAAACAGATTACTATCAAATTTAATGTTATGCGCTTTACAGTATTTCTCTACCTCATTACCGGATCTTAAACGCATATTTTTACCCTCAATGTTATAATAAATATCAACTCGCGTTCCATCATTTCGTGGAACAGCACGTCTAATCCAAATGATGTTTTCATCTGGGGGGAGGGCGATTTCACCATGTGTTTGCTCAAGACTGGTTAAATCCATATCATTTTTGTTGAAAATATACAAATCTTTTATTACTCTAACTGGGTTCCAGTTCGGCTTCCACACACTTAATTCTCTCATTAAATTTAACATTTGATGTTTCTATTACTTTATTTTCATTTTTAAGAAATATCCGATAACCTCTAGTATCCGACGTATACCCTACCATTATGCCGGTTTTTGCTTTTAAACTTAATTTATTTCTTAATTTCTTTGGTGTGTTTACATAGGCTGTGCAGCCAAACATTTTAAAGTAAGAGACTACTGGTTTTCTACCTGTAAAAAGTTCGAATGGTGTTTTATCTTTATTTTTATGACAAATTCGATTCCAAGTGTGTACGAAGCATTGAATTGCTTCGCCCCAAAATTTATTACTTAAACTGCTGGCATGAAGCATAGCCCTAACTGTGTTCATCGCTGTTAAGTTAAACCGTTCACTAACACCGTTTTGTTCTGGTGTGTAAGTATTTGTTCTTTCAGCATGAATACCCTCTTTGTCAAGAAAATTTTTAAAGTCTTTATTACAAAACTCCATTCCATTATCTGTACGCACATTTACAATTTTTAAATTTAATTGCCGTTCCATTCGTCTTTGGTATTTTTGAAAACAATAAAAAACTTCAGACTTTTTCTTCAAAGTAAAAACAGTTACGTGCCTAGAATAATCATCGGTGACAGTTAAGAAATATTGGCTACCGTCAAGTGACGCAACGGGCAACAGCCCACATACATCAACATGCAATAATTCAAGCGGTTTCGAAGATCTAATATTCGATATAGGTTTAAAACTCTTCCTTCGCGCTTTAGCTAGTTTACACGACGTACAAGATTCTTTATTGATTTTTAACGTGGGTAATCTACGATCACTATTATTTTTACTAGTATGCACTAAATAATCCATATTAGCATGATTAAACCTGTAGTGCCAAAGGGCTAATTCACTGGTTGTTTCAGTTGACAGATTATACATTTTACTTCCTACCTTTTTGCCGTCCGTTTTATTTTTAATGTAGTGCGAGGGTTTGAAAAAATAAAGACCATTGGTACGTTTGGCATAAAAAATTGCTTCACCTGCTTTATTATATACCCAAATTTTATCGTTTCTACCTATAAACTTTGCACCAGCACTTTCCACCTTCAAACCAGATATCAAATTTCTACGCAATTTCGGTGAGTACATCACATCCGTCAGCTTTATAATATGCACTTTTCCATTAAGACGTACACCAAACTCTACAGTTCCAACACCTTCTACCTCACTTTCTAAGTTTCCAATCACGAGAGACATTGTGGTGTTTTGTACTGGTTTATATGTGGAAAATAAACTTTTGTTGTTGCAGAAATGATTAGATGCACCTGTATCAAATACCCAAATTTTGTTTATTACTGCATTAGATTTACTAGCTTCAACATTAAGGAGATTTTCGTTTACTTTAACATCACAATAATTACTAGATTTTACTTTTCGTTTTGTACCACTTTTATTTCTATTAAAACTAAGCTTTACTCTGCAATTGGCTATTACATGTCCGTATTTTTTACACCGGAAGCAGGGACCTAACTTGTTGGGGTTTTCATTTTTATGATTTTGCGTGTCCTCAACAGTTGTGGATAACAAAGTACTCTCGTAATTACTTGTGTCCCCCTTCACTTGACGAATGCGTCCCTCCTCTACAAGGAGTTCGTCTAAGATTTTCTGAAAGGTAAAGTCTTTCTCTGGCCAACGATAAATCGTTTGTACTATATTCTGAAAGTTAGAATCTAAATATCGAATGAGCTGAAATCCCTGATATAACTCCTCAACAGGGTGACCTAAGTCGCGTAATTTAAGTATTGTTTTCTTTACTTTAGCAGCAAATAATCCAATTCCTTCTTCCGCAACATAATGATGCGAGAAAAATTCATCTAAAAGTTGTATAGTTCTAGCTCTAGAAGAGGGTTCGAAATGCTTTTTAAGCGTGTCCCATGCAACATCACCCGAATCTACCGTTGATATAAGTGAGCGAAGATCAGGGCTAACACCCAGATATATCGTCGAATATGCCCTCGCTTTACGCAAATTGTAGTCTAGTATTTCCTTTTGTGTAGCTTTATCGTCTAAAGCGGGTTCAGTTTTATCAATAAATTTCCAAACTCCCCTTTCCATTAACAAAACCTTCATGTCATCTTTCCAGGTGTTCCAGTTCGATGCATTAAGCATCTCTATTTGGTTGTGACTTTCGTGAATATGCGAGCACATTATTACCACTTTACAACACTAATTTATAAGAAGTATAATAAACACATGCATATGATGAAAATTTAAATATAACTTACAACACGGGAGAGTCCTACTTCATACTGATGAAACCGAAACATTACTGCAAGGAAAAGTTCCATAGTCTGCTAAAAGGCTCCTTTAAAGCTTGGCTGAAACGCCGATATGCTCGGCCCCCGTCGAAGCAACTCAATAAAAGTCCATTTCCACACAAGGAATAACACGCCAGCTTGAAAACAAAAACACTAAACCGGGGATTCGAAAGCTTGACTGGTGACGGAACTCTTGAAGGCACAAGATGATGATACTTGTAGAATACGACAACAAGGATGATGACAAAAGAAACACTAGAGCCGGAACACTTGCTTCATAACGCCGCTACACTCCTCGGTGAAGACACCTCGGTAACGCCGAACAACGGAAAACACCGGCCGGGTCTTGAGTTGAAAATGACAATGCACGTACGCTGTCATTATTAAAAGTCAGCAATGAGCAGTTTTACAATGGGATTGCTCGGCCCATAACCAAAATCTTAGAAGAAATTATTCGCATTTTGCCAGCAGTGGTGATTTAACACTTGAAATTATGAGACATCATTAAAAAACCAAAAGTTCTTTAATTAAAAGAAATATCATAAAGTTCAAATACATTCACGCTCGCTGAGCGTCTTACAGAACTAGCATACACAGAAGATACAGAGGCTAGAATCGAATAGCATGCCATAGAAATGCAATAATCGCAGGCAAAAGGAACCACATTATATACGTACAATTCACATGTGCAACAGTTAATTTGCATAAAACAAAGTTCTGACCGGCCAATCAGAAACAAAATGTCTCCGTTACTATGGAGATATGCTGCGGCGATCACGGCTCATGAGAAAACCGAAAAGAAGAACCGCGGGAGAAAACGTGACGTCACGCGGCGAGTGAAGTCGCCGACGACCTTCGGCGAACGCCGGAGAGGGGAAACAAACGTGCGGGAGGCTAGCACTTCCAAACTCTTAAACTATAATTTAACAAATGTTTATATAATTTGTGCGTAGTATACTTAACATGACCATTTATTTTTTCCTTCAATACGGGACATCTACTACTTTTTTGGCAATAGTTTATTTATTTTCTTCTCAAAACGGGACATCTACTGGTTTTAAGGTAATAGTATAGGGAGATTGAATTACAAATCTGGGTATCTTTTGTTGGGCCCATGGATGCAATTTCAAGTATGTCATGAAAATGACCCACAGTTTGAATTGTACCAATGGAGGTGAAGGCTTTAAAATTGAAGACATCTTATATTTTCTTTTCTTAAATTTTATTTAAATATTGCACAAAAAGAACACTTACAAAAATTTTTAAAACAATTTCAGATTTTAAGATAAACCAGGCCATCTGCAATAAATTAAATGGGAAAATTTACAGTTCCAATGCATTTCTTTTATAAAATATCTGGCAGAAATACATCCTGCCCTTCCCATGACTAGGGCAACCTTCTAACTGTATCAGTAGCCTGGCCTGTGTGCTTTCTCATAAAGCAGACACTTTATATAATATATAAAACAAACGTTAATTTTACAGTTACAGAATAAAAAGTATGCAATATTTGCATAAAATGAAAGGTTCAATAAATTTGCATATTGCAAACAACCTCAGAAAATTGCCTTTCACTTCAGGCTTTTTAATCTTCACCCATGGTTTAAACATTAGTTAAAAGTCCTACCCTAACCTAACTAATTCTCTTACCCCATGATTCTTTAGAGAACCTAAGCATCTATTTGTCAAAAGGAAGACCCTTATTTTTTAGGATGCATGACATCATTAAACTACTGGGCCATAGTTCAGAAGCTATTTCCATCCACCAGCAATAGTCAACAACTAAACACAACTTTATTAAATATTGAGCTTAGGTTTTTAAAATTTACTTTGAAGTTGCCTTGGGTCTTCACAATGAATAAAAAGTATATTACTTAAATTATATTTTATTTTTATTATATTTTTTCCCCCAATAAGAATTAGGGGTTTTATTTTTGTTTACATTTTTAACTTATTAGAGCTACTACTACTTAGGGTCATGAAGAAGTTTACAACAATTTGAATTTTATTTTTAAACTGATTAATTTTCGTTGAACTTGTAACAATTAAGATAGGTTTAACCCATGGGTGAATAGCAAAAACATAACTTAAGCCTAATTGCCACATGAAAAAACTTTATGAAATAGATGGCTGATGCAAGGCCAGGGGAAAACAATTGGGCAAAATAAATTTTTAGTATCTTAAGTTTGAATTTAGTTAAAGTATATTTAGTTTAATAAAAATTATTTAGCTCCAACATCTTTTAGTTGTTAAGAAAATGCGCAAAAAAGCTTGTGTTAATAATAAAAACACATAAAACATTATAATGAAGAACATAATAATGAAGAAAATAATTTGATCAATCAACTTAATGCCATAGACCCGAACATTAAATTTACCTACGAAAAAGAAATCAATAATAGCCTCAATTACTTAGATGTGAACATAACCAGAAACAATAATCTCATTGAGACCACCATTTTTCGAAAACCTACTTGTAATACTAATATAGTAAATTTTAAATCTAAAACCCCTTTCAACTATAAAATTGCTGCTATTCGTTCCTATATCGACCGCGCTTTCAAAGTGTGTTCTAACAACGACCTCCTTCAAAAAGAAATTGCTTTCATAAAGAAACAATGTCAAGACGCCCACTACCCTCGAGAAATTTTCAACAAAGTTTTCAAAGCTAGGCAACGTAAATTAAATGTTATAGACAACCGTCAAAAAGATAAACCACGTTTTACTACCGCTATCCCCTTTAGCCGAGGGATAGCCAATAAACTTTCTAATATCGCCAGTAAAAAGAACTTCCGTATTCCAATTAAACCTAATAAAACAATCTTTCAGCGCATTAAATTGGAAAAAGACCCAATCAACCCCATCGAAACCGCAGGGATCTATAAAATTAATTTTATGTCAAACGATACTAATAAAGAAAATTGCTACATCGGCATTACAAAAAGGAAAATTAAAGAACGAAAAAACGAACATTTTAAAGACATTAACCTCCAGAAACAAAGTACCGCTCTAGCCCGTCTTGCTTTGAAAGAGCCCATTACCATTGATTTTAAAAATATTAAAAAAATAGCCAACTTTAAAAATAGTATATATGCCTACATTCGTGAGAGCTTAGAAATATTGACGACAGAGGGAAGCATCAACGATACGCTTCATACAATCGACCAATCATGGGATGACGTCATGCATCGAACTTTCAAGAAGAAGAACGAAGAAGATATAAAAAGAAGCCGCCATTAGTGAGAGATCCAGAAACGACTGAAGATGGTTATGTGTGTAACTGAAATATATATCGTGTACGGGGGAATAAGGTATTCCCAAATAAAAAAATTTTAACTAGCTTGTGTTAATGTTATATCAAAATAAAATGAAAAATCAACTTTGCTAAAACACATATATACTATAAAAAAATAGTTCAAGCCATACGTTTCGGGTGATATAAGAATAAGGCCCGAAGGGCTTGCAGGGCCTCTTTTCTATCATGTCTTGTGTAAGTTACTACTAGCACTGCTAGTACGTATAAGTTTTATTTCTAAGCTTTTTTCGGGATATATCGCAACCATCTACCAAGTTTGGTCATGGGATAGCAAAAAGAAATGCCCCAGGAATGGGGCTTCCTTAAGCGCAGGGCCTTAGGCAATCAGCTACATTCGCACCCCCCCCCCCCCTTGGGTCGGCCCTGTAGGCCGTTGTTCAACTTCAAAAACACTATCCGACACAAGGCATGAAGGTCAGAAAGTGAGAAATGTAAACAAAAAAGCACACAGAAAAATGAAAGTCATTCAGAAGGAAAAAAAAAATTAGAAAACCAGAGTGAAAAGGGAAAATAAAGTGGAGATCGAGGGAGGAATAAGCAAAAGAGGAATATGACTTTAAAAAAAAAGAAATAAAAATTAAATAAAGTGGAATAGTTCACAAAAAAACATTAAAAGAACAAACACAAAAACTATACATCCCCCTGGCGTTTTCTTTGCGTCTCGAGAGGGGAGGGAGGTCAGGTTTCATTTTTTTTTTTTTTTTTTTTTTTAAACAGACACTGCCGTTGGATGATTTTAGATTTTTAACGTCTTTATTGAAATTGTTACCGTGGGTTGCTCCTTTCTAAAAACGGGACATTGCAGGGGACATTTTCTAAAAATGGGACATTACAGTGTCCGAAAGCTGTTCTTGGGGACAACGGGACGTATGGTCACCTTAAGTATACTCTGTATAACATGATTCTTATTAATGTGCTTTGATAATCTTGTTTCTTTAATCATTTTAATCTGGGTATGGTATATACATACATCCTTGATAATAAAAGTATGGGATATAAAATACTTTTATTATCAAGGATGTATGTAAGATGGGGGGGGGGGGCAGGAATGAATGCACATCTTCTAATGAGTGCTGTTATCTAAATAAATTGTAAAATTTTTGATTAAAAGTAGAAAAGGTTCTGAGAGAGAAAGAATATGGAAAATGGAAAGAATATGGAAAATGATTTTATAATATAATTATGTATAGTACATTATTTAAATAAAAATGCTCGCAGCAAAGTTTTCTAACAACTGAACTTATGAAATTCAAAGTGACTAACGAGTTTGCAGATAATGAGAAGCTGACTAATGCCAAGCAAGGAAAAGATTTTCAATAGTAATAAAAAGAAAAGAGAAAAAAAAAATGATTTTTCAGTGTCATTTTTTAAAATGTGATTATAAACTGTTTTATGTTGCAATGTGAAAGGCATTGTTATTATATGTATTTTAACTTGGTTTAATGTGTTTATAAAAAGGAGTTCTTGGTGCACTAAATAATACAGAATAACAAAACAGTTTGTGTTTACTCAGATTTTTGTGTTATTTATCCAAATTTTGTTGACTGCCATGCAAAGAAATCTGCACAAAATGCGGTTTTATTATTTCCTCCAATTCTTTGCTTATTATTTCTCTAAAACCCAATATTTTTGAAGATAATGAGCCTTTGTAACCTACTTTAATCAGACTTCAGTGCAATCCCTGAAACAATCATAAACCCATATTAGAAATACCTTAGAATATAAATATTATTTAAAAACTGCAGAAAGTAACATGTACCCGTACTGTTGATTTCTGTTGCATGTTTGGAACTTCTAGATCAGGAGTTTCCAACTGTCGGCCCTCGATGTCTTTTTGTGTGGCCCGCGAAGCTTTGTGGGAAAATAATTTGCAATACCAAATTAGATGATCTGATTTAAGGAAAAGAAGCTTTTGTGAAAATCCATGTCATACCAAACACTTTTCCTTTGTGAATAAATTTGATTTTCCTTGGTTTTCATAAAGTGTAGTGTGTCACACCTCCTCTCGCTTTTCAGATTCTTCTTTACTCCATCTCCCAACACTCAACAACAGACCTTGATGTAAACATCCCTTCTTTAGGAGTTGCAGCAGACAGACCCCCACTCTCACTGAATATTTGGTGTGTGTTTTTACGTTAATTTTACCATTTTTGTCATTTTAAAGTTTTCCTTTAAATTTTAATCATTTTGCTTTTTCATATGGTCTGGTAGTTAGCACACCACTCTCTCTTATGGGATTGAGTTTGACCCCGACTTCGGTTTGGCTATTAATTCCTCTGCCTCACTGTAGATGGTAATGTTCAAAATTATCCTTTTTTTATCGTAATTTAATTTTTGTTTTGTTTATTATGGTGAAAGTTAGCCAGTTTTTGATCAATGCCTTCCTGAAACCTAAAATAAATTGACTTACGACCAGATTATGTTGCGGCCCGCCACTAGACAGGTGTATTCAATTGCGACCCACAACCCAGGATTAGAAATAACAGGGATGCCTCTTTTCTGCCGATCGGCAGATTTCCGCTTTACTTAGTTATTATTTTTTTATTAGCCTTTTAAATATTCAGCAGAATTCTAAAAATTCCACCGGATTTCGACTTTTTTTTCCCAGCAGTAATTAAGTATTAATTTCTAGCATCTCAATTTCAATCTTTTCCCATCCCTCTTGAACATTAATATTTTTCTTTTAGCATTTCTTTATTCAAATCTCCAATGCTGTAAGAATAAAAATTATCTTCTATTTCAAATTTGAATTAATTTTACCAAAGAAAGCAGTAAAGGAAAAAATACCTATATAAGGACAGGTTCAGATATGAATGAAAATGGTGTAAAATAATGAAAGTAAAAGTTGAAATAAAGAATATTTTCTCAATGAATATATATATATATATATATTTGAAATCAAACAAAAAATGAACTTAACATTTAAAAAAAAAATCTGCATGCATTACATACTTTTTGAAATTGCTTTTCACTATGTAATATAATTATTTTGTTATAATTTTCACTTTTTCTTATTTTCTTTATTTGTTTGGGATTTCCACTTTTTTGCTGTTTCATGAGCTGCATCACTGAAATAAGCGGCTGTTAGTCGTATTTTGCACCCAGAAATTTAAGCTTGATGGACATGATACCTGGTTGTCATTTTTGATGCCTAACTTAAAAGGAGGGGAGGAAGTGGAAAAGTAATGTAGGAAGGTAGAAAAAGCACACTTTCTCACAAGAAGGCTTTTTTTTGGGGGGGGGGGGTCTTTCCCCTTCTTCAATCGCTAAAATGGGTTTAATATTCTTATATTACTTTAGCCGGAAACAAGACTGGTTAAATAATTGCCTTTGTACTTAAATATATATATAAAATACAGTAATATTGTTTGATTGGAGATCTAATTAAATTGTAATTTTAATCGGCTATTTTTATACAGGACAAAATTTTACTTATTTTTTCAAATACTTTTGCTTAGTTTAAAAAAGAAAGAAAGAAAAAAATTAACTAAACTTTTAAACAATTAATAAATCAAATGAATTTTAATAACCTGTAGTACATTCAAGTTGACAAAAATATCAGTGTATCAGTTAATATTGATAATTGATAATGCTTACTTTCAATACAGTGTATTTTTATTATTTTATTACTGTCATTACTAGTTACTTTAAAATAGGAAAACTTCAGTAAGCTTTTAAATACATAAAGATATATCCAATTTAAATCTTTTAATTTTTGATGAAATCTTTAGACTTAAAATGGAAAATTCACAAAATAAACTTTAAGTTATCACAGTTAGTCAGATATTTTTACCGCCTCTACAAGTGTGTTTTATGCATTAAAAATCAAATATACTCTTTAAAATTTCAACTACGCATATTTTCACGCTCTGTAATTTTAGTAAAATTTGACATATATTTATTGTCTAAATTGAAGTCTGAACAATTACAAAAGCATTTTGTCGCACCACATGTCAGAGGAAGCCCCTGAAATTTCTGAGAAAAACTGTAATTTTTTCCCTATTTTAATTTCAATGATATTTTGTCATGGAATATGTCGAGTAGGAGATTGAAAGTATTTTAATATGTAACAAATGATGAATAAATGGAATTTTTAAACCAGTGATTTTAAATAGTGATTTTTTTAAACCAATTAACTTCGATTTAGCTTTTGTCCGCCTCGTTCGTAATTTTCATACCTGTTTTTATTTTTGATTCTTTAAACCTATATTTTACTCCTCTAAAATTAAATTCACTTCTCCAAAATAAATCAAGGCGCATTTTCACTCCTTGACAATATTTCTAGCGATATCTCTGCAGTTAGTATTGATGTATATATTTACTAAGAAACTTATGATGTATATATTTACTAAGAAACAGTATTCATACTTGGCTATGATTTAATATTTGAATGACTACAAAATTACGCCTACGTAGATCATTTTGGCAACTAAGATAAAATAGTTGCATGCCATTGGCACCTCACTTTAACATCTTAATTTCTAACCCTGCCACGATCTTTTGTAAGTTGGAAACCCCTGTTCTATATCATCAAAATATGCATTAAGGTTTTAAGCATTTCAATTATCTGCCTATTATAGTGTAACTGGCACATTTAATTGATAGCGAGTGATTAGTAAGGTTATAAATAATGGCTTCTAATATCTACAGATTAATAGGCAGACTTAAGAATTTTCTGCTTGCCACTGTTGCCAAAATTTATTCTAACATTCTTTGCACAATGCAAAATTAATGTTTATTAAGCTAATTGTTTGGAAACACTAAATGCATCTCTTACTATGTTAGAATCTGAAAAAGCCTTTTGGATAAGTGCTTTATTCGTTGTCAAATTTAGAACACTTATTTATTTGTATTAAGTTTTTTTTTTTTTTTCTGTAGCAGCTAAGAAATAATTACAAATCTGTTATGACTATAATTTCTCTGTAAGTTATTGATTTAATTATCAAGTAAGATTATTCAGATGAAACTTCATAGTACATAGTAATTCTATACTTCTTTTTACTGTTCAATGTTTTGAAATGAATTCTAAGATGATTAAAAATGGTAGTTCTGCAATCCCGTAAATTTATATTATATGATATGATAGCTTGGTTAATTGTTTTGTGCTGCAATGCTTATGAAAACTGTATTTGTGTTAGGTTTTTACCTCCGGCCACCCTTCCAAGCCCTTTCCTTATGTGTCCTTTTGTGGTGCTTATCCTTCAAGCCAAGCCAGCGAGACAGCTCCTACACATACTGTTTCTGCAAGTGGTTCTGAATGTCTGTGCATGAGCACATTCATGGAGAAATTCAAGGGTAAACAAGTTACTTTTTTTTCATCTAACAACTGAATTCACAAAATAAATAAATATTGACGTATTTGTTTATGTACAGACATTAAAATTATATTGTACATTTAAAAATTTTTAAGTCCCTATCCTACCTTCCTGATCTTTAATTCAAGCAACACTTTTGTTTGACTGTTTTCTGGAAGAGTTAGGTGAAAAGACTTGTGTGATATATGTTCAACATCCGCAACTTTTACTAGCTAGTCCGGGAGAAATTGAGCATTTAAATTCAACTTCTCCCACAGACCAAGGGATAGACATCATGTCAATGCTATTGTTTATGCTCCTGATTTACATAAATGGCACTTCTTGCTGGCTATTGGTAGGGAATGTGAAGAACAAACTATCTTTTCTGTATCTTTGTTAACGAATAATAAGGTAAACATTGGGGGTGAGGTGTTCTGTTCTTGTGTTACAATATCCATGGATATGTATGTCATACCTTTGCTTAGCTGTGCTTAGTGTTCCTTTTGGACGCTCAAAATTTAGCATTTCCATTATTAGTCGCAAACATTTATGAGTGCTAAGATACCAGACATTGGTATACAGCTGCCCCTTTCAAGTGTTGAGGAGAAATAGACCTGGGGAAATTAAATGAAGAGCTTTCTTCTCCCGAAAAATTTGAAAAAATGGTAAGAAATGCTTTTTATTTTTCTTGAAGAATTTCCATAAAAATGTTCGTTTAGAATTGCTCTATTTTATCAAGGCTAGAAAAATACATTGTGCAACCTTCTGCCAAATTTTGTATGTTTTATCCTTTCCTTTATTTAAAAAATTTCTGAATGCCTCGAACTGGTCAACATTCGATAATTTTTTACAGTGGCTCACTGAGGGGGAGGAGGCGACATTGTCTATCTTAGATTGTTTTTATCCAATTATTTCATTGTATTTAAACATACTTTCAAAATAAAACACCTGTTTAAACGAAACTGTTTCATCTCTTGGTAATAGGAGACCATGTGTTGTTTGTCCAGTTCATTTTGTTTTTGTTACTATCACAGCAGAAAATCCCATTTTACCTATTCAATAATCTATATCACATATGGGCAACCCCCAGCACACGGGCTGGATGTCTTTTGATCCGGCCCACGAAAAATTTCAAATTTCCATAGAGAAGTCATATAATACAAGTCAAAATCTCATATAAATCCCACTGATATGGCCTGCGACTTCGCTAACATCCTAAATTTGGCCCCGCAACTTCCCAAAGGTTGCCCATACCTGATCTATGTTTGTAATTTTGAAACGTTTAATAAGCAATAAACTAATTTAAAATAGTTAAAATATTTCTTGTGTTACAAAGGTATTAATTAGCACAAATCCAAGACATGAAAAATATCACAGTAAATTAAATGGAAATAATTTAATGTTCCTTAGGTGGCTTGGTACTGTTTGATTCACAGAACGAGGTTTGTGGATCATTGATTTAATGGATGATTTTGATTAATATCAAGCTTGGTGAGAAAAAGGGTTACTTTTGTCTGCAGACCATAAAAGTTGTTTTCAAATGAAATAAAAAAAATTACCTTTAATAAGCAAAATTCTTTGAATATGCTGCTTGGGAGTGGTTTTCAAATGAATGTGAATTAAAAGATGTAAGCTGTAACAAAGTTTTTAGAATTGTTTAATAAGTATTACCAGAGATCGACAAAAGTAAAAACACTTAAGAACTAGCAAACATTTTTAGAAGCCACATATATATTGAATTATTTTAATCTTTTTAAAAGCTAGATGCCAAGGGATACTTTTTAGTTGCCTTGGCGACCGAGCACCCAGATTTTGTTGGGCCTTGAGTATTACTGTTTAAACATTAACAATTCCCATCTCCCTCATTGGAGAATTGTACTAGACAGATCTAGTCTACTGTGCTCAATGATCTGTTTTAAACCTAAAATGCAATATATTTAAAGATTGTATTACCGTAATTTCCGGAAGAAACGCCGCATCAGCATAAACGCCGCACTCGAGGAAAACAGGCCAAGAAAAATTAAAACTGTACAGAAACGCCACATTGGCATAAACGCCGCACTAAATTAAATTGCATGCACACGACCTTGAACCTCACAGTTGGAAAATTTTGCTCTGTGTCATGATGTATGGCATTTCATTTAAGAGAAAAAAATGAAATAAAATCATACTATAAAAATAAATTATTAAGTAAGAAATATGAAAGTGTACTTACGTTCATGAATTTTGATAATTATCCGTTAAAGAAGTCCATATATACGTAACACTGATACTATGTTACTGCGAAAAAGGATCCAACGAAGAAAAAACAAAATGAATTAAAGATGAAAATTTCAAATTTTACTTTTGCTAAGAGAAATCAAAATTTACATTATGTGAAGCCGTCAAAGTCTGAATCTTCCATATCAGAATTAAATAAATTTAGCATATCCTGATCTAAATCAAGATCCAAGTCTGCGACATCGTCAAAATCATTATCTGGGGGTATCATAGATTTATTATCTTGAGTTATTCAAGATAATAAATCTGAGTATTTTTTATTTTTCGCATGCGTGCGCACGTGGCGAGGGAGCTGCTTACGCTTTGCGTCGTCAGAGGGCGCGAGAGCGCTAATTATTATAATGGGGTGCAGTATTTTCCTTTGAGAGGCTGACATGATTTCGCCGCTCTACCGCTTGCCGATGATCGTTCTATAAACTCTTAGTCCGTGCAAATAAAGAATGTAGTTGACGACTTGGCTATTGTATCCATTTGCAAGATACGTGGAGGCGTGACAGTTTTCCGAAAGAATCACTGTGGATTTACAAAATATAATACAAAATTAGGGGAAGGGGAGAGGATGGGTTCTGAAAAATTCATTTAAGGACAGAGTTCCTCGAAATCTGACGATCTTCTACGTACAGAACCAAAGTGATAAGCTAATATTTGTTCATGTGAATGGATTTTTTTTTTTTTGGCACGTAAGCGCCGCATCGTTAGAAACGCCGCACCTGTTAAAATTTTACTTTTTAAACACGTAAACTCTTAGAAGATATTATTCGCATTTTGACAGCAGTGGTGATTTAACACTTGAAATTATGAGACATCATTAAGAAACCAAAAGTTCTTTAATTAAAATAAATATTATAAAGTTCAAATACATTCACGCTCGCTGAGCGTCTTACAGAACTAGCATACACAGAATATACAGAGGCTAGAATCAAATAGCATGCCATAGAAATGCAATAACTCGCAGGCAAAAGGAACCACATTATATACGTACAATTCACATGTGCAACAGTTAATTTGCATAAAACAAGGTTCTGACCGGCCAATCAGAAACAAAATGTCTCCGTTACTATGGAGATATGCTGCGGCGATCACGGCTCATGAGAAAAACCAAAAGAAGAACCGCGGGAGAAAACGTGACGTCACGCGGCGAGTGAAGTTGCCGACGAACTTCGTCGAACGCCGGAGAGGGGAAACAAACGCGCGGGAGGCTAGCAAGCGGCCCCCTCTCATGCACCGTGATCGCAGCAAAAAAAAAGTACATTATCAAAACATGAAAAAAATTTAAAATTACTTTCCCAAAACCTTTACACATTTAAATTCAAAACATTTTAGTATATATATATTAAACGATGCAACACAATACAATAAACCTTATTAGACGTATTCTGCAGAATTATTTACAAACACACAATTTTTTTTTTTTTTTTTTAATCACAAACCACAAATATTCCTGTGCAAGAAAACAATATATTATACACTTCGTTCAAATATAACCTCACAAAACTTATTCAGTCCATGTTTGTGGAGTGGCTTCGTAAATACATCAGCTAAGTTCTTTTTACTATGAACATATCTAAGTTCAAAAAGTCCATCATTTACTAAATCCCTTATAAAGTGTAGTTTTACGTCAATGTGCTTAGATCGAATATTCTCAATAGGCGATTTTGCATATCTAATCGCGGCCTCATTGTCACAAAATATCTTATTGTCTTTTAATTGTAATTCAGCAATTCCCAATTCATTACATTCATCTAAGATGTGTTTAATCCAACTAACTTCTTTAGAAGCTTCCGTTAAAGTAACAAATTCCGATTCCATGGTAGAAAGACTTACAAACTTTTGTTTGAACGTACGCCAAATTACGGGCGCATTACTCATGAACAGCAATATCCCACCCATAGAAATGCGATCATCTCTATTGGATGCGAAGTCTGAATCACTATAACAGTTAATTTCTACATTAGTTACATCTGACAAATTAAGTTTATAATCTCTTGTATATTGGAAATAACCCAATAATCGCAATAATGCATTCCAATGCTTTACACCGGGGTTTTCTTGGAATTGTGCTAAAATATTTACAGCATAACAAAGGTCTGGTCTCGTACGGTTCGCGAGATACGACAAACATCCCACAACGTTTCTATATGGTAACTTTAACATTTCATTTCTTTCCGATTCTGATGCAGGACTGTCCGTCTTTGACAGGATACAGCCTTTAACAATGGGGAGAGTTGATAGTGGGAAATTAAAACTTTTGTATTGTTCGCAAATTTTATCTATGTACTTGTGTTGGTGTATGTATAACTTTCCAAACTTTTCTTCAAATTCAATTCCTAGAAGCATTTTTGTTTTTCCCAAAACAGTGATATCAAATTCATTTTTGAACAAACTTACAATGTGGTTGACGCAGTCCAATGTTTTTCCAAAAATCAAAATGTCATCGACATACACAAGAAGAACAACATTATCACTATATACGTATGTACAATTACTCCATTCTAGTCTTTTAAATTTTAATTTTTCTAGTGTTCGGTCAAGTTCACAAAACCATTCTTTACCGCTCTGCCGTAAACCATACAAAGCTCTTTTAAGTAGGCAAACGTGATCAGGATGGTTGGGATCTTTGAATCCCTGTGGCTGATACATGTAAACTTCTTCCTGTAGAGGTGCATATAAATACGCACATTTAATATCGATTTGACAGTAACACCAATTAAAGAAACATACAAGAATTGAAAAGAATAGTCTGATTAATGAAAAATTAACTACCGGACTAAAAACTTCGTCATATGTGTCGTTTCTATATTGCGCGAATCCTTGCGCTACAAGTCTGGCCTTATATTTTACTATCCTATTATTTTCATCACATTTTAAATTATATACCCAGCGGTTCCCTATAATTTTTTTATTATCAGGTTTAGGGACTAGTTCCCACACATTACGCGCATGCATCATCTTTAATTCTTCGGCCATAGCACACTGCCATTTTTCGACTTCCGCAGACGACATACATTCATTATAATTACTGGGAATTTTTATTTCTATATTAAGCGCTTCGGGTTGACAATTGTCCGTTGTTTCATCTAAATTTATTTGATCTGTCACTTTTCCTGAATAAGTGTTCTTACCACTAAAATCAAACAGATTACTATCAAATTTAATGTTATGCGCTTTACAGTATTTCTCTACCTCATTACCGGATCTTAAACGCATATTTTTACCCTCAATGTTATAATAAATATCAACTCGCGTTTCATCCTTTCGTGGAACAGCACGTCTAATCCAAACGATGTTTTCATCTGGGGGGAGGGTGATTTCACCATGCGTTTGCTCAAGACTGGTTAAATCCATATCATTTTTTTGAAAATATACAAATCTTTTATTACTCTTACTGGGTTCCAGTTCGGCTTCCACACACTTAATTCTCTCACTAAATTTAACATTTGATGTTTCTATTACTTTATTTTCATTTTTAAGAAATATGCGATAACCTCTAGTATCCGACGCATACCCTACCATTATGCCGGTTTTTGCTTTTAAACTTAATTTATTTCTTAAATTCTTCGGTGTGTTTACATAGGCTGTGCAGCCAAACATTTTAAAGTAAGAGACTACTGGTTTTCTACCTGTAAAAAGTTCGAATGGTGTTTTATCTTTATTTTTATGACAAATCCGATTCCAAGTGTGTACGAAGCATTGAATTGCTTCGCCCCAAAATTTATTATTTAAACTGCTGGCATGAAGCATAGCCCTAACTGCGTTCATTGCTGTTAAGTTAAACCGTTCACTAACACCGTTTTGTTCTGGTGTGTAAGTATTTGTTCTTTCGGCATGAATACCCTCTTTGTCAAGAAAATTTTTAAAGTCTTTATTACAAAACTCCATTCCATTATCTGTACGCACATTTACAATTTTTAAATTTAATTGCCGTTCCATTCGTCTTTGGTATTTTTGAAAACAATAAAAAACTTCAGACTTTTTCTTCAAATTAAAAACAGTTATATGCCTAGAATAATCATCAGTGACAGTTAAGAAATATTGGCTACCGTCAAGTGACGCAACGGGCTACGGCCCACATACATCAAGATGCAATAATTCAAGCGGTTTTGAAGATCTAATATTCGATATAGGTTTAAAACTCTTTCTTCGCGCTTTAGCTAGTTTACACGACGTACAAGATTCTTTATTGATTTTTAATGTGGGTAATCCACGAACACTATTATTTTTACTAGTATGCACTAAATAATCCATATTAGCATGATTAAACCTGTAGTGCCAAAGGGCTAATTCACTGGTTGTTTCAGTTGACAGATTATACATTTTACTTCCTACCTTTTTGCCGTCCGTTTTATTTTTAATGTAGTGCGAGGGTTTAAAAAAATAAAGACCATTGGTACGTTTGGCATAAAAAATTGCTTCACCTGCTTTATTGTATACCCAAATTTTACCGTTTGTACCTATAAACTTTGCACCAGCACTTTCCACCTTCAAACCAGATATCAAATTCCTACGCAATTTCGGTGAGTACATCACATCCGTCAGCTTTATAATATGTACTTTTCCATTAAGACGTACACCAAACTCTACAGTTCCAACACCTTCTACCTCACTTTCTAAGTTTCCTATCGCGAGAGACATTGTGGTGTTTTGTACTGGTTTATATGTGGAAAATAAACTTTTGTTGTTGCAGAAATGATTAGATGCACCTGTATCAAATACCCAAATTTTGTTTATTACTGCATTAGGTTTACTAGCTTCAACATTAAGGAGATTTTCGTTTACTTTAACATCACAATAATTACTAGATTTTACTTTTCGTTTTGTACCACTTTTATTTCTATTAAAACTAAGCTTTACTCTGCAATTGGCTATTACATGTCCGTATTTTTTACACCGGAAGCAGGGACCTAACTTGTTGGGGTTTTCATTTTTATGTTTTTGCGTGTCCTGAACAGTTGTGGATAACAAAGTACTCTCGTAATTACTTGTGTCCCCCTTCACTTGACGAATGCGTCCCTCCTCTACAAGTAGTTCGTCTAAGATTTTCTCAAAGGTAAAGTCTTTCTCTGGCCAACGATAAATCGTTTGTACTATATTCTGAAAGTTAGAATCTAAATATCGAATGAGCTGAAATCCCTGATATAACTCCTCAACAGGGTGACCTAAGTCGCGTAATTTAAGTATTGTTTTCTTTACTTTAGCAGCAAATAATCCAATTCCTTCTTCCGCAACATAACGATGCGAGAAAAATTCATCTAAAAGTTGTATAGTTCTAGCTCTAGAAGAGGGTTCGAAATGCTTTTTAAGCGTGTCCCATGCAACATCACCCGAATCTACCGTTGATATAAGTGAGCGAAGATCAGGGCTAACACCCAAATATATCGTCGAATATGCCCTCGCTTTACGCAAATTGTAGTCTAGTATTTCCTTTTGTGTAGCTTTATCGTCTAAAGCGGGTTCAGTTTTATCAATAAATTTCCAAACTCCCCTTTCCATTAACAAAACCTTCATGTCATCTTTCCAGGTGTTCCAGTTCGATGCATTAAGCATCTCTATTTGGTTGTGACTTTCGTGAATATGCGAGCACATTATTACCACTTTACAACACTAATTTACAAGAAGTATAATAAACACATGCATATGATGAAAATTTAAATATAACTTACAACACGGGAGAGTCCTATTTCATACTGATGAAACCGAAACATTACTGCAAGGAAAAGTTCCATAGTCTGTTAAAAGGCTCCTTTAAAGCTTGGCTGAAACGGCGATATGATCGGCCCCCGTCGAAGCAACTCAATAAAAGTCCATTTCCACGCAAGGAATAATACGCCAGCTTGAAAACTAAACACTAAAACGGGGATTCGAAAGCTTGACTGGTGACGGAACTCTTGAAGGCACAAGATGATGATACTTGTAGAATACGACAACACTAGAGCCGGAACACTTGCTTCATAACGCCGCTACACTCCTCGGTAACGCCGAATGACGGAAAACACAGGCCGGGGCTTGAGTTGAAAATTACAATGCACGTACGCTGTCATTATTAAAATCAGCAATGAGCAGTTTTACAATGGGATTGCTCGGCCCATAACCATAATCTTAGAAGATATTATTCGCATTTTGACAGCAGTGGTGATTTAACACTTGAAATTATGAGACATCATTAAGAAACCAAAAGTTCTTTAATTAAAATAAATATTATAAAGTTCAAATACATTCACGCTCGCTGAGCGTCTTACAGAACTAGCATACACAGAATATACAGAGGCTAGAATCAAATAGCATGCCATAGAAATGCAATAACTCGCAGGCAAAAGGAACCACATTATATACGTACAATTCACATGTGCAACAGTTAATTTGCATAAAACAAGGTTCTGACCGGCCAATCAGAAACAAAATGTCTCCGTTACTATGGAGATATGCTGCGGCGATCACGGCTCATGAGAAAAACCGAAAGAAGAACCGCGGGAGAAAACGTGACGTCACGCGGCGAGTGAAGTTGCCGACGAACTTCGGCGAACGCCGGAGAGGGGAAACAAACGCTCGGGAGGCTAGCATAAACGCCGCGGCGTTTCTTCCGGAAATTACGGTAAATGACTTTAAAACTACTTTTTTAATGCCATTACAGTATTTAAAGTTTGACACTTAAAAACTTAAAAGTCAAAATATGAAGAGAATAGGTTGGAGTTGTTGAATGGTCAAGACCTTTTTTCTTCCCAAAATGTATTGCAGTACATAAACCTTTTGTAGAAAACTAATCTTGGTCAAGTCTCGGGGAAACTAACAGCTGTGAAAGTGTAGACTAGATCTTGTCAGAGGATCTGAAAAATCAGCTAAGCTAGAAAGCTTTATAGAGGTAATGAAAGAATCCTGTACCATGAAATTAAGGTTTTAAGTAAGTAATTTTAGGATAAAATGAATCTAGTTTGTTATTTGTAGTTTTATGAGTTATTGTATATTTGAATTCTGCATATTTTAGTTTGACAGCTGAAATATCCTCCATTTTAAAATGAGAATTTCCCGATACTAACTGGCTTGGCACGTAACATTGGAAAAGCAAAATGTTTCCTACTGCAGACAATACTATTTTCAAATAGGCGATATTTGAATTTTAGGGAGGATGGGACAATTTCTCACTTTGCCCTTAAATTACACCATAGCTGAAACATTAATCTTCCAAAAATACATGCTTATTTTTCAATCTTAGGCATGCTATCTTTTGATTACTGCTAAAGGGTTACTTTTGTCTGCAGACCATAAAAGTTGTTTTCAAATGAAATAAAAAAATTACTTTTAATAAGCAAAATTGTTTGAATATGCTGCTTGGGAAGATGAGTAACACAAAAAAGATGAGTGCAGTATTAAGAAAATAACATACAATGGCGGGGTTTGTATGCCTCCTGGATTTTCATTTTAAAAATTCCTAAAAACGCCCGGATTTTATGGAAGACTCCTGAAATTTTGTAACTGTTCCTGGAAATATTGTGTATTTAAGTTTTTGATCTGATATTTAAAGTTTAAAAATGTTTTACTATAGTTACGATCTACTGAAAACAATCTGCGATTATTATTTTTTGTTAACAAATTTGACAATTTTTTCAAAAAATTGTATAGCATTTTTATTTCATCTAAATTTTAAATTTGAAAGTTTTAATAAATGATTTTTAAATACTATCATTTTGTTTTGTATTGTTTGTGTAAAAGTAAAACACATTATGTTATTATACACATACTTTCATTAAATGTTGGATAACATGTTTGTAAACTATGAGTTTTCAATTATTATAAGTGGTCAAAACACTTTTAAGTGAAAAATACATTAACTTCAAGAAAGAATAAAATTTTAATGCATTTAAAACCTTTAGACTGCTCCTGGAAAAATTATATTTGATTCTGGAAAACTCCTGGAATTCACACCACAAAAAAGTATACGAACCCTGAAATGAGTATGTAAGTTGCATTGCAATTTGAATAATTTTAGAAAACTTATGGTTGTTTCTCAAAGAACCATATATATATATATATATATATATATATATATATATATATATATATATATATGGTAGGGTGATGCTTAAAAATCAACTTAAGATTTTATATTGGGGCACCCTGTCATTTTGTTCTATGACATAATATAAGCATTCTACCAAAATTTCAGAATTTTTAACCCACTTTTAGGGGTCGCTACCCTGGGTGAAACTTTAAAAAATATGTTATTAAAATAAAAAAACTAAGAAATTCGTAAGTTTTTATTTTATAAATATTTAGATACGTACGCATAACGTATATTATAATTAATCAAATAACAAAGAGCAAGACAATAAAGGCTGTAAGAATGCAGTGAACGGGGAGGGCAGTGACGGGGAGTAGAGAGAGGAAGCTTGTCACTGCCTGCACAGTTCATGTCACGGCACGCTGCCTCCCACTACCCACACCTACTACCAACTGCACTGTTACTGCCAGTCTCTCAGTTGAGTCTGTAGTGTTCACTTGTGTATGTGTCGTGTATTGTGTAGTATATATTGTACAATACTTTGAGTAGTGTTGCCTATTTATTGTGTGGTAGATGGATTGGTGTCGAGTTTGATTTATTGTAAATATCTAGTTTTGTTTTGATTTATTCTAAAAATTTAGTTTTGTTTTGATTTATTGTAAATATTTATTTTCGTTTCATGTTCGTCCACATTTATTTTTAAAGCCTAAAATATGGCTAAATGCAGTAGCTCTGCCACAATAGTGACTAGGAAAAAGACTGATATTTGGTTAGTAGGTCAGACTTCGTCTACCTTTAGCCAGACAAAACTTCCGTCAAAGAAAGAGGCACTTTCAGTATTTTTTTATTATAAAGTGTAACAAAAGCAAACTTTAAGAGAATCTGCACACTCAACTTCGAAAGATATCTTAGACATCTGGAACAAGGCAAGAATACCGACTAGATTAAAAAAAACATGTTGTAGAAAAGCTTAAAAGTATGTTTAAGAAATGGCAACCCTCCCCCACCCCCCCAAAAAATAAGGAAAATAACGCTAAAAGGTCAGCCAGTTTAAAAGAGCGGGAGTCTAACTGGTCACATGATCTTGATGAGTTATTCGACATTGCACATGCTGATGCTTTACAAATGATTAAAATAGAAGAAGGCAAGCGATTCCTATTAGCTCAATGCCAAAAGGGCTGTCCCGGTAAAATGGGTAGTATTGATAAGAAACTTGCAAAAAAGGAGTCTGAATTAGAAAGCAAAAAGGCACAGTTAGAAAAACTAAAAGGGAAAGAGACACAGGACATAAAGTGAGCAACAGAAAAAGTATCTATACCTGAAGATCCAATACTAGTGATAGTGACTGTAAAAGCGATTCATATGAAGATATTTCCATGACAGAGCTAGGCACTAGAAATAATTCTACAAGAAAGAGGGGAAGAAAGGACAATCTTGCTGTTTGCTGTTTCGAAATTGACAGTCTTGCTGTTTGCTGTTTCGGAAGTGACAGAAATGCTTCCCTAGTGTTAACATCTACCCTTAAACAAGCAGGGTGTGATCCATCTCATTATAATGTAAATTACTCGTCAATACGTCGACAGAGGATTAAGAGTTGAAATCCGATTTCTCTCCGGATGTTCTTCTTACTATTCATTGGGATGGGAAAATGCTTCAAGATGTAAGTGGACACGAGATTGTGGATTGCCGTCCTATCCTTGTATCTGGACAATATATTGATCAACTCTTAGCGGTTCCAAAGCTTGAGTCAAGCTCAAGAGAGCTGATAGCTACGGCTGTTTATGAAGAAATTTCCTCATGGGGAATCTCCGACAATGTTAAATGTATGGATTTTGACATAACTGTGGTTAATACATTACTTCGTAATGGAGCTTGTATTTTATTAGAACAAAAATGCAAAAAGAAATGATGTGGCTTCCATGCCGCCACCACATATTAGAAATTATGTTAGAAGCAGTGATTGTTCAAGAAGTTGGTCCATCGACAGGGCCAGACATCTTATTGTTTAAGCGGTTCAAAAAATTCTAGCCACAGATAATTCACAGGAATTTGAGCCTGTCACTCCTGACCCTCTAGCTCGTGACATTGTAACAGATTTTGCCCAAGAAATAGTTGCATTTTCCAAAGATCAGTTACAGAAATTCCAACCTAGAGATGATTATAAAGAACTGCTAGAGCTGAGCATCATTTTCCTTGGAGGAACATTAGAAAAACAACTGTCATTCAAAGCACCTGCCGGTGTTCATAGAGCGAGGTGGATGGCTAAGGCCATTTATTCATTGAAAATTTATCTCCTCCGCAGTCAGTTTCAGCTAACAAAAAAGGAAAATACTGGGATCCAAAACATTTGTATTTTTTCTGGAGCCATCTACATCAAGAACTGGTTTCAAGCTGCTTCAGCTGTGTATGCTCTGTTGAATAACCTGCAACTTTTAAAAGACTTGATAGATTTCAAAGCTATAAATGAAATCTTAACTGAGAAGGCTCTTAATAAAATCAAAAACCATCTCTGGTACCTCTCTGAAACCCTTGTGGCTCTATCCATTTTTGACAGACGTGTTACTAATGAGACAAAAAGGAAAATGGTGACAGCTCTACAAAATTACGGTTCTGATCATCAACCACTGAAGGCAACAGTTGATCTAGAAGTCGTTCCTTTGAGAAGTCTAGAAAATTTTGTTTCAAACAACACAATGAACTTCTTCAGAACACTTGGTCTAGGAATGGAATTCATCAAGAGTAAAGAGGAAAGCTACAGAAAGAACATGGAAGTTGTAAGTCAATTAGAGTTGTAAATGACATAGCCGAACGAGGAGTAGCCCTTATAGAAGAATTTTACAAACTGATTACCATGAATGAGGAGCAGAAACAATTCTTGATTCAAGTGGTTAAAGAATTCAGGAAAAGGTTTCCCGATTGCAAAAAAAGAAACGCTACTCAAAATGTTCTAAGGGTTTTTTTTCTTTTTCACATTTTTTAAATCATACTATTATTTAGTTTTATATTAAAACTTTAACTTTTTAAATAATTAAACAATATGATATGTATCATGTATGTGAATAAAGATGGAACTGTTACTGAATAACATTGTGTTCTATGTAAGAATAAGTGTCTTCCTTACAAAACCCTATTTCAAACTCTTGATTTTTTGGATTTTTTCAAAAAGTTTTCAACTTTAAGTCTTCGTAGCGACCCCTAAAATTCTGATAAAAATTACCAAAAAATTACTAAAGACTTATTTTAAGAAGTAGAACGAAATAAAAGAGTGCCCCATACAAATATTGAAAAAAAAAATTTTCCCCTCACATAAGCATCACCCTAATATATGGTACATATAATAATTATCATATCATTCCAAACAATAATTATCAACCATAATATCATTCCAAACAAATGCTGAGAAAACTTGTTATTGGCGAAAGAATATTGTATTCAGTAAATTTTAGCTAAAACTCTTAAATTTTTTACTTTAACCTAAACAATTTATTATTTAGTTTGAAAAGGTTGTTTTTTCATATATTATTTGGCATATTATAAAAATCACCAATATCTTAAAACATTGATTCTAATACAACTGCTTAGTAATTAAATCACCACCTAATATTTCTTTGTCATGAATGAGGAACATTGTTTTTTACATCTTTTGAAAATGAACCTTCAGTTTCTGAGGAAATTAATAAAAATATTTAAAGAACACTGATATGCTGGTAATGAAAGAATTACAAATATATCTTATTGCAGGCAATACACACTTTTGAATGTGCTAGTTCATCCTTATATACAACACTGTTCATTCGTATGTAAAATGGGGAAAATTGAAACAAATTTATCCAATGAAAAATATTTTATATATAAATGGTTATATGGTAAAGGTTACATATAAAATAGTTTTATATAAATGTAAAGATTGGTTTATTTTAAATAGAAATGGGCGCCAAATGACATTACCAAAATATAAATATCTTATTAGAATTCGGTAAATTGTCTTAGTTTTGCTAATTAACAATTTAGCTTTTTTCAAACTAAAAGCATTGAAGAAATTCACAAAACTAACCTGTCCTTTATCAGTGTTTACGGCAAAACATTGTTTAAGGATAATTAATTGACGGAAGCACTGATTGGACCAATCTTTTAAAAATTTATATCAGTTCAATAAAAATAAATTGGCAACTGATACTTCTGAGGTGCTTCACCCATCGTGACATTAAATTAAGTGAACGGGGCAGTCCCTTTGAACCTAACTAGACGTGATGAAAACATAATGGCAAGTAATACCATACAGCATTTGGCCCATTATAACACTTAAAGTGAATTAAAGTAAATGGGCCAATCCCTCCGAATCCATCACGGCACGGCGAAAACTCATTGGGTAGTGATACCTTGGCCGGTGGTAAGTCTAAGATGACATAAAGTGGATGTATCCATGAACTTTCACCAAGCCCGGCCCGATACGTATTCACTGGCGATTCGCTACACGGCCAGTCTCTGGCAAGGGGAAATTGCTACTAGGGTTTGTTTTCATTTACACAAACTGAGTAATCTAAAAAGTGCTCCCCTAGTATATATTGTTTTTTGCTGACTCAACTGAGAAAGAACCTTGATCCGATTGCAGAACGAAAATACGGTTTGGAAATTCATAATTTTTTTGGTCATCTAAATATTTAATTTCCTCAAATATCGGTAATTATGTTTGATAAATATATAGCTGTGAATTATTAATAATTATTATTCTAAAGTTTGTCGCCAGCTGTATAGCTATTGCTCTTCTCAATGGTTTTAATTGTTTTGCACACTTGCAAGTTTTTTCTTTTTCTTTTTTTTTTCCTGAACAATTTACTCAATTTAACCGGTTTTCTTATTATGCATTATTCATAATTATTAAGAGATATTTACTAACCATATATAATTATGGATGATATAGATAGTATCTTAGCAAAACGGCATTTTGCGATTGTGAAATTATGTGAGATTTCCAATAATTGATCTGAAAATTGAGCTATTTGCGAGATTTTGTCAATGCAGGACTTGAAATATATTATGTTTTGTCAAAATTAATCATAATAGTAACATTTTGCTTTAGCGGTGTCGCTGGGGTTATTTGTGCCTGTTGCAGTCCTTTCGTTTTCTGCAGGCCGCCTATCTGTTTTTATCTTGCCACCTTGGCAGACACTGCCGCCCCTCTTTTGCTTATAAGAAGTAGAGTAATTTCAGGATATTACTTAAATGAAGGAAAAATATATGCAAAAGAAAAAGTAAGCTAATTCTGGGAAAGTATGTCATTAGAAAACATATTGTCAATAAGCTAACAGTTAGGTATTCTTAGAATAAACTATTATCAATTTAAGAGTATTTTGTTTACAAAACATTTTAAAAAATTAGAAATTTCTGGAAGTTTTTTTTTAATTGTTTGAATACTTTCTGTAACAGGATGTCATTTATTTTAATGAGCCGATTAAAATACTTGTTTGTTAAAATAAAGTATGTAACTAATACAATTTTAATATACTTTTTTTATTTTAAAAATTAAAGTTTAATAAAGAAAATTTAGTGCTTTTAAAGAGCCTTTTGAAATATGTCGATAAAAATTAAAAACAAAGCTTTTAAAAAAAAGGAAATTATTAAAAATATTTTAAACATTTCCTACCTTTTGAGAATACAGCGAGTTTAATTTTTTTATTACTGTCTATTTATATTTACATCAGCTAACATATCTTATTAATAATTATTATTTTTATTTATTTATTTTAAGGATGAAAGAATAGTGCTTTTTAAAAAACTTAAATAAAATACAATACAAAATTTGTATGACATTGTCATTTATTCCAGTAATATTCTGTACTCTGAGTTCATTTGTTTGTTACACTTCTAAATTAGGTCTAATAAGGATTTATAAAAGTTGCTGAACATAAACCTTTGCTTGGTACTCATTCAGTAATTTTTTCAAACAAAAGAATTTAAATTCTGAATTATTTTATTCATTTTGATCACTTTTATACATCTAGCATTACAGGAATTTAAATTTTTATTATATGCTGGACACATCTACTTTAATCCACATGCTATGAAAGTCCTTTGTTGTTTTAAAGTTTGTACCAATAAAGGTGCAATATCAAAATATGAATGTGACCTAGTGTGAAAACTTGTGGCCCAGTGATAGTGTGATAAAATTCAGGAACAAGAAGTAACAGTCCCAAAAGAAATTACTCCAAATTTTCTCAAAAAGAGAAAAGAAACTAAGGTATGCATTAAAAAAAAAAGTGAACAATGCATTGTAAGTCAGAACACACGTTACAACCAAACATGTTAAGTTATGCTGATAAGCCCTAGTCGTTTTGAAGTTGTTTCAAACCAGTTTCTATATTATATTGTCTACCTGTACTTTCTCATGGAACTCAAAAGTGCCCTATTTTAATTTTTTTTTCCTTAGTTAACTCTGGCTTAACCCTTTTTTTCTGGAGTCAACACTATTTAAGAACAACAGTGATTAAAAATTGTTGATTTTATGTATGAATTATCCACTAAAATTGCATGCAAAATTTTGCAGACTGCTTATGAAATTCTAAAAGCTTGTTGCAGGCAGCTGCAAAACTTTCTGCCACTGGGATAGTAACATACATATTACAAACTGTTGTCATATAACAGTGATTAATTTTGGTGTGTATATGATGTATATTTTTTACAGGGATACAAAAATATTTCTCATACATTACGTCCTGTAGAGAGAAATACTTAAAAAGTGCCAGATAACACAGAGAGGAAAATTGCGAAGTTGTCAAAAAATAAGTATTCAAAACTGAGCCGAGCTTGGCGATATCTTCCAAATTTGACTAGAAACTGGCAAACCCGACAGTTTATTACAAAGGAATAATACAGTACAAATATGCCTGGCAAAGGTCAAGGTTGCACTAATTTACAGTAAAAATAAAAATTCCTTAAAAAATGGTTATTTGTTAATAAATTTTACCTGGAGGTGAATATGTCTGAAATAAAACATTCTTGGAAAGTGCACTGAAAGTCATACTTCTGAGTGGTAATTTCTTTGACTTCTTGATAAACATTTGGCTCTGATATGAACCTAAAAAAAGTACATACATATATATATATATATATATATATATGGGACCCTCGCTAGGGTCTCCAATAATCAATCGACACAAATTGAAACTCTGTGTTAGTGTTTAATAATAAAACAAAGTTATTTACATGCAATCTATTTACAAAAGGGTTAAAAGAAAACGGACTTCATTCCGATATTTAACAGATCACTGCCTTCTTGCAGTTTCTAACGCTATTATGGAAAACAAAAGTGCCCAGCTGCCTTCGTGCAGCTGACGTGGGCCGCGTCTCAGGTCGCTCTCTCCAAACCTTTTTTATGCTCGGCTCTCCGAGGTTCTAGGCCGGCGGGCCATCTCCTTCTGGCGGCGCTCGGGTAATCTCGCCCTACAGGCTCGGGCATCTTGACAAAAGGTGTCCTCACCATAAAATCATCACAAAAATCTGAAAAATACAAAACAGAGAAAAAAAAAGAAAAAATAATAATACAGTTATTAGAGAGTCATTAAAAGTCATTTAGTTGCTGGACCATAGCTTCATATTGTCCACTGAAGTACATGTTTTGTTAGGACCTTCGTGGTCACCGACTTTCTCCACATCGTATCTGTCGTTGGATTTGACTCTAACAACTTTATAGGGTCTTAGAAACTTTGCTTGTAGTTTCATGCCAGTTCTGAACTGTGTGCGTCGAATAGCCACTAAGTCATCCTTCTTGTGAACATGGGCTTTCTTTCTTTTCTTGTTGTAGCATTTGCGGTTCTCATCTTGGATTTTGAGGATGTTTCCTTTTGCTTCTTCGCGAATAGTGTTTATGTGGTCTATCATCGAATTTATTCTTTCTTCTTCTAGGATTTCTAAAATTCTCTTATCTTCCTTTCGTCTCATTTGAACACCTGTTAGAAGCTCAAACGGTGTTCTTTTAGTGCTTCTTGATGTGGTTGAGTTTATGGTTCTCTGAAGTGCATCAACGTACTTGTACCATTTATTTGGCTCATCTATGGCTAATTTAGATAATACGGGTAGAATTTTGCCATGTAGTCTCTCTACTTGTCCATTTCCTCTGGGAACTCTGGTTGTTATGGCTAAGTGTTCTATACCTTCAGTTTCACAGTAATCCTCAAATTCTTTGGAGGTAAAAGCAGGGCCTCGATCAGATATGATTCTGACTGGATTTCCAAAAATTGCTTGCTGTTGTTTTAGTTTTTGTATGGCGTCATTAGAAGAAGTTGATTTTACTGGATAAAGCCATGAAAATTTAGTAAAACCATCGATTACTGAAAATATATGATTATAATTTTTATTCGTTGTCGGCATCGGACCGATAAAATCAATGTGGTAAGTTGATAATGGTATGTCGTCCTTAGGAATGGGATTAAGGAAACCTTCACCTTTTCCTCTCTTCTTATTCACTAATATGCACTCAATACAACTATTTACAACATTTTCAACGCATTTCTTCATATTGGGGAAGTAATAATCTCGTTTTACCAATTCTTCTGTTTTCGCTACAGAGAAATGACCTAGTGAATGAGACTTCTTAACAACTTCGATTTATAACATTTCAGGAACGACAAGTACTTCTTGGTCATTAACTATTTTGTAAAGCACATCATTCTTTAAGACATATGCAACATTTTCTCCTTGTAGTAAGAGGTGCTTCATTGTCTTGATATATTTGTCACTTTCTTGAGCAGTAATAATCTTATGCGTTAGTCCATCAGTTGTTAAAAGTGTCACAGGATGTCTACTAAGGGCATCTACATGTTGCATCTGTTTACCGGGGCGGTGTACCACTTCGTATTCGAATTCTTGTAAAAAGAGTGTCTATCTGGCTATTTTCGGTGTTAAGTCTTTTTTGTCTAAGGTTTTCGTGAAAGCATCGCAATCGGTGTAAATTTTAAATTTATTTCCAATTAAGTAGTTTCTAAATTTCTTGAGGGCTTCTATTATAGCTAAAACTTCGAGTTCATAGCTACAGTATTTTTCTTCTTGCACAGAGGTTTTCTTACTCATGTAATGAATCGGATAGAAAAACCCATCATTGCTTTGTTGCATTAAAATAGCACCAAACCCTAATTTAGAAGCGTGTGTGTGAAGCTCTAGTTTAGCACCTTGCTTGAAGAGATGTAGGACAGGCTCATTGTGGCTCATTGTACAAAATGTCCTTAAGTGTTTGGAATGCTGTTTTTTGTTCGTGCTCAAATTTGAAGGGTGTTGAAGCTCTTAATAAGTCGCTTAAAGGCCTTGCTATAGTTGCATAGGATCGAATATATTTCCTAGAATATCCTGTTAATCCAAGGAAACTTTGCACTTCTTTAGCATTTCTAGGTTCTGGAAATTGTTGAACTGCACGAGTTTTTTCCGGAGAAGGTCTAATTGTGCCATTAGTAATTATTAAGTTAATTTCCCGTTTCATAAATTGACATTTCTTTAAATTTAGTTCAAGACCATATTTTGATGCTGTTTCTAATACACGTGTTAACTTGTCAAATCCCTCATTTTCATTTTCAGCTGGTATGATGATATCATCTAGATAAATAATTACGGTACCGTCTTTTAAAAGCTCTCTAAATACAGTATTTACATATCTTTGAAATGTTGAAGGACTATTGGTTAGACCAAAAAGAACTTTAAGGAAGTGAAACTGGTTTGTGTCGGTACGGAACGAAGTGTATTTCCTACTATTCTCCTCAACATCCACATGAAAAAATGCATTCTTTAGGTCGAGGGTAGTGAATACTTTGCCACTATTTAAATTATCCAAGACCTCTTCAATAATTGGTAACGGATATTTATCTTTGACGGTCTTTTTATTTAATTTCCTGTAATCTACGCATAAGCGCATATCCCCATTTTTTTTTCTACATACGACGAGGGGGGAACTGTAATCTGTAAAGCTTTCCTCTATAATGCCATCTCCCAACCATTGCTGTATTTGTTTGTCTACTTCTTGCTTCTCAGAAAAAGCTAACCTACGTGACCTTTGGCAGACTGGTACGTCATCCGCTAATATTATTGACATTTTTAGATTTGTGCTTTCTGTTTTATTCGGCTTATAATTACTTATCAACTCATTTAATTTTTCTCTTAACACAGGATCAGTGATATGACTCAAATCGTACGAACACTCTTCTACTACATTCGAAACATTAACCAGAAAAGAGTCTAACATCTGGCACTCAATTTCACTCATAGAACGGGAATAAGTGTGATTGTTTATTTTCGGGAGTGTCTGTCTCTCTTCATTAAGCACGACGGGCATCGGTGGGGGGGAAAGTGTAGACACGCTTTCTGATCGCTGTGAATTTTATTAATGGTAGCCTCACTTTTTATTTCTTTTTTGTTGAATCTCTTATCAGACTCCTTCGTGGAATATGCACACTGGGAAGCTTTATGACCAGATACTCCACAGGCCAGGCAGACGATATTGTTGGGACATCTGTTTTTTTCGTGTCCGTAAGATAAACATTTTAGACATTTAACTTTAGCATAACTATCACGGTCTTTATTTTGATGAAAATTAAATTTACGTGCTTGTTCCTTTGGAGGGTAAAATTTGGGAGTATAATGGTTAGTGGATTTCTTGTCAAAAATTGCTTCACTTTGTTTTTCAGACAGAGGGGTGTCATTTATAAATTTTCCTGTGCTTTCGAAATATATATCACAATGTTGAGCGAGCTCTTTCGGTTTAAACCAGCCTTCGCCCTGCGTAATGCTTATGTGGGACGATGTCTGTCTATCCAGTGTTAGAAAAAATTGGTTGGAAACGATGAGGTCACATAATGTTTCAAAGTTGCTTACGTTGCGCAATTGCAGGTAGTGGCGGAAATTGGCATTGAGTCGCGTTGCGAACTGAACATAAGTTTCATTAGGAGCGCGACGAACTCTTCGAAATGTATGTAAACACTCAGCGGCGGATGGCTGAAATTCTTTCAAGACAAGTGTTTTTACTTTTTCATAGCACTGTAAATCCTTCTCGTCAATATAATACAGGATGTTTGCGGCTTTGTCGCCGAGAATATTAATTAAAATTTCTGCTTTGCAGTCATCAGGAACTGATTTGGTGGCAAAAGCGTGTTCCAAGGTTGTGAAAAACAAATTAAAATTCTCAGGTTTATGAGGTAGAGGTATGGTTAGAGTTCGGACACTTTTTATGAGATACTCTAAATTACTACTCGGGTTTGTTTCAATTTTATTATCGGAGTTATCATGTGACTGCGCGTTTTTACTTTTTATATTTTGCAATTCAATTTCTTTTTCTATTCTAGCTAATTTGATTTTTTCTAATTCTAAATTTTGTATCTCTGCATTTTTTCTATCTTCAACAATAGAATTTAATAAATTAATTACAAATTCTTTATCATCTTTATATATTTTGGATTGTTCCATTTCTGTTTTCAACTGAAGCACAGTTTCCTTGCCCGATAATGGAACATCAAGTTCGTTAAGCAGGTTAATAAAATCTTCTTTTCGAGCGTTTTTATTGAGAGACATTTTGAATGCAGGATAATAAAATATAATCAGAACGAGCTCACCTATTTTGCGGTGAATGTAGTCCTCGTAGTCGCTTGTAGACAGTCACCTGCTTTGCGATGATGGTGCACTCCTCGTAATCGCTTATAGACAGTTACAGGAGACAATTGCAGAATTACTATTTTCAGTTGAACAGTCCAAAATTAGTGTTTTAGTCCATGTAGAAGGGAGGCCGAGCCCCCACGTGGGACCCTCGCTAGTTTCTCCAATAATCAATCGACACAAATTGAAACTCTGGGTTAGCGTTTAATAATAAAACAAAGTTATTTACATGCAATCTATTTACAAAAGGGTTAAAAGAAAACGGACTTCATTCCAATATTTAACAGATCACTGCCTTCTTGCAGTTTCTAATGCTATTATGGAAAACAAAAGTGCCCAGCTGCCTTCGTGCAGCTGACGTGGGCCGCGTCTCAGGTCGCTCTCACCAAACCTTTTTTATGCTAGGCTCTCCGAGGTTCTAGGCCGGCGGACCAGCTCCTCCTGGCGGCGCTTGGGTAATCTCGCCCTACATATATATATATATATATGAAGAGAAAATAAATATTCACCAGTTTTATCATATAGTGGCTCAGACTACGTGGGTTGTACGGGACTCGAGCACCCACTGAAAGAAAATTAGGGGTGTGGAGTAGGGTGGAGCAAAACCTACTATACCACACTATAGCGATCCGAAAACGTCAAGTTGACATTTTCGGATCGCTATAGTGCGGAAAAGTTGCGATTGGTGAATACAAGAAAAACAAAAAACAACAACAAAAAAAAAATATTCAAATCGGACTTTATTTTCCGATTGTGCAAACCGTCTAAAAATTTAAAAAAATTAAAAATTTCCGATTTTTTCTGAATTAAAATAATAATAATAATTATATTTTTTTTATCGCTATATGGAAATATATTGACAGATTGTACTGTTTAATAATAATAATGAAAAATCACTGCGTTTAGGAAATATCTTCCGATGGCACAAGCTCAATAAAAATAGGGAAAAACTCAACTTTGAGTGATTTTGATATATTAAGAAACTAATCCTCTGAGGTCAGTATGCGTTCCAATGTTAACATTTTCATATAAAGTGTGCAACTCTTTGCTTATTTAGATACTTGATGATATTTAAACAACCCAGAACTTCCCACGGGTAGGTGGTTGCACTTAAGAGTTCCACCCACACTCTTCTCTCCATCCAACCAATGAGAGTGTTTGCATTTACATTACTTAAATCTATAGTTTGTTATTTCATCTGTTTAATATTGAATTTTAGACTCGATTTTGTGTCAAATTCCTATATCACGGATCTTGATTTCAGTGTGGCCCTGATGAATCCATCTCTTGATTGCGACCCACATACCTTGAGCGATGCTTCCATTACCAATTTAACACACCGCTCGACAGCTTGCGTGTGGCAGGGAAATTTTTTAACATCCCAGTCTGGGATATCACCTGATTGTATAAAGGAATGTATTTCTTCATTGGTTATTCTCCGAAGAAGAGGTGGAGATGATAATTTTGCTGCATTCCAATCAATTACTTCTGTATAGTCTGCCGCATCGAAGTTTAAAGTAGGTGTGATAAAGTTTCTGATGCCTTTACCTTTTGAAACAGTCTGCTTGGCTTTTAACACTCTTTTTAGCCCTAGCTCTCTTATGTGCCTTCTCTTATCAAAGATCATTGCCATGAGTAGGTTTTCTGGATGAGCAAAGAACGAGTTTCGTTCAATTACACTGAATACCACTTTCTTCAGGTCGTCAGGCAAGTATCGAGATGTTTCCATTGCTCTGTAGAGGTGAATAGGCCCATCTGTAATGTACTTACTGCATTTTATTTCAAACCAAACTGGCATGTAACTGTAACATTTTAAAATGAATGTCACCATAGCTTTTAAGGAATTCGATGGGTTTTCTACGCTCACATAAAGTCGAAGGACTCTATTTGCACAAGTGAGCCATCTGGCATGTGAAATTGGGCTGGGGTCCCTCTTTGATGAGTCATTTGGAAACTTGCCATTTTTGATTGCTTGACTTATGTCGAAAAGATATATTTGGTCCTTGCTCAACAGTTGCCTATCCACTTCAGGAATTTCACAATCAATTATTTGAAATTTTGTAACTGTGAGCTTTTCACAACCAATAAGACTGTGCCCAAGAGGCCCACTAAAGGATCTTGGGCCAGTTGTTTCACCATTCAAATGTTGAAAAAAGATGGCGAAAAGGTAACTCAATAAAATGCAACAAACAGCCAGCCCACTGGAGTGGTCGTCCGAGATGTACTTCCAGCTGTCTGATAGTACCACCTTTCCATCCAGTATTGGTATTTGTACCATCACAGCCTACCAAATCTAAGTATTCTAGTGAAACCCCTTGTTGAATAAGACATAATACTATTGAAGCTGCAATGTCCTTAGCAGATCCCGAGTTTGGAGACACATGACCCAAATAAACTGAGCCAGGTTCTTTTATGATAGAATAGAGGTCTTCTTTATTAGTTCGATGATACTGCTTCGATCCGATTCTTTCTATAACTAAGGTATCATCTTTTCTTCCATCAAAATATATGCTATGTAGTTCATCTGAATCTAGATGACTTTCCCGTAAATATTTTCTAGTACGACTCCTTTCCCTTCTAATTTTGCATCGGTCAATGACTTGAGAAGTGTCTGTTTCAATTATTACACTGATATCTTCCAGCACACTCGATGCTATAGCAGCAGCTGCACGATCAGATACCCCGTAGCGATCACAATGTAAAGGTGTAGATTGTAACTTCACTCTCATCTGCCATGGGAATTTTTTCTTCTTACAGTTGCTAGGCTTGTAATGGTCATCATCAAATTCTACATTGGCATTAAAACTCTGTTGTATTTCATCCAAATCCCCAGGCTCTTATTTCACCTTCAACAGGCTTGGAAGGCTGCCTTTTTAATGTATTGTTTCGTCTTCCAAATCTAGCACTCAGTTTTTTTGTCTCCTTTTGATCTATATTACCGATTTTTCCTATTCCGTACTTTCTCTGGAGGTAGATGAATTTATGCTCCACGACTGAAATTTTGTTTGGTTTTTCACACGTACAGTTAATCTTAATCGGACATTCACACAGTTCTGGGGTCGCTTTACAGCAGAAATCTAAAGTCATCCCACATTTGCAGGCGGAGATATTAAACAGTTCCGTTCCTTGTTTTTTTAAGTCATCAACCTTTTTTTTATAAAGTTTGGTTTTTCCTTGTCTCAAATATAAGATTTCATTAGTTTGCAATACTTATCATAGTAGGCTTTAATTAGCTGAATGATCCTATAATTAGAAACTGTAGGAATTGACACTTTCTCATAAATATATTTTACTTTTTGTGCCACTGCATGGCTGACAGATGACAAACTGACTTTAGTGTTATTCAGCTTACTTGCTAATTTAAACTTCTCTTCAAAGCAACATCGAATCACATCCTCATGTGTTGGAAGAATGTTCAGCATAAAGTCTCTTGGATGACCGAATATAGGACACTGAAGATATTGTCTAGTGATTTTCTTGGACAATATTTTTGTAACGTGGCTAGTGGGAGTTGGGTAAACTACTAAACCTTTCCCCTCAAAATCACTCAAAGTCGAAACTTTCCCTATTTTTATTGAGCTTGCGCGATCGAAAGATATTCCCTAAACAAAGTCATTTTTCATTGTTATTATTAAAAAGTACAATTTGTCAATATTTTTACATATAGCGATAAAATATATATATATATATATAATAACTTTTTTTAAATAAAAAAAATTGGAAATTTTCAATTTTTTTCAACTTTTAGACAGCTTGCGTGATCGCAAGATAATGTGCAATTTGAATAATTTTTTTCCCCCTTGTAGTCACCTCTTGTAATCGCACGTTAAGTTTTGTAATCGCACCCCCACCCCTTGTAATCGCAACTTTACCGCACTATAGCGACTTGAAAATATCAATTTGACTTTTTTTGCTACATCCTAGTATGGAGCAACCACAAAATGTAAGGAGCAGATTTAATTACTTTGCAGAAAAAAAAAAAAAAGGAAAACTGGTGGAGTATGACTGGTGTATAAGAAAAATGCTTATTGCGACTTCCAGTCTATATTCACTCTTAAAAAATGACAAAAAATATTGAACAATATTAATTGTAATAGATAAATAAATTAATAGACATTGACAAATAACAAAACACTTAATTGTTTACAGATTTTCAGTCACAATTTCTACAGGAAAAGGTAGGAGTTTTGAATTGAAATTGCACGACCAGTCAAAATGACTGGTCTGGTAAATCTAGTGTTAAAAGAATGCACATTTATACAACATTGTAGCTTGGGGAAGCATCTTTACAAAAAAAATACAGCATTGATGAGATTACATGCCTTATGCGTCTGTGGGTGAAGGCTTGCATCACATGAAGTGAGCAGCCTCGCCACACTAGAACCACAGCTGAACTTCACAAAATGATCGTTATGAAAAACCGTTAAGGCAGTTCAAAAAGTAGAGGTAAAAAGCACTGTTTCGGGAAATTTCCAGAAGCCACAAACATATGCTTAGATACAGCGAGCAAAACCGCAATACATTTTCAGCTGCGAGAGCAAAGAGTAAAAGCAGCGTCAACTGTTATTTTATTTTATTTAGCAGAAGAGCAGCTGATTAGAACTAAACGTGAGAAAGAAGTTAACGCTCTTGTGGTTTTGCAAAGAGGCACCAGGAAAGGGGGAAAAAAAATTCATTGTGGTTTTGACGATTAAATCCAAAGTAATTAAAATATAAAAAATATGTCTTATGCAATGAAAGAGCAACAGGACAGTTGCCTTTTTTCTCTTTCTATTCTTCTCTTTAAGCTGGCCCCTTGTGTGTTCACATCATTTAAGGTTTTTTTTTTCTAAATTTTCGCTGTGTTTCTGCACATGATAATTTTAAGTTTTGAGCACGCTTCCGGCCAGTTTAAGCTACCATAATTTTGCACGTATAGTCCGCAGACTATGTGTCAAAAAACCAAAATTTTAAGGTGCGGACAATATTTTAACCCTAGAACACTAGTGTACGTAAATTTCACGTGGTATCCTTCTTTAATAGTTCTTTTCTACCCTTTTCCTTCTCCCGATGCACCTGTCTGACCTTAAGTGCTTCGAGGGGTCAGATAGCTGCTGACCACTTGGTTTGATTTTCTCGTCAACGGTTCACTTGCCTCCCTTAATGAGCAAGAGTTCACACGTAAATTTTACGTGTCGCTAGTAATATGTGAAAATTTCGGCACGTAAATTTTTCGTGACACTAGTAATACACGGCAATTTAAATACGTAATTTTAACGTAGTTCTAGTGATAGCGTCTGTTGTTTTAGGATTTATGTACTGCAGTGTTTAGAGTTTTATTTCATACTGTGTTGGAAAAAAATGGCGAAACGACGCAAGGGTTTAACGGATGAAGAAATTCAAAAAATTCTTATGGAATCCGATGATAGTGAAAGTGATGATAGCATTGAATTCAATGAAGATATTGATGACAGTGATGCTGATCCTGATTATATTCCTGATGATGAAATAAAGAATGATCCCGATTTAGTGCTTCATTCCCCGATAGAAGAAATTGAGTGCAGTAGTGGTATGAACAAAAGTAAAAAAAAAGAAAGTTGAATTACGTGTCCAAAAGAAAAATAATAACTAATTATGTAAATTTATTTTCCAGTTTTGTTGACTGTATTAAATTAAAAGACAAAAACTTTCATTATAATCTGTTATGTTTTCTTATTGTTTTTAAGTTTGTTTTTAATGTGATAGTAAAAATAGAATGTGATAAAATGCATTTTATTTAAATTTTTAGCTATTAGAATACAATTTTACGGTTTTTAAATATATTTTCAAATATAATTATCTATTCAGTTAATGAAAAGGTAGTCATATTGGATAAAATACGAAATAATTATGCATATTTAGAAGCAATATTATTGCAGCATTAAAAAATAAAACGAATTTACATGAGCACGTAAATTTTACGTATCGCTAGTGATAGCGGTACTCATAAACACGCTAGTGTTCTAGGGTTAATGTGGACTATCTGCAAAAACTAGATTTTCACGCTTAATTAAAATTTATGTTCTACATTTAGAATATAAATAAGCTTTACCGTTTTATTTCAAACATGAATTCGATCAAAAGTTTATCGCATACGCAATACGATAAACATATGATTAAACTTTCACTCATGCAGTCTCGGTGACAGCGTTGAGACAAAGTCTTGAAAAAAAATTTCATGTGACAAAGTGCAAACTTTAATTATTTGACATGTAGAATATGAATTTTGGACTAATTTTTACCTGGAAGGCAAAACAAATTGAAAGTTAATAATAATATAATTTGCAAAGTATCAGAACAGACTACCCTGTAGCAGATGATACCTATCTTCAGTTCTGTTCTCTCATATGCAAAAGTGGAACAAAACATTATAAAATTGGCAGTTTTTAATGTCTTTCCAGGTACATAAACATAAAATGCAAAACACAGCAAACTCTCAAAATTCCACTTCCAATATCAAGAAATAAGCAGATTAGAGTTTTAGATCATCTGTTACTTCTATTGTTCCCAGACACGTCAGACGATTGACTTAGAAGACCAAACCGCCCATGAACTTTCCAACCTAAATAGTAAAGCTAAAATTTTCATTTGAGTAATATCCTGAGCTATAACTTACCAGTAACGCCATGTTTAAATTTTTTTTGTTAAATGATAAATGTTAATGCTGTGCTTTTCCCTACCTAGCTAATTTTGGAAGGTCATAAATCTGTTTTATTTTCTTGCTTTATCAATGCTAATCACTGTAATTACTTGTTTGAGTTGGTCTGCATTTCAATGAATTTGCTGCACCCTTTGGTGTCAAAATTGCAAAGTTCTTTTTTTTTTTATTTTGTTAACTATTTAAGCTCATCTGTTGGATTGTAAATGAAGGGATTCAAGTAACAGTTAAGGATTTTGTGTGGGATTTCATTTGATGCCTCGTGAGGGCATGGAGGAGGTGGGGACTTGTATGCCTAATTTTTTTTTCTTTTCGATAGGATAAAAATATATTTTTTTTTTATGCTGCAGCAATGCCTTTAACTAAATTTTTGGCTTGGGATCCCAATCGAGCTACATTCTGTCATGACAAATTTTTTTTTAATTAAGCATTACCCTTTTTTTTTTTTACTTTTCCTTTACCAAGGGCTATTAATGGGAAACTAAAGCACACTAAGATCATTGCTTTTGTGCATTTCTACCACGCGCTGTAATACCCCTGTGCAGTGTTTTACTTACTTTTATTTCTTGATATGCTAATGTTGTGAGGCTACTAGATGTTTATCCTTTTTTTTTTTTGTTGAATAAAATTTATATTTTGGTGATCTAAAGCAATGTCTCTGTGATTATTCTACCACATTTCTAACATGCACATCAGGCAAGGTTGAGAACCGTGGGTTATTTAACTAACTTTGGCTGTCACAACGCATAAGCTAATCTTAATTTTGCTTAACTTGAAATCTAAATTTTAACTTTGCTAAACTTTTTTTCACGGCAGTGGTAGCCAAATACCACAGTTTACAATATTTTAATTTTTTTTTAGCCAATCTTCAACGAAAAATCGAAAATTTCGTTTAGTGATAATTTTCTCAAAAGATGGCGCCACCACCGACACATACTCTTTAGCGTGCACAGATCACAGCATAGCGAATCAGAATGCGAACCTACCCCCATAGAAAAGAGGTTTAATCTTTGATTCAGTTTTGGAGAAAGTCAGAGCGCCCTGAGATGGGTCCATGTCCGGTGCTCTGAAGTGGATGGCTTCATACAAAGAAAAAAAAAATAGAAGTAAATCTTTTACATCTACATTTTAGAACTATAATTAAATTTTAACGAAGTTTTGAATATATATTTTGAAGGGTTAAAGTTCTGTAAAATACCGCAAACGTGCACTACCCTCTATTAAATGCACCTGTTTTTCACATGAACCTCTATTGTTCTTAAAATACTGAATTTCAGCCAAAATTAGTCTATGTTGCCCCCGGTGCGAGTTTAACCTTTCCCCACCCCCACCCCCAAAAAAAAGTTAATCTAAAAGTTATTTTTTTTTATCGGCGTGCGGCTTTGCGCCCTGTGCAGGAAAACTCTATCGAATAAACAATGCCAACTAATTGTTATGCTCAAGAAATGCTGAGTGCTTTTAAAATAAATCCCAATGTAATAAATATCAAAAATAATAAATAAATAGAACGATCAAGTGTTGTTACACAACATTCAGTTTAAAACAACAATTTGCTGAAGCAAGCTCATTACGTAATCAACAGCTGGCCATCCGCAGGGGAGAAAATGTTTACTTTTAACTGGCGCCTCTTCTCGCACATCGATTGCTGTTTTCATTTTAATGGTGCCTGGTAGTCTGTCCGAACTTTGTGCGGATGCAAGAAGGTTTTTAGAACTTATTTTTTTATTTATATAAATTCGCCTTTGTGAATATGAACATTGATATCTGACTATTTGAAAATAGAAATCGTAAGCTTCGTAAAAAAGCGGTAAATACGTTAAAACATTCTATGGGAAGGGGGAGAAAAAAGGAGATTTTTTTTTTTTTACTGTGTATCCAATTTCTCCCGAAATATATCCGATCAACTTAATAGCTTTTCTAATAAATTAGGTCTAATAAGTAATGCAACATATTTTTTATTTATTTATTTTTTGTTAATTAATAAATTATTTTAGAAATTTAATTTTATCTGGCATTGACTTCTTCTGACCATGATCACCCCCCCCCCCACCAACGATCGTGGCTGCGACATTTATGATGATTTTCTAGCTAACTAAGCTCATTTTCGTGGGTGCGGCGTTTCTTCCATAAATTACGGTATTTAAACTGCTGGCATGGAGCATAGCCCTAACTGCGTTCATTGCTGTTAAGTTAAACCGTTCACTAACACCGTTTTGTTCTGGTGTGTAAGTATTTGTTCTTTCGGCATGAATACCCTCTTTGTGAAAAATTTTTTTAAAGTCCTTATTACAAAACTCCATTCCATTATCTGTTCGCACATTTACAATTTTTAAATTTAATCGCCGTTCCATTCGCTTTTGGTATTTTTGAAAACAATAAAAACTTCTGACTTTTTCTTCAAAGTAAAAACAGTTACGTACCTAGAGTAATCATCAGTGACAGTTAAGAACTATTGGCTACCATCAAGTGACGCAACGGGCAACGAAGCACATACATCAAATGAAATAATTCAAGCAGTTTCGAAGATCTAATATTCGATACAGGTCTAAAGCTCTTCTTCGAGCTTTAGCTAGTTCACAAGATGTACAGCATTCTTTATTAATTTTTAACGTGGGTAATCCACGAACACTATTAATTTTGCTAGTATGCACTAAATAATCCATATTAGCATGATTAAACCCGTAGTGCCAAAGGGCTAATTCACTACTTGTTTCAGTTGACAAATTATACATTTCATTTTCTACCTTTGTGCTGTCCATTTTATCTTTAATGTAGTGCGAGGGTTTTTTAAAAAAAAAGACCATTGGTACGTTTGGCATAAAAAATTGCTTCACCTGCTTTATTATATACCCAAATTTTACCGTTTGTACCTACAAATTTTGCACCAGCACTTTCCACCTTCAAACCAGATATCAAATTCCTATGCAATTTCGGTGAGTACATCACATCCGTCAGCTTTATAATATGTACTTTTCCATTAAGACGTACACCAAACAGTTCCAACACCTTCTACCTCACTTTTTAAGTTTCCTATCGCGAGAGACATCGTGGTGTTTTGTACTGGTTTATATGTGGAACATAAACTTTTGCTGTTGCAGAAATGATTAGATGCACCTGTATCAAATACCCAAAGTTTATTTATTACTCCATCAGGTTTACTAGCTTCAACATTAATGAGATTTTTGTTTACTTTAACATCACAATAATTACTAGATTTTACTTTTCGTTTTATACCACTTTTATTCCTGTTAAAACTAAGCTTTACTCTGCAATTGGCTATTACATGTCCGTTTTTTTACACCAGAAATACGGGCCTAACTTGGGGTTTTCTTTTTTATGCTTTTGTGTGTCCTCAACAGTTTTGGATAACAAAGTACTCTCGTAATTACTTGTGTCCCCCTTCACTTGACGAATGCGTCCCTCCTCTACAAGGAGTTCGTCTAAGATTTTCTGAAAGGTAAAGTCTTTCTCTGGCCAACGATAAATTGTTTGTACTATGTTCTGAAAGTTAGAATCTAAATAGTGAATGAGCTGAAATCTCTGATATAACTCCTCAACAGGGTGGCCTAAGTTACGTAATTTAAGTACTGTTTTCTTTACTTTAGCAGCAAATAATCCAATTCCTTCTTCAGCAACATAGCGATGTGAGAAAAATTCATCTAAAAGTTGTATAGTTCTAGCTCTAGAAGAGGGTTCAAAATGCTTTTTAAGCGTGTCCCATGCAACATCACCCGAATCTATCGTTGCGAAGATCAGGGCTAACACCCAAATATATCGTCAAATATGCCCTCGCTTTACGTAGATTGTAATCTAGTATTTCTTTTTGTGTAGCTTTATCATCTAAAGCGGGTTCTGTTTTATCAATAAATTTCCAAACTCCCCTTTCTATTAACAAAACCTTCATGTCATCTTTCCAGGTATTCCAGTTCGATGCATTAAGCATCTCTATTTGGTTGTGAGTTTCGTGAATATGCGAGCACATTATTACCACTTTACAACACTAATTTACAATAAGTATAATAGACACATGCATATGATGAAATTTTAAATATAACTTACAACAAGGGAAAGTCCTACTTCATACTGTTGAAACATTACTGCAAAGAAAAGTTCCATAGTCTGCTAAAAGTTCCTTTAAAGCTTGGCTAAAATGCCGATATGTTCGGCCGCCATCGAAGCAACACAATAAAAGTCCATTTCCATACAAGGAATAACACGCCAGATTGAAAACACTAATCTGGGGATTCGAAAGATTGACTGGTGACGGAACTCTTGAAGGCACAGATGGAGAATACTTGTAGAATACGACAGCAAGGATGATGACAAAAAAGCACTAGCCAGAACACTTGCTTCATAACGGCGCTACACTATGGACGAAGACTCCTCTGTAACGCCGAACCACGGAAAAAACTGGCCGGGACTTGAGTTGAAAATGACAACTTGCGTTCGGTCATTATTAAAGGTCAGCAATGAGCAGTTTTACAATGGGGATGCTCGGCCCATAACCAAAATCTTAGCAGAAATTACTTGCATTTTACTAGCAGTGGAATTTAACACTTAGAAAGATGAGAGACATTAGGGAACCAAAATTCTTTAATTAAAGAAACATCGTAAAAATTTAAATACATTTATGCTCGCTGAGCGTCTTGCAGAACTAGCATACACAGAATATATCGCAGGCAAAAGAAACCACATTATATAGGTACATTACATAACAATTCACACGTGTAATAGTTAATTTGCATAAACCAAAGTTCTGACCAGCCAATCAGAAACAAAATGTCTCCGTTACTATGGAGATATGCTGCGGCGATCTCGGCTCATGAGAAAACAGTAAAGGAAGAACCGCGAGAGAAAGTGACATCACGCAGAGAGCGAAGTCGCCGCCGAACTTCAGCGAATGACAGAGAGGGGAAACCAAATGTGCGGGAGGCTAGCAAAACCAACCTCCTCTCTGGTGCAGGATTTTTTGCATAAGCTATACAAGCTATAACTTAGGGCCTCCCAAAAATATTACCTTTTGGGTATCTGAAAAGCCACACAAACAAAGGATTCAAAAGTTCCAAAGTCTTTGTCAAAGACTAGATAGGAAGAACGTTTAATCCACACTAGTGCAATACTTGGTAGTTATGATGGAATAATTTCTGCATTGTATCAGCAGCATATTGATACTACAAAGAAAGGCGAAGCAAGAAATCAAGCAATAAATATTTTGAACAAAATGGAAGACATTGAATATATGGTAATGCTATATTTGTGGAGTTACTTGCTGGATAAGTTTTAAAAGACTAGTCAGTTACTGCAAGACCTCCAATTTAGTCTAGATGTATATAGTGATGTGTGGTATCAACCTATTTTCATTTCAAGTGACTTTGCATTTTTCCAATAATAAGTTTTACAATCAACCCATTTTTATTTAAAGTAATTTTGTTCTTTAATAATAAGTTTTGCAACAAGTGTTTCTTTTTCAATAACTTACAATAATTTTGCTATCTTTTAATGAGTATTTTACCTTTTTTTAAAGTTAATAATGATATATCTTTAGTGCTTCCTTAAATATTTTCTTTTAAATATTTGCTTAATTCACTTTATTTATTATGTTTTTGCCTTAAATCTGTTTTTCTATGATACCAATTTGGTGACTCCATGTTATTTTTTTTTTCCTTCCTACTTCTGAAGCTAAATCCTAAGATGTTTACTTAAATTTAAATGTTTACCTTTTATTTTATTCTTTTACTAATATTTTGGATTAGAGTTTGGTCCTAGTTAGGAATAATTCTCAATTTTGAGCGTTTCCCCGTGCGATTTGACTATTTTTCTGGCCTAGGTACTGTTTCGGTCAATCGCCATTTTTTTTTTTTCCTGTTTCGAATAACGCACGTTTCAAATTCTCGCCATCTTGAAACCGACCGCCATTTTTTTTAGCCGAGCGCGTCCTTTCACACTCGATGCTTCTTCCCGCGTAAATCTGGTCTGGAACTTTCTCGAAGGACGCCACCATGCTGGCGATCGCTGATTGGCGGAGGGAGCGACGCGCTGGAGTGAGTTAGCTTCATGCGGTGTGCGACCCATTCAGTTGGAACTTCGGCGGCAGCGGTGATGCATGGTGCATGCGCTTAGCACATGAAGTAAATTTTTGGGGGCCCTCACCCCTTTTCAGCGATGTAGCCAAAAAAATCTATTTTGATGCAGTCATCTAGCAAGATCGAGGCCATGTTGCAGTAATTAAATCCCAGCCTTCCTAAACAGCAGAGCAGGGCAACAGGACCGGGAGCATGAGGATCTAGGGCGGCCAAGGCGTGATGTCTCCTGTCAGGTGACGTGGTTATCTCCTCCGATGTCGAAATTCGTCCGATGACGCCGGATCATCTCAGGTGAAATTTTTTTTTATATACATCCATCTCCAACCAACCACCTACCGATGGAAGTCCAAGAGGATCTAAGGCACTAGTTTTCCTGCCCCTCCACCCGTCCGGTCCTGACTCACTCCTGCATCAGAGATTTGACCATCCGAAGCCCTTGAGACGTTATGATGAACTGTATATCCTAGAAGCTGCTCGCTGAGCACTGCACATCGCATTATTTATTATTATTTTTTTTGTAATATTTTAGCTGCACCTTAATTCATTTTTTTTTTTTATTATTTTTTCTTTTTTCAAAAAAATGTCAAAATCCTTTTTCTTTTTTGCAAGAATGTAATTTAGTTCCATAAGTATTATTTTGAGTACAAGTTAGTTAACTACATGGGTAAAAAAATTGTTTCATTAACTATTTTTAGAGAGGCCTCTCTTAAAAATTTCTATAGCAACTTGTAAACGATGTTCTCAATAATTTTAAATGTTATCTGTGGCATTAACGCTGATTAAATTTCTCAGATAAACTCATGTAAGAATGTGCACAACAGGGTGTCATAAGGTGCATAAATGTATTTCTGTTTGAGCAGTATATTTTTGCCAATCTCAATGAAATGAAAATGTGTAATTCTCCCATGTTGATCGTTAAGCTTTAATTCTTTTAAGTGTTTATTTAAGCTGTTGGTGCCCAAGTGTAAAATTGCAGCCAATTTTCATAACAAATTTTGTTCACAAGTTCATGTTTATTTCTGTTAATCTGTTGTGCCAACGATTACAATGCTCTTTAAGTTTTGAACCATTATTTCCAGATTTTAAATAAATTGATTTATTTCTTGCAAAAAAAAATGTCTCTTTATTGTCTGTGCTGGTTTCACACACACCTATTTCCTTTCAGCTGAGGCAATTCCGACCGTAACCTGGGGTTCGGGTTAATTTATGTTTGGTGCTTTGCCGTTAACTTTAGAACACAACGCAAATCTTTCAAATTTATTTTTGATGTATATCTAAAATTTTTTATGGCAACACGGCAATAGGAAATTTTATGATTCACTTTTGGATTTTGTTAAAAGTTTCAGGGGTATGTTCGATCATTTTGAGGAGAAAGCAGAGGAAAAATAGCCTGATGTGTTGATTACAAGAAAACCTGATATAGAAGAAGGTGTGGCGGCCCAAGATTACCTCCGCACACAGAACACCCAGCAACTGAAGGCCGGTCGAAGGGGTACTTTTTGGCCAAGCCGGATTGCACCTCATTCTACCACCCATAAGTCCCTGGGTTCAAACCCCGTTCTCCCCACATTGATGACCCGGACAACGAACACGCTTTCTCCTTCTTTCCAATAGTGACAGATGGCGCCAGCACCGACCTCTTCCATCTCTCGCTCGGTTCTTTCAAAGTCCGCAACAAGCGGCAGCAACCTCACTGAAGTCCACAGCGAGTGGCAGCAACCTCACAAAAGTCCACAACAATGGCAGCGTTCCATAACGCTTGGAACATTGTTCATCAGCCTCTGACCGACTCTCTAGGGGGGGAGTAGTGTGGCGGCACGAGATTACCTCCGCACACACAACACCCGGCAATTGAAGGCCGGTCGAAGGGGTACCTTTTGGCCGAGCCAAATTGCACCTCATTCTACCACCTGTAGGTCCCTGGGTTCAAACCCCGCTCTCGCCACACGCTCTCCCTTACAAAGGCATATCATCGGCCATGAAGATGCTTTAGAGAATCTTGAACCAAGAGACAAGTTTAGAATCAAACTTTTATACCTGTGATGGATGAATTAGAGGCAAGTCTGGTACAGAGGGTCTCGGTATACAATGATGATGTAAAAAAGGTTTCATTCTTAGCAAAATTGGACCTACAGAAGAGATTTGTAGGAGTTAGTACTTTATGCCAAACATATATCCAGAAGACATGGACATAATTCTTCTAGGAGAAGGCAATCGTTTTCCTAAGAATCGTTTTCCTAGAAAATTTTCCTAACAGTCAGGATATCTGCAGTTGAAAATTACTAGTGATATAAAATTCAGAGATTACTTACATTAAAGTCCCATACACAAAATTGGAACTTTGAAAAACTGTTGTGATAAGCAGTGATATTAAAAGTGGGTATCAGGATAATGAGGTCCGACTGCATTGGATTAAGTTTTCAATAGCATAAAAAAGTAGATACCTAAAAATAATAAAGCTGAATACTTTCCATCATCCATATCAATGGAAAAGAAACCAGATTCTTCGTCAAAAGGGTCAATTATTTTGATTTTATCTTCCTTCAAGTACCAAGCATCATTTATAGGGTAGGATGCCTGAAAATAAAAGAATATTAATATAGAGGCACAGGTTCACAGGTTTATCTCTACTTATTATAAAAGAAGATGTCTGTGGGTCTGTGTGTCGGCGGCTTTACGGACAAACGGCTACACCTAGAAACACCAAAATTGGTACTCGGGAAGATCTAAACATGAAGTTGTACACCTCGAAGCGATTTTTTTCAAAATTTGACCTAGAAACATTTGTATCATCGGATAGAGGAGAAATTTTTCTTTTGAAAACAGTTTGTTCTGAATACGTAATATGATTTACTGATTTTTAGGAATTTTTTTACTAAGTATCTGTTTTGGCAAATTTTTTCGTAAATAATTTTAAAACTGTTGCATCTTGAATTCTATCCGTCATAACTTTTTGATATTTTGACAGATCGTGGAATATTCCTTTCTTCCTCTTTTAAAATAAAAACAAAAAATTATGTAAATTAGGTGATTTTTTACGAATTTTAATGTAACCTAATGTTTAGAATTTAATAGCATCAACACGGAGAGCTTACGGGATTACATTAATTGATCATGGCATGTGATAATTTAATTGCGTTGCCAGAAAAAGGATTAGAAAAAGGGTTTTTTTTTTTCAACCAATCGAGTTTTTAAATGGGATATCAGAATTTCAATGCGCAAGTGAGTATCTATGACGTCAAATGCTTTAAAATACATAAAAATTACGCCACAAATTTAACTCATTTATCCCTGCTCTTTTTTTAACACAAGGAGGCGATATTTTGATTAAAATTTACTTTAGAAATAAACTGAGAAATTCATGATTATTATTATTATAAGTGGTATTTTAATCCGTTGCTTATTTAAAAATTGAAAAATTTTAACGCGGCTGAAAATGTTCTTCATTTTAAAAGCTACAAAATTCATTTTAAAGCGGGATATATTAAAAATTTTCTATTTACTTTTTTATTTTTCGCATTTAATTATGTCGCAGGCATATATGTTTCCTAACATATGCATGCTGCGAGTATAGTTTTATTTTAACGTTGGATTACAATCCTCCATAGTGTCCTATTCTAATTTTCAACGTTGTTGTAAATTTTAATATGATACCGTTTGAAAGCTATTGAGTAAAATATCCAAATTAACTCCCTCAACCAACCGGGATATCTTTTACGGTAGTTAAACAGTGACGTCATAAATTTTAAAAAATGCGTGAAATTTGTAAACTCTGCAACTCTAATGTCCTTTCACAGTTACAGCAATTCTAAATAGCTCCTCAAGATGACAAAGTTTGATGTTTTCAGTAGACATAGCTATGGAGGATTTATAAGATATCTTTATATTGGATACATGGATATTTAAGTTGGCACCGCTTGAATATTTTTCACCATGGTGAGATTAAATGTTTTGTGGTGCTAAATACGCCAATCTTACAAAACTATGCATAAATTAAATTTGTATGGAGAGCTTCTTAATAGCAACTATTATGTGAAATGAATAATGTTTATGGTAATGCATAAATTGCTAAAGAATCGCCATAGAATAAAAAGGTCCCATTTGTGCCAAATAATGTAAGCTGTTTCGTTAAATTGAGCATTAAAGAGAGAGAGGCGAAGATAGATAGTATTAATATGCATAATAGGTAGTATTAGTAAAATTGTAAGGATGATATGAATAAATCCCAATATACAACGTTAATAAATATTTTATGAAATTAAAAGTGTTCTGTTTATCCCTTTTCAAGGGTTGTTTTACAACCAACTGAACGATAAGTAATTCTAATTTGTGTTGATATATCCCACAGTAATTTCAACAGAGGAGATTACTTGAACTTTTTAAAAATGAAATTCTGTTTTGTCACATGCAGATATATGAAGAGTGGGTGCACAGCTATTTTAAAATAAACGGTTGTCCATTTCATGTAGTGTCCGAGGTATTTAATGCTACAACTTGAACCTAAAAACAGCATGATATAGAAATAACACATTTTGAAAGTCAGGAGTTCTCTGCAAACCGCTAAGCTTTTCGCTTTTCTGATCGCGAATGACACTGACGTAGTTTTTTGAGTCATTATATTGCAACGATGCCAAGTTAGTACTCATGACGCGAACTTTACATTATGAGTCAAATAATTTTGCTTTTATTTTAGATTTCACATCACTGGAATTAAGTGGAATTACATATGTAAGGAAAATTTTCGTTTCCTACTGTGCGAAGAACGGGCACGCAGCTAGTAAATTAATATTTGTTTAAATATACAGGAAAAAAATCTTTAAAACAATAACAGTCATTAACATTTCTATATAAGAATAACATTTATGACACACATATGGCACATAACTGTTTAGTAACATTGCTTTTTAGTTTCATGGGTTATATATTCACTGAGTAGCAAATATTCTAGTCTAATCATGTGACAAAAACTTTACATTTTGGGATACCTTTTCACTAGCTTTCTATAGCAAAAACTTTTTTAAGACTATTTTAAAATGCATGCATAAAGGTCTATTTCATGGCAAAAATGTTTCACAAGGGATATTAGCAGCATGCAAACTCCAAAGTTATTTCCAGAGTGATCAAGTCAGTGAATTACGCCACCATTACATTTACAAAGTGGTTTAAGATACTGTGCCTTAACATTTTGCCCATCATCAGCTTTATGAATTCCATTAAGGATTAGAAAAGTAACTAAAATCATTACCTTATACCCCCAACTAACGATACAAATATCCTTTTGAAGTAAACTAATATCAAACTATTTTGAATATGAAATCTTCACTTTTGACGCTACAATAGAATCTTGCTATAACGATATCCTCTATAATGATTTTTTTTTTTTATTTCCTTGGTTTAATTTCCTTTTGATTAATGTAAAGCCGTAAGACGACACGAACTCCCAAAATGACAGACGGGACTCGCATCTCACTTACACAAAAAACATTTTATTAAAAAAATAAACACTGCACGGATTACACATAAAAAGAACAACAGCTCTCGCTCACTCCATCTTAGCCTTGCTACTCATCTACGAACTTAAACGATTCCCTGGCGGAAGCGTCACTGCTTTTATTTTGCCGCTGCAGTCCTGGAATTTGGCTGCTCAGGTGGGGAACACCTGTTACAGACTCCCCCCCTGGCCACGATGATGTCCCGGCGAGTGGCCAGAAGAGCTGGATGGTAACTGAGTCTCTCTTTTGGTACTTCGACGAACAGTCTTTAGAGGGCTACTCTTGGGAGGTCGTCCTCTCTTCCTTAGGGGGGCGACAGGCACAACATCAGAAAGAGGAGTTTCATTGAAAGGGGTGAGAGCAGAAGTGTGGTATGTGCCAAGCAGGATATCCAGCGCTTCCAGGTTAGCAACTTCATAGGTTGTAGGGGAGCGTTGGGTAATCACAATATAGGGGCCATCCCTACAGGGTTGAAACTTAGCTGTTTTCTTTTTCGCTTTATTGCTTAAACGATGTAAATTTACCCATACTTTATCACCTGGCTCCTACCTATGTGCCCTTCTTCTACTCTCATCGGCATACTTTTTGTGCTGGTCTTGCTTCTTTTCTACAAGATCTTTGATCTCGGTTGAGATCCAGGCGAATTTCTTCAGATAAGGTGTAATTTCAGTGATGAAATTATCGTTGTCAATCACCGCTCTTACATCATGTTGCACATCATCAATTGTTCGTAATTCTCTTCCGATTTGGAGAAATGCAGCTGTGTGATTTGTTATATCACACTTCGACGTATTCATTGCAAAACGGATGGTAGCAAGTTTATCTGACCATGACGTATGATCCTCACCAACAAGTATTGCTAGTTTTGGTTTTAGATCCCGATTCTTTCTTTCAACTGGATTGGCCTGGGGCCAATATACGGGTGTAAAGACTTGGGACACTTCGAGTAGGTAACACAGTTGCTGTAGGACAGCACTTGTGAATTGTGGGCCATTATCACTTATGACACGTCTGGCTAATCCATACCTCAGGAAAATCTCTTCAAACAAAGTTATGGCACACTCTTTCGCCGTCGCCTCTTTCAGAGCAAAAAGTTCTATCCATTTTGTCGACGTATTTTCTATGATGAAAATCCACTTCTTTCCATCTGCAGTCTCTGGTAAGGGACCAAAGAGATCTATGGCGAGTGTTTCGAAGCGTTGGGCATAAGCGGGAGTTCTCTGGACCTTGTCCTTGGGTAAGGACAGCTCCCAGAGCGTAGCCGGATGCATCCGCCCTTATGACAAAAGGCTTTGATTCGTCCACTTGACTCAACACTGGCGGTGAGATCAACTTCCTTTTCAGGGTTTCAAAGGCCTGTTGTTCATCCTCCCCCCACTTCCACGTGGCTCGCTTCCTGGTCAATTGACTCAAAGGTCTCGAGAGGTCTGGGAATTGGGGAATGAATCTGCGGTACCAACTACAGGTCTTTAGGAAACTTTGAACCTGCTTTACGGACTTCGGGGGAGGAATTTGGGCAATTGCCTCCATTTTTGCCGGGTCCACTTCTATTCCTTTGCTTGTAATGAAATGTCCTAAATACTTAACTTTATGGCAAGCAAAGTGGCACTTAGCACGGTTTGCATGTAACTTAAACTTTTGGAGTCTCTGAAAAACATGCCGTAAATCCTCTATGTGTTCCTCGAAGGTCGAAGACAACACGATGATGTCATCCAGGTATACAAGCGTATTGACCTTCAGACCATTTCTAAAAAGATCCATTAACCACTGGAAGGTCGCTGGCGCTGTCTTTCCAGGCAAAAGGCATCTTGGTGAACGGTAGACCCCATACTGGCAGACAAAAGCCGTTTTATCCTTGTCCGGAGGATACATTTGTACTTGATGGTACCCCGACTTCAAATCTATAGTTGACATATAGGCAGTCCGTTTGGCTTTATGCAACAAATCATCCATGCGTGGCAATGGATATGGGTCAGGCTTCGTGATAGAGTTTAACTTGGATAGTCTACACATAATCTAAACTCTCCATTTGGTTTCGGGATCAAGACTACAGGTGCTGCGTATGGAGAATCGCACTCTTCTATGGTTCCAGCCGCAAGCAAGGCATCGATTTTCTTCTTAAGAACTTCTCTCCTGGCAGGAGATAGTCAGTAAGGAATAGTAGCCACGGGAGGGGCATTTCCTGTCTCGATCCTATGTTCTATAAAGGGAGTCGGCTCTCCCCCCGGCCGGAACGTATCTTCATGTTCTATCAATAGAGCATCAAGTTGTTTCTTTTGACCCTCTGTCAGTTGTTCACCTTTATCTGCACGGAGTTTGAAGTCACACTTTGGGGTATGGGTGACTTCTTCTTCTGCAACTGCAATGACCTCTTGTTTTGGGGCCATATTGACTTTTTCTTTGAGACCAGTGTCGTCTCGTTCCTCTGCCAAAGGAGGTATTTTGTAGCCTTCAACGAAGGGAAACCGCTTTCTTGGGTTGTCCCTGTAATACCAATTTTGGTCTCCTAAGTTTAACACCACTTTAGCTTTCTTCAAGAAGTCTGTCCCGAGTAGGGTACGATTTCCTTTAGCCTCTGGGAGAGCAATAAGATTCATCTTGAAAGTACGTCCTTCGAGTTGTATTGTCACTCTTGTAGTGTATACGTCTTTGTCAGTCTGGCTACCATCAGCAAGAGTCATCCGTAAATTGGACTTTTGAAACTGGACCCCTTGATTCCTCAGGATCTTGTATAGTCCTTCACTAGCTTCTGTGTGGCTTGCTCCACTGTCTGGGCAGGCGGTGCCTACTACTCCATTTATGGTAACCAGCAGGCATGCGGTGGGTTCCGAGGTGGACAGGCTCTGGAGGTTGAAGTGTCCAAAGTTGGCGGAGGCAAGGTTTGGTGTTGGAGTGCAAACTGGACACTTAGCTCTGACAACTCCAGGCTTACCGCAACCATAACAAGTCAGGGCTGGACGCTCCTGTTTTTCACCAGCGCACAGTGGAGTATTTGTGTCAAAATCCTGGCCAAAAATATTTTTCATGTGTTTTAACATTAAAATCATTACTGTTGACTTTTGACTAACTCTTTAGTATTATATACTTCTTAAATTATATAAAAAAAGCGTGTTGTCGCCAAATTTGGCAATATATCGCCAAACAACTCGAATTTGGTTTCTAACAAATGTCTTGTCCGAGGAGTGTCCCTTACTGGGAAGTACTGCTATTGTATAATACCACTTATAAATGTAATAGCACGCGGCTGTCGATCTAACGTTCTGGAGTTTTGGGCGATTATCTCCAGATGTCACGTGAATACGCAATAGAACCCCTTAAAAAGCCCTCCGCCCAAGGCAACCTTACTGTTAGGCAAATAGCCGTGCAGCTGTGCCTTAATCACAATCTAATATATAAAATTCTCCTGTCACAGTGTTAGTCACCTAACTCCTCCGAAACCACTCGACCAATTTTAATGAAAATTTCTATGTATATTCGTTAGGTCATAGAATAGGTTTTTAACTATGTCTCATACCCCTAAGTCATAAGGGCGGTCCACCCCAAAATGTTTAGCCCCCGAGTGCTATTCAATTTTCAATCAGGATTTCTGTGTAGACATTAGCGTGTCGAATCACTTTTCAAATGTGTTTGCCAGATAATGTGGAGAGGGGGGGGGGGGAAGTTAATAAAATGTTGAAAGTCGCACAAGGTTTGCAATTTTTGATAATGGATCGCTAAATGTGGTGCCAAAACGCGACAATTTATTATAAATATATTTCGCGTATAGTTAGAAAACGCCTGGCGTATATTGTAAAAGAGTTTTATTAGGCGATTTTAATATAGATTTCTATTCCGAAGAAGTGCTCTGTGGAACAAGAAAGGAAAACACGGTACACTCATGGATTATGATGTCCATTCCAAACAGTATTTAAAATGTCTTTGCGGTATAGTTGGAATATGCCTACAGGAAGAACATGCCTGGAGGAAATTCTAAACAGTTTCAGGTGGCGATTTTAAGATAGATTTCGATTCCAAAGATGTGTTTTATGGTACAAGAAAGAGTTGATTCCTATTTTAGCGCCCCCACTCTCGCCAACCTAAAAAATTCCCGTACTTTGGCGAGCTTTGCAGTCATGGGTCTCTGGGAGTTATGCACAAGTTTCAACGGTACATACGTATTTTCCAGGCGGTCCGCCAAGACAAGCAATTTTTTCACCAAGATAAATGCCGGGCACATGAAATTGTTGATGGTTTGGAATACGATTGGCAATGTATTTAAAATCTATGAAAAAGTAGTTTGGCGGAAGTGACCGCCGAGTTAATACGTAAGTACCGTTTCAACGCGCCCAAAAGAACTAGATGACAACTAAAGTAAACAAACTAGCGATAAACGCACCAGTTAAGGAAGTTGAAGACCCTTAATTATTAAAACTTCATTAATTGGCAATCCAAAATAAATAAAATTGTAACGGCATGCTGTACTTACATGTTGTTCCAAATCGCCATTTTAATTCTAAATTACGATTGCCACATAAAAGCAAAAAATCGTCAGGGTAACTGCATATGTTTAATGATCGCAAACCTTGGCGAGAGTCGAGGCGTTAAAGTGGGAATCAACCCAAGAAAGACAAACCAGTACACTCATGGATTATGATGCACATTCGAAACAAGATATAAAACGATGATGTATAGTTGTAATATACTTGGCGTAGATTGTAAAATAGTCTTAGTAGGCAATTTTAAGATAGATTTCGATTCCAAAGATGGGTTTTACGAAACAAGAAAGAAAAATACAGCACAGTCATGAATAACGATACACTTTTGCAACTTAATGGAATAAGTAAGAAAAATAGGGACGACGTATAAATTATGATACGATTTTAATATGTAGCACTATAGTGCGTATTTAAAACCTGAAAGTGTTTCAGATTTTCACCCTTTTTACTTTCCGAACATGTACCATGTAAGGAAAGTATTGTAATCATGAAAAAATTCAACTTCGAGATTTTGGTGTATTTACACGTTCTTCAACGTACGGTCTTCTGAATTCATTTATGCTATTTGTACGAGATGTGTGTGTGTGTGTGAACACAATAGCTCCTAAGCGGCGCTACCTCCGCAAGAGAGAGACTATGAAATTAAAGTGTAGCGGTTGTTGTCTCATAAAATATTATTTAATGTTAAAATAACTTTCAACTTGCGGTATTTTAAAAGTATTTATTTCCTTACTAAAGCAGATTAAACTTCCTAAACATTGTTGTTCTAAAAATCATATTATTATTTTATTCATCGTTGTTGCCACTCGCAATCTGCGTAAATTAGTTGCAACAAAGATTTTTTTTCTAGAGTCTACAAAAGTATACCAGGCGGATAGATGGCGCGCTCGGCGAATTGGTGGAGATTATCGGAGAATAAAAGGAAGAGAAAAATAGGGTTACTTCTTACAGTATTAGTTCTTCCTTCCTTATACTCTCTAGCTCCATGGTTACACGTATAAATTATTTTTATTATGAGTGTGTGCAAAATTTTGTAAGAATCATTTCAAAAGAAAAACATTGTAAAAGGTACGTAAAATAATAATAGAAAATATACACGATGTACACTTAATATAATATATACGTATAAATACAATCAAAAAATAAATATTAATACATTATTACTGTTTTTCATCATAAAATAATTCAATTTGTTCTATTTATGTGTGTTTTAAACCGTGAACAATGCCAAAAAGACGCAAAGAGGCTTCTTTGGGCAGGAAAACACGTAGAACTGCAGGCAAGCGAAATATAAGAGCCCAAAGGACAGAAGAACAGCAGCAGCAAGATAATACTAATGTGCGTGTGCGCATGGCTCAATTGCGTCAAGCAGAATCAGAAGGTACACGATCTGAACGAAATGAACAAAGAAGATTAGAACAAAGACAAGCACTCTATTTTATATTTAGCAGACTCAGAGCAAATGAACAACACCGCAAACAGGTACATCGATCATTTACATCTGCTTCATTCCTGCGTCTAGCGTTCCAGTATGAACCCGATGTTCAATATTATGCTCATTCAAAAGTAGTAATTGGTGCTATGGATAAGGAATGTCCGCATTGTAATGCTCTTAAATTTAAAAATGAGCCAGCCGGAATGTGTTGCGCGTCCGGAAAGGTGCAGCTGCCTATAATTCAAACACCACCTGAGCCATTGAACGGTTTACTTATCGGCACTGATCTAGATTCCAACCTGTTCCTAAAGTCAATTCGAACATTCAATTCATGTTTCCAAATGACTTCGTTCGGAGCAACAGAAATAGTTAAAAATAGCGCTGTAAATGGTCAACAATTCAATTCAACATTTAAAATCAAAGGCCAAATTTATCACAAAGTGGGTTCATTGCTGCCAATGCCAAACGAACCACATAAATTTTTACAAATTTACTTTATGGGTGGTGAGGATGCACGCGTGGATGCACGTTGCGGCTACAATAACCTTAATTCAGTTTTTGCAAGACGTATCGTCAGCGAGCTGGATGCTCTATTAAATGAACACAATGAATTGTTGAAATTATTCAAATCACACATGCACAAATTACAAAGTGATAATCATGCTATTGTCATCAATCCTGATAAAACACCTGCTGGAGAGCATATTCGTAGATTTAACGCACCTATTGTTGACGACGTTGCTGGAATCATGGTTGGCGATTGTACAGCTACACGAGAAATTGTGATTCGTAGAAGAAGTAATAATCTCCAGTTCATTGCTGATACACACCGTTCATATGACGCTCTCCAATATCCACTAATATTCTGGAAGGGACAAGACGGGTATTGCATAAATATTAAACAACGAGATCCCACAACAGGTACTATATTCATTATGAACTTGATCATTACTCATTTACCAAAAACTTAATTTATTAATCGTAATTCATTAAACTTAACTATTGTTAATTATTAATTAGTATTTGTTTTTATTCATATATATCATTACAGGAGCCGAAACAAGCAAGAACGTTAGTTCGAAGGATTTTTATGCTTATCGGTTGATGATTAGACCCGGTCAGGATAACGTCATTCTACGATGTCGTGAGCTTTGTCAACAATTCATGGTCGACATGTACGTGAAGATAGAGAGCGAACGATTACGGTACTTGCGATATAATCAGCAAAAGCTGCGTGCGGAAGAATACATTCACTTGCGAGATGCTATTGCCAACAACGCCGATGCCGCCGAAATTGGTAGCTCTGTCATTCTACCATCATCGTATATAGGCAGTCCACGTCATATGCAAGAATACATACAGGATGCTCTGACTTTCGTGCGCGAATATGGACGACCATGTTTATTTATTACGTTCACGTGTAATCCAAAATGGCCGGAGATCACATCTTTGTTATTGCCTGGACAAAATGCAATACATCGTCATGACATTACAGCACGTGTGTTCAGACAAAAATTAAAGTCTTTAATAAGTTTCATTACAAAATTACATGTATTCGGTCCCACACGTTGCTGGATGTATTCGGTTGAGTGGCAAAAGAGGGGATTACCTCATGCACACATTTTGGTTTGGTTAATCGACAAAATCCGTCCTGAAGAAATCGATAGTATAATTTCTGCGGAAATTCCAGATCCGTCTACTGATCAATTGCTGTTTGATATTGTTACAGCAAACATGATTCATGGCCCATGCGGTGACCTGAATCGTTCATCGCCTTGCATGGCAGATGGAAAATGCACCAAAAGTTTCCCTAAAAAGTTCACTAACGATACGATCACAAATGTTGACGGATATCCAATATATCGTCGAAGGAGTCCCGATAATGGCGGACAATCATTTACTAAAAATATCAACAACATAGATATTGACATTGACAATCGTTGGGTGGTGCCATATTCGCCTCTATTGAGCAAAACATACGACGCTCATATTAACGTTGAGTTCTGCAGTTCCGTGAAGAGCATCAAATACATTTGTAAGTATGTACATAAAGGCAGTGATATGGCTGTATTTCGAGTTGAAAATACCAATAACAATGCTCCTCCAGTGAATAAAAATGATGAAATAACTCTCTATCAAACGGGCCGATACATCAGCTCCAATGAAGCTGTTTGGCGTATCTTTGGTTTCCCAATTCATGAACGGGATCCAGCAGTTATTCATTTAGCCGTCCATCTTGAGAACGGCCAGCGCGTATATTTTACGAACGAGACAGCGATTGATCATGCTATAAATTCACCAAAAACTACACTCACCGAATTTTTTGAATTGTGTAATCGTGCGGATGCTTTTGGTGCCTTTGCACGGACATTACTCTATTCAGAAGTACCAAGTTTTTTCACATGGGCTCAAACAAAAAAATGGATGCCTCGCAAGCAAGGTACACCGATTGATGCATGTCCCGGTTTATATAAATCAAACACCTTGGGACGAGTACTTGCAGTAAATCCAAAGCAGACAGTGCTTTTTAGAGGTGGGGAAAACCGTTATTTTCAAAGAACAGTTGTTCACCGTTCCCATTCTTTGGTTAAAGAACAGTTCTTTTTCCTGTTCTTTTGAGAACAGGTTCTTTGATTTATGGTAGTTTTATTATGACTATTTTATTCAATTTAAAAATGAAAATATACGTCTTTTTAACATGTACTATACTTTAGTACAATTGTAAAACCCGCATTGGTCTGGGCACTAAACTCCGTTGCCATAAGAACACGAAAAGTGAAGCAGCATCCGGATTGGCCAGTGCTTTGGAGGGTCAACTTCCTCTCGGCTCGACTGCTGTGGGACCGTGGGCCCTAATGGGAGCTGGTGCACGTAAAATCCGTCGTGGCTTCAATGTCCTCCAAATTGTTAAACGATACCTCTGGGGGTGCTGATTTCAGGGGGTGGGTCCCTCCTCTGGAATTGGTTCAAAATTAGGGGACCCCAAGCTCAGTCGGAGTTCCTCCCACTGGGGCTCATTAAAATGGAAGCAGCCCCTTCCGCCCATCGCCTGCCTGTTTGAGGGATCTGGCACCGCCCCGCGGGTTGCCAGAGGGCATTAGCAACAACAACAACAATTGTAAAATGTTTAAAAAAAACTTTGCAACTAACATTCTGGCTTTCTTCAATCAAGTATGTTAACAGTAATTTTTTGTAAAAATATTTTAATGACAGCTGGCTTAGACGACAGTGGCTGTCGTGGCACAGCCAGCTGTCGTCAAAAAAGGGTCTCTAGATCTGTGGCACGAGATGAACGTTTCGATCGTCCGCCCTCTTGCTAGTAGTTAAGTCGAGCGATGGCAACGGCCGCCCTTTTTTCAGCATTGGGAAATGGTTGCGCCTTAAAGGGTAAAAAAGTACATGCTCCAGCTTAAAAATTAAAGACTCCGTTTAAAAAGCTGTAAGTATCAGGCTCCAGATTAAAAATAATACGCGTGTATAAATATGTCGATTGCTTCGACTACGATTTAAGAAAATGAATACGACTTTGGCATATAAAATTACATAGCTTCCGACCAGGGCCATACCTAGAAAATAATTTCGGAGTCGTGGAGCATCGTATATCGGGATAAAATTTTCCGGATATATCCCCCACACCCAATTTCTGTCTAATTTAACAAGATTAATTTTTTTTTAATTACTGCACAAACATTTCGTTCATTTATACATCACTGTATTTCATACCCCTCACCATGGGCGCCGGCAGAATATTTCCCAGGGGGGGCAAAGACTACTTCAACGTATAGTTACCATGTTGGAAAGAGCAAAAAAGCAAAGGATAGCACTGCATACAAAAATCCAGGGGGACGGGGCATTGCCCTCCCTTGCCCTATGCTGCCGGCGCCCATGCCCCTCACCATCCCCACACAGAAAAAAATTTCTGGCTACGTCCCTGTATAAATACACCATGTACATATAATGTAATAAGTTCGGGGGAGCGGCGTCCGAACTCATAGGACCCCCCAATGGCGGATTAATGCATTTTTGTCGGGGGGGGGCGGTAGTTAGAGGATTGACTATACATCCATTTTTGGAGAAAAAATGGATCTTTAGATTAATTCTTTTTCTCGGGGGGGGCGGTCGCTCGCCCCCTTTTATCCGCCCTTGCCCCCCGTCTAAGTACGGCCTTGCTTCTTACTCCAAGTCTACAACTTTGACCCTAGGTCAGAACTTAATTAAAGCAAAAGAACAGGGAACAGATTTAATGAAAGAACACCTTTCACCGAAGAACAGTTCTTTTAACCTGTTCAGCAAGAGAACGCCTTTTACCCCGTCCCCGCTCTTAGCTCTCCGTTCCGAAAAAGAACTCCAGCTCAAGAACGCTGAACTAGGTGCGAAGAACTAGGTGTTCCCGCTCACTGCTTGGAGAACTCCTCGAGTCGTGATCAAAGAATGTGTTCTTTTTCAGCCAATAGGAGAGGCTGCTCCGGAACAGGTTCTTTTTCAGCCAATAAGAGATGGCTAAGAGCGTATGAAGCGAAGGCGCGTTTTATATGGAGATAGTGTAATGCTTATATTATTGTTTAACTTTGATAAAATATTTTTTTTCGATTTGTTTGTGTTTCAGACTATCATTTTCTTTATTATTAAATTTTTGACTTTGATTCAAACTGAGTAGTTTGGCTGGAATAATAAAAATTGACGAATTGTAATCCTGTGAGTGCATTTCGTATTGAACATATAAGAAAGCTTCTTATTCTTTGCCCGGGTCCTCTTTAAAATTATGGTAGGTTGGGTTAAAAAGTTCTATCCCCCCCCCCCCCCAGATAATCATCTTCGTTATCATTATTTCTCAAAATAACTAAGATTCCACAATTAGAATTTGATAAAGCTAAAATTGTGAACTTCTGTCCCCACCATCAGATACGTAGCCAATGTGGGGGAGGGGGGGGGTCTGCCCCCCCAGAATTTAAATTTTTCTTAGCAAAAAAATATTAATCGTGCCTTTCAATGAGAAATTTCACCTTTAAGGCATTTTCCAAAATTTCTCTTTTCAACACGCTTGCCTGCCATAAAATTTTGAAGCGTCGGACCTTAATGAACTGAGAACATGTTTTTGCCGTGATCACTGAACAGGGTGTTCCCGTTCTTTCTTGAGAACAGGTTCAAAAGAACAGGGTGTTCATTCTTTCCCCATCTCTAGTGCTTTTATCTTCGACTGTTGTTGGTTAATGTTACCGGCCCATTGTCATTTCAAGATATACGTAAAGTGAATGGACAACAATATCCAACATATAAAGAAGCATGCCTTGCACTAGGCTTGCTGGAAGATGACAACCAGTGGGAATGTATGCTTGCTGAAGCAGCATTGAACTGTACGGCAAAACAAATTCGTCTACTGTTCGCTATAGTGTTGACTGCATGTTTCCCGGCCCGAGCAGAGACATTGTGGGATAGTCATAAAGATTCAATGAGTGATGATATTTTGCATGAACATCGTACACGGTGCAACGATTTAACAATACCATTCAGCGACGCTATGTACAATGAAGCATTGATTGCTATTGAGGATCTGTGCATTATCATTGCCAACTTACCACTCAGTCATTTCGGCATGCGTTCGCCAAATCGTAGTGTATCTGATTTAATAAATAATGAAATGAATCGAGAACTACAATACAATACTGCAGAAATGGCAGCGATTGTTACTCGCAATATCCCACTAATGAATGAGGAACAAAGAAGCATTTACGATCGCATTATGCTCGCAGTTTCGGCAGGGCAAGGTGGATTCTTTTTTTTTGGATGCACCAGGTGGAACTGGCAAAACATTCCTTATTTCGCTAATCCTAGCCGAAATACGATCGAATAATGGCATCGCATTGGCCGTTGCATCGTCTGGTATTGCGGCAACTTTATTGGATGGAGGCAGAACAGCTCATTCAGTATTTAAGCTACCACTAAATATTCAAAATAACCCAGATGCAGTGTGCAACATAAAAAAACAATCGCCCATGGCCACAGTGCTGAAACAGTGTAAAATTATCATCTGGGATGAATGCACTATGGCACACAAACATTCGCTTGAGGCGTTGAACAGGACAATGAAAGATCTTAAAAACAAGGACAAACTATTTGGCGGCACTCTGGTACTCCTTTCAGGAGATTTTAGACAAACACTTCCCGTCATCCCACGTTCAACGTATGCTGATGAAATCAACGCCTGCTTAAAATCATCGCCACTGTGGCGTAATGTTGAAAAATTACAACTGAAAGTAAATATGCGCGTTCAAATACTTCGAGATCTATCCGCTGAGGCATTCTCAAAACAGCTGTTAAATATCGGCGATGGAAAAGTTACTGTAGATGAAACTGGATGCATAAAATTACCGGCCGATTTCTGCACAATTACTGATTCGCAAGATGCTCTCATTGACCAGATATTTCCCGATGTACATACACAATATATTAATCATGAGTGGCTGGCAGAAAGAGCAATTTTAGCAGCAAAAAATGTAGACGTCAACGAACTGAATCTTAAAATACAACATTTATTGCCAGGGGAGTTAGTGTCATACAAATCTATTGATACAGTTTGCGATGCCACCGAAGGTGTGAATTATCCAGCAGAGTTTTTAAACTCATTAGATTTACCAGGCATGCCGCCGCATAACTTACAACTGAAGGTTGGATCTCCGGTTATTTTGCTTCGTAATTTGAACCCACCACGGCTGTGTAACGGCACGCGATTAGTTATTAAAAAACTAATGAAAAATGTTGTCGAAGCCGTCATTTTAAATGGCAAATTTCGAGGTGAAAATATATTACTACCACGGATCCCTATTATACCCACGGATGTGCCAATTCAATTTAAACGTCTTCAATTTCCAATAAGATTGGCATTTGCAATGACTATCAATAAGTCTCAAGGCCAAACTATGTCTGTTTGTGGCTTAGATTTGAGCACACCATGTTTTTCACACGGACAATTATACGTGGCATGCTCTCGAGTGGGCAAACCATCCAGTTTGTTTGTGTTAGCTAAAGGTGGGGTAACAAAAAATATTGTACACTCTATTCCGTTAAGAGATTGATTTTATTTTTTTTTGTAAAATTATTGTAATTAGCGATATATATAAATTTAAAGAATACATTACAATGAATTAAAAATACAAATGTTTGGTATTGTGTTATTTTTATATTCCAGCATCGTTCACAGAGCTCCGTGCCTCTTCCACTCATATACCACATCCTCACAAACTTACAATAAGTTAGTCATTTCTTTCTACTAAAATAATCCTAGGAATAATTTATATGGCAAAACAACGTTTGCCGGGTCAGCTAGTAAAAATATATAAATGTAATACTTTAATAATACTTATAAATATAATACTACTTATCTATAAATCAATTTTTATCATAAAAATTTTTAGATTTTTCACTTTTCTAAATGTAGTTACTATAGGGATCTTAGTTTTCTAATGACTTCTGAAGATTAACTTTTTCATTCCGATTTTTTTGAACTCTGATATTCGTCAGAATCGCTTTTTTTTTTTTTTTTTTTTTTTTTTTTTTTTTTTGTGTGAGAGAGGGACCACCATTGGACCCCTCTGGAAGAAGAAGTTGAAGGTTCTCACAATTAAAAGGCTTATTCTTTTTCCTTGGACTTTGTCTAGAGCAGCTAAAAGGACACTGCTTAAAAGAAGCCTCCTTGCAAACCCATAAAATCTCATTCCAAGCTAGAGGAGCAATTTATTTCAAGCCAGCACCTCAAAATGACTTAAAGAGCTAGCACGTATTTCTGTTTACACACTCACACTTCAATGACCCGAAGTCACAGTTGCGAACCTTTGAGAACCAAAAATGGGGAGTTTTTGCTTTGGACACAATTTACGACATAAATGGAAAACTAAGCTGTAAATAGATAAGACAGTTTACAGGACTAAGAAAGGGCAATTTTGGAATATGTAGAAATTTTCTTCTTATAGCAAATTTACATCAGAAAAATAAGAAATTACATACTGAATTTAAAATACTGATGTTAAATCTTAATTAAAATGAATTTTATATACCTTTATCCAAACACTTGCACATAATTTATAGTTTATGAGAAATACAAGCGCGTATGTTTGTATCCCTTTTGCGATCACCCTTCGAAAAATTATCGAAAAAATAAAAATGGCGCTATATAAATAATTTTTTTTATAAAAATGGTGGATGTTGGGGGAACATTTTTTTCTTGGAATAGACACTCAATACTGTAATCATTACGATTATAGTTGAAATTAGGCGCGACAAGCCGCGACACCCCTTCAAAAGGCTTTTTGAAATGTGGATTTTTGAAAAAAAAATAGAAAAAAAAGTTTACAATTTTTTTAAATAAAATCATATTATTATTTCAAGCTAATAGATACATATAATTAAAATACATATATTTTACTACAATTATATTAAGTATCAAACCAGTAAATTAATTTAAAGAGCCGTAAAAAATGCAAGGTGAAGTAATAGAAAACGCTGAAATCTCTTGCCGTAAATGAAGAAACTTGCTTTTAAACCAAGTGTTGCATCTTTTGGATATGAATTATGGTCGAAAAACATGTATCTCATGATGCATCAGTTACTAGGCTATCCAAAAACATATGTATTACTGTTCTTAAACAAATTTAAAATTTTCGCTTTTTGGCCAGGATTTTGATACGAATACTCCACTGTGCAGCGTTGAGTTTTTCGGATTTAGGCAGTTGATTGCCTGGTTTCTTGTTTAGAGCATTTCTTGAAATTTCCTCCTTGACGGGGTAAGGTTTCTTTTGCATTGGTGGGGCGTTGTATTTTTTGTGGCTTAGTCTAATGTTATCGTAAGCATCAAGCTTTTCCACAAGTTCTAAGGGAGTGTTCAGATCGGGCCAAGAGTTGAGAAAGTGTTCTTTCACTTCAGGGGGAACTCGTCGTTTTATTTGGTCTGTGAGGACAAGGTCTCTAAGTTTGTCGAAGGTGGTGATGTCTAATTCTGTTAACCAAGCATCTAAGTAGCCATCTAATTCGAAGTAGAAGTCTCGCCAGGTGCAGGTGGGATTCTTGCGGTGAGATGAGAATAGCTGTCGAAACCTTTCAGCAGAGAGTTTGAAACGCTTAAGAAGTAGGCCCTTGACCTTCTGGTAGTCTTTGCATTCTTCCTCAGGTTCCCGAACGACCATTCTGCCGACTTCCGGCGGGAGGGAACCAATCAGGTAGGGGACCCAGGTAGTCTACGGAACCTTCAAAAATGTTAACTGCCGTTCATATAAACTTAGGTATAGTGCCATGTCATCTTCTTTTGGATCAAACTTGGTTAGATCCCCTTCAGATCCACCTTGGGCTGTTCTGGCTCAAGAGCTGAAGAAGTGGTAGATGCAAGGTTTGACTGGGAGGATTTTTGAATCTCAAGTTGCAGTCTCAGCTTTTCTAGCTCAAAAGTTTGTTCTCTGGCTTGTTTCTCTTCCTCTAGGGCTCGTTCTCTGGCTTTTTTCTCTTCCTCTCTCCTTTCCACCAACTCCATATCAGCTAACTTTTCTCTTCTTACGTGCTCCTCAATGATGGATGTCAACATGTTTTTTGTTAATTCTTCATCATATTCTTTTGAATCGGTTATCAGTTTCTTTAATTGGGGCACTTTAAGGTTTTCCACCCCCTCCAAACCCAGTTATAGGGCGAGGAGTCGTAGGTCATCTTTTCGACCTTTTCCGAGGTAAGCCATTGTATCACAGGAGCACAAATAAAATTTCTTGAGTTACGGTTTTTTATATTTACTGACAGAAAGGCTTAGACAATTTAATTTTCAGGCTTTCTCAGGAGTGAGCAGAAACAAAACCTAACCTGAGCAACATTCACACCGATGCCATTAGACCTGAACTTCGCTTAAACAAGAATTATCCATAACTTTAAAAATAGTAACTAAAATGCAACAATTTAATTGATTAGGGTCACCAATACAACTACTTACTACTAAGCAACAACAAACCAAACATACAATTCTGCCAATTTCAAATTTTCATCAAGTTAGAATTAAACCAAAATTAACCATAAGCAAATTCAAAACAATACCATTTTCTGAACAAAATGAAACAAAACTATTTTTACAAAATCAAAACTAATCTTACTCATCAAACCAAATTAATGCTATTCATCACTACTGAAACAAAACATCAAACTGCAAAATCCGATATATACATATACAAGAACATAACTAGCTATCACAATCAATAGAACATATATTTCAGTTTAACCAGCATAAGTTTCCACTTTTATGGGCATTCCAACAATTTTAGTGCACACAACTCTACACAGAGTTTCGTTTCAGAAATCAATATTCTATCAAAAGTCAGGGTGACTTTTCTCTATTCACAGTCAGTTAGGACCATTTTTATTTGTTTTAAAACTTTTCAAGCAAGCAGATTTGCCAACTATATCCACCAGGCAACGGTTTTGCCAAAATATGATTTAGAATATTATTTTCGATTTATGCACCAAATTATACCCAAAATACTAGTTAAACATTCTTTTATACGCTATTTACCTCTACAGCCAGTTTGGGCGGGAAACCGCCAACAAATTTCTATGCACATACAAAACACAAAATCCAAACGAAATTGTTCTTAAAAACATAATCAGGCAAAAGGATTGTCAAAACATATTAAAATATACAAATAGATACTATTTACAAAATAACTTTAGAGTACTTAACTCATTTAACAGCAGACGAAAACGAAAACAACATTCTACCTCATCCAGCTAAATCCAAACATTATATCTCATTCCACGGCCTTTTACGTTGGGCGCCAAATTGTAAGACGACACAAACTCCCAAAATGACAGACGGGACTCGCATCTCACTTACACAAAAACATTTTATTAAAAAAATAAACACTGCACGGATTACACATAAAAAGAACAACAGCTCTCGCTCACTCCATCTTAGCCTCGCTACTCATCTACGAACTCAAACGATTCCCTGGCAGAAGCGTCACTGCTTTTATTTTGCTGCTGCAGTCCTGGAGTTTGGCTGCTCAGGTGGGGAACACCTGTTACAAAGCAGTTTTCAGTATAACAATGTTCTTTGCAACGATATTTCTCTAAGTCTGACTAATGCACACGAATTTAATGCTACACAAAGAAAATAGATAAAATGTGGTTGCATGACTGGACGGTGTTCTTAGGTTACATCAACACCCTCCGTCGAAAAACTTCACCAATGTTTTGACTACTGCTTGCATGAGTAGAAGGGGGGATGCTGAATAAAAGCAGAGCACCCCTAGTGATGCCATTGACTATAGAATATGAAAAAGAAAAGTATTTGTTCCAGTACTGATTCCTTCTATGATGATATTTTCTTTACAACCATATATTATTTTGACCCCCAAAAAGTTGAAAGGGCCAGCATAAGAATATAATAGAGCACTGTTGCACCTCTATTCGGGATATCATTAAAGCTCTTTTTCTGAAATAGCTAATGAGAAAGAAGCACAGAAAGGTCATAAAGGAAAGTTGATCCTGAAATTGTCTATCTGCTCATCGGAATGTGCTGTGCAAGTTGTGAATACATTTGTGTTTTCTAATTTATTAACTCCTCCTGGTTTTGACCGATTCCCCCACATTCTTTTATGTGTTCATTTCTTTGATTGCGGCAGTACAAATGTTTGATTAAATTTTCATTTTACTCATTTTGTTAATGCAAGATCATTTTGTGATAATTAGTTATTAAATATAAATAATATGGCTACCAAACATTTGAAAAGTCGTACTTTGCCTTTCAAACTCGAGGTAGTCAAAAGAGCACAGGAAATCAGAGTTAGTGCTGCTGCAAGGAAATATGACACTGATGTAAAATGTGTTCCATGTTGGATTAAAAAAAAAAATTATTTATATGCCTTAGGGTAAACGAGCAAATTGTAAAAGGAACAGTATTTATCTGAAGTCGGAAGAACTTTCAATCTGAGTGAAAGCCCAGCTTGATTCCAAGTTTCTAATATCTACACTTAAAACTCATTTGAAGTCAAAATTAACAGCCTCACTCACAAATGAAGCAGAAAATTCTTATTGGAAACAAACCAATCAAGGTGATGTAGCTTCATAAGAAAGTATGGACTTTCTGGTGTCAGAAGTAGAACCATGATTGGTCAGAGTTTAACTTTTTACTGGGAAGAGAAGAAAAGGCTGCATTTTTAGAATACATAAAAGATACAATAACTGAAAAGGGAATCCTTTAAAAAACACATAGTTAACATCGATGAAGTTCCATTGAGCTTCGACTGTCCCATGAACAAAACTGTTCACATAAAAAAAAATTGTACAAGCTGTCAGGGTTGTGGATAATAGGGATTGCAATCCGGAAAGCCGGATCTGATGATCTGGTGGATCTGACAGCATCAGACGTCTACCAGATCCGGAAAGTAATAAAAAAGGAAAAGACTACATATGAAAATAAAGGGAGACAATACTTGTCTTATACTCATGACTAGTTGTTGACAATAAAACAGACATGTGTAGAAGCTGAAAGAGCCTTTTCAGCCTGTGACTATACTAAAGATCTCTAAGAAGTTGATTGGCAGATGACACAATTAACACTATTTGTTTCTTACGATCATCTTTCAAAAACAAAACTTGATTTTTTAATAATCGATATACCCAAAATTATTATTTATAGAAAGTTTATTAAAAAATACTCAATATTGTGATAATTGTGCAACTCTGTAAACATATCTATGGTAACTGTTATCGTTGCGAGACGGGACAAAGATTTTATGCTGTTTTGGGAGAGGCCTATTTTTCATCTGAAAAAACACTCAAAATACTGGTGTTAAACGATAAAGTAATTAAAAAACTTTGTAAAAAACACACATAAGAAGTAAAAGGAAAAAGGATACGCGTTTCGTTCAAAAATTGTTTTGAACTTCTTCAGTCCAAGCCCTAAAAAAAAAAAAAAAAAAAAAAAAAAAAAAAAAATATATATATATATATATATATATATTTATCTATATATATATTTATTGTGCTGTCCTGTTCGTGGTATAAAAAAAAAAAAAAAAAAAACGTGTGCTATTTGTTTTTTGTTTGTTTGTTCTGTTTTCTCTTTTTTGTGTGTGTGTTTGTACTTGTGTGTTCCCTTTTTTATTATTTTTCTTTATTCCTTTTTTATTTCTGTATTTTTTGTGCTTCTTTCCTTTCCTTTCTATCCCCTTTTTTAATTTTTTTCTCCCCTCTCCGTGGTTTTGTTCGACTTTTCTTTGCCCGTTGTGGCAACATCTTACTTGTTTTTTTTTTCTCTTTTCAGTTCCCTGTGTTCTTTACGTCGAAGGGCTTGGACTGAAGAAGTTCAAAACAATTTTTGAACGAAACGCGTATCCTTTTTCCTTTTACTTCTTATGTGTGTTTTTTACAAAGTTTTTTAATTACTTTGCCTATTTTTCATCTTGCATGCATCCCTACTGCTTAGCACGGCAAAATTACATAATTATTGTGAACTTGTGTTGATTAAGTTAGATTTAGGTAATATAAGAAATTTAGATAGTGTAATTTAAGTTACGAGATAATTTTCATTGATGTCATTTGTGAACTCTATTAAGATTGAACTTAAACTATTATACTAAATATTATAATTAAACATATAATTATAAGTATATTGTTATATAGTACATAATAATGCAAGTACTATTTCCATGATATCCATAATTTTGTTTTGATTACAAATAAAGTTTTCTTATTAATATTATACCTGATAATAATATTATATATAATATAATATATAATAAACCTATATCTAATCTTATATTATGTAATATAAAGATAAAAATTTAACTAGTTATTCTAGATATTAGATTTCCAGTGTTCATTTTAGTTGTAATTGTTCTTAATTATAATAGAGTTGATAATAAGTTGATTTCCTAAGAAGTAAACAGTCTTTTTTATAAATTTTA